>JALGBA010000001.1:600000-1002500 GCA_023970755.1 Azemiops feae
TATGTCACTAAAACTTTGCCTTTTGATTGGAGGTTCCAAGATTTTTTTTTTAAGCTAACAGTTCTGTAGCCTGAAAAGGTTTGAAAACCTCTGAACTACAGTATTACTCATACAGAGTTGAGCCATTTCTCAAGTAACCCGAGCTCAACATGCTAAGAACGCATACACGTCTATATTGTTTAAGATGAGCTGTACACTTAACAGTCTGCAGTCTGCTTCTCATAGGTGCCTTTTGGAAAGGCGTTCTCTCAGCTGTACACCAGTCCTACAGAATGATATACCAGCGTAAGGAAGTGAATGAATATGGCTATAAATTTCAAGTGGAGAAACGTAACAGTGGTTTTCAATAAATATGCATTTATTTGCATATGATGAATTGTCAAAGAACAGCAATCATTTCCCTCCATGTATGATGTTTTTGTATCAGCGTTTGAATCCAAATGCTGCTTCTATATAAAACAGTGGCATGATGAAAGGGGACAATCTATCGTTACACAAAGGGAAGCATAAGGAAGATGTTGGAGGCTCAATAGCATCCAATAAGATCTCTTATGACTAAAATAAATGAAGGTTTAAAAAACCCAAACAAGTTTGTGACCAACAAAAAATAATTATGAAACTACAAAACTGTTTGGCTCTTGTTTCAGTTTATTCTCATGGGCAGCAGATAAGATCTTAAGCTGTCTTCTGTATCTCTTTTGCAGCAGAACAGGTAAATGCATAAATGTTACTCAAAAATGATGTGAGATAATTTATATGCATTATGCTTTTTCACAAGGGCAAGACAGCTACAACCAATATATTAATGCTCCAAAGATATGAAATATGCATCATCTACACATTTTACTGCTCAACAAACAAGAGAGTTGAATGAGAATCCTGCACTCGAGTTGCTTTAAGCACCGAATAAATGAAATAAATTGAAGTCTCAGTTTGTTGACATAATGATCTTGCTTTTAAATTAAAGTTCATCTGGTGTTCATATTTTAGTTCACACAATGTTCCATCTGTACATTTTAATATGGTTACCAATGATGAAAAAAATGGATAACAACTGAGTTGCACGTTGCACTAAGCCATGCTGTAGCTAATTTGTTTTAGGTTAGCATGTTTATGTGAATCTGATGATTGTTTGCAAGCTACAGACATATTATTTATTCAACAAGCAATGATTAAAACAAAGTCTGGCTTAGCATTTTATGAGTAGTGCTATGAACTGATAAGGGAAGGAAGAAAGCTCAATGGCAAAGCATTTACTGGACATCCTGCGACCTGCTGAATCATTTTTTCAGAGATATTTCCTTTCCTAAACAGAGAAAAAAAATGATCAAAGGCAAAAATCCAGACTCCGGCAAGCTCAGGTGAATCCAATTTCTCTGATCTCCATCAGGCAAAAAGTGACCTGGTCTACCTGGCTTCTGGAAGGCTAGGGTGGGACCAGTCTACTGAACCTCTGGGTGGCAGCACAGCAACCACAGCAACCACAAATTCGCCAAATTTCACCTCGCTAGAGTCATGGGTTCCAGATTTTGAACACATTCTGTAAATTAGCCCATTTGAGGTACCTTGGTTCAAAAACTGTTCCCCTATGATTTACTGTTTGCTCAGTTAAAGGTTATAGATACTAAGTTTTAGTGGTGTAAAGATGCTAAAACTCCCAAGATGAAGCTCTGGCATTTCCATTATGGGATTAAGAATGCACTTACAATAAAATTGAAGACACTGATTTGATCGATATGGCTCCCACTAAAATACGAATTTCAGCAACAGACTCCCGGTGGAACTAATTAATAACAAAAAATCCTATTTTTTTCTAACTTATTCTAGAATTAAGAAAAGCTCAGGAATAGATTTTATAATATACTCATCCTACTCTTCCTGCTCACAAATCCTACAGTACCACCCCCTTATTCCTTACTCCTAGGTCTATATTAAACAGAGTGATTCTCTGTTTTCAAGCAACTTTGGTCTTCAATAACATTATACAGTAGCATTAACTTGTGCAGAGAGAACAGGGGGAGGGGAGAGTGAGCACAATTTATGTGGTGTTTTTTTACAGATCACATATTCATAATTTTAAGGGTCCTGCCCCCTCCCCTCCAAGAAATTTGCTTAGACTGAGTCTGAATTGTGTTGAGGGACAGAACTTGATTCTCCCTAGCAGTAGTTCCTAAAGGTAGAAGTTGATGTCTTTATGCAGTAACCCAATGCTATGCATATTGCTCTACTTATTAACAGGCTGTGTCATGACCACTTTGGGATACCAGTTGCATTCCATGCTACAAAAATACTATGTTTTCCTTCTGATTTCCTATCAGCTTCCTCGTTTGGCTTTGTTTGTGGGAAGCTGGCAGGGAGTGTCAGAAGTCATGATCACACGATTGCAGCAGTGCTGTAATGACCACAAGTTTGCAAATACAACTGGTCTGATGAGTCTTAAAATTTCAATTCCATGACAGTAATGGGTCCCAGATATTATATGCATTTTCTTTTAGCTAGTACAGGGGTCCTCAACCTTGACAACTTTAAGACTTGTGGACTTCAACTCCCAGAATTCCTCAGCTAGCAAAGCTGGCTGAGGAATTCTGGGAGTTGCAGTCCACAAGTCTTAAAGTTGCCAAGGTTGAGGATCCCTGAGCTAGTACATTTGAGGCACCTTGATTTAAAACTTTTTGCGTTATGATGCACTGTTTTGGCTAACTGAAGATTACAAACAGACAGGAGAGTTTTAGTAATATATAGATTGAGTCTTATGAATCTCCCAAACTCCTGAAGCAGCATTTCAGCCATATGTTCTAATTTTTGAACACCTGCAAATGCCCAACCACAAAGGAGTATAAATTAAAAGTAAGCAAAAACAGAACTAAATATCCTACACTGTAGTCCTCTAGAGATTTACTCGATAAGAAATGACACAAATAAAGAATTTACTCAGAGGGGAAGATACAATTACTTGGCACTATATCAGAATCACAAGGTGTGCTTTGTATTTTAGAGTACTACTAACACTTACACTCCTAGAATGGATTAGAACTGACTGCTCCACTAGAAAACATGGAACCTATCCAAGACAGCAGAATTTTATAAGAGAATTGTTTCTACTCAGATCTGAGCTCCATATGCACTTTTCACGATGAGCTGTTTGAATGGATGCTAAATAAATGGCCATGCATCAGTTTTGCAAGTGTGCTATGATTACAGTGGCCCATTTTTACAAGGTCATTTTTAATAATCTTTTTGAGAAAAATGCCTTCAGCTATCTAGTGTTCTGCAGTGGAATTTGAAGGAGAAACCCATTTTGGAACAGTGGACACATTCAAGTTTTAAAAATGTTTATTGGGCAGAATATGGGCTAACAATTCTATGGCTTAAATACCAATGTTACTGCATCTGTTTATTTCATTGTATTTTTGATCAGTAATTGTACATGTTTGGGTGGAAGATGTTGTGATTATGGGCTTGCACTACAAAATGTTACTGTGCTCAATTCCTCACAGTATTCTTATTAATTTTTTATAAACTACTGGACAAAAGTATGACTTGAGTGACATTTTGCTTCTACTTAACAGCATCAATTCAACCCATAAGAAGGAACATTTTAACTACACCAAGATTAAAGGAATTCACTGCAATCACTATAGCAACTGTCTTAGGGAAAACTAACATGCTGAACAACCTGCAGCCTAAAATTAGATCTGGGACGCAATAAAAAGCATAAAGGCAGCAACACACCCTACATTTTGATTTCTAAGCTATCTTATAATTGCTTTTTTTGCACAGTAAGAACAAATAAGTTCCTTCTTTAGAGAATCGTATGAGAATAAATAGGCTCATTAATGTCCAGTACGCTAATGAGCAATGGATGAAGGAGGTGTTAATTATGTTACAGTAAGATTCAAGGATAAAGCCCTGGTGAGCTCTTGGATATATGTTGTAGCTTAAGCCTTCACTAGGTTTATATACTTTGAAGTTCTCTGCAAAGCATGATAGCAATGCAGTAACCTTACAGTCTGCAAGAGGAATTTTACAGGCAGTTGGATCACAGGGTCAACTGAGGGAAAATAAATTAGTACTGCTTTAATTTCGCTAGCATTTGGCGGTCTTAAAATCTTAGCTTCCTTTGACCACAATGATCTGTAAGTGCATTAAAATGCAGCCTAAAGGCTTAATGCAAAATTACTTCTTCCAAAGGTGAGGAAATAAAAGATCTTCCTCTAATGCCATGGTGGGGAACAGGGTATAGATTTAAGGTAGCTTTTTTTATTATTACACGCTATCCGCTCCTGCAATTCTTCTCACCAACTGGACGATTTAATTCTGCCTGGTGCAAGTGCCTTGAGACTTTGCAGAGGTCACTTCAACAGTAGACAGCTTATAACAAAACCATTAGCGGTTTGGCTAGCTTAAGGAAACCTCTTACTTTTCTTTTTTTGTTTATTATCACTGCATGAATCTGCAGCATATGATAGTTTATAATTTCTCAGGCTTGTTAAATTCATGTTAAAGGTCTGTTTTCTTGTTGAATAAATTTTGTTCATATAATGCTGCCTATTTCATACAGTGAGTCTTTAATAGCACCTTTGGTCTATGCGCAACTCACAGATCAAAACAGAGGACTAAAATAGGGGTTGATGATGCTATTTACATGTGTGATTCCTGCTGTCTTCTTGTTAGTAGCTTTAATATAATAGAAGACCTTGTCTGTTTTGTAATTAACACATCTTTACTGGAGAGATATTTGGAAGTGATTGCTGTGAATATACTGGTTAGTAAAATAAACACAATCACACACCACTTTCTGTTATCAGACAAATTTGTGAATTGTACACATTATACTCCAGATCAACAAACTGTGATATAACAGCCAAAGAGAAGACACATTTATATAACCCTATATTTTTTTCTGAAAACATGCATTCATTCTAACCTTGTAAATATAATTAGTTTGTAGGATGCATGGAATTAAATAACATAGATTCTTTCGTAATTGCAATGGTTGCAAATAGGATACCAAATATTTGGAAACTACATAAAAAAAATCAAAATGACATTTTTATTGACATCTATTTCTTACAAATCATTACTATCTGGAAAATACTTTCCTTCTTACTTTCAGTTGTTATTCAAATCAATAATCTACACCATCACTTGCCTTTGTCAAAAGATGGCTTTCAAACAGCTCTTCTAGTAGCTTTTTCACCAAATCATGCTACCACTATATACAAGTTAATATATAAATCCTTCTCTCAACACTGTTTCTAGAATAATACGTTGAATATTTTTATTACTTAAAAATCTTTCAGCAATGCATTTGTTATAATTAAGCTTTTTCCAGAGGTATTATAATTGACAAGTGGCCATATACCTCCAGATATCTACTTCTTAAATATCTCAACATATCACTACAATACTTGGGGGGGGGGAAGGGAGGGAGAACATACTCCTAATATGGGTGTAATATCTTAAGTGATGAACTGCAATCAGTTAACTTAGCACTGTTAGTTAGAACTGAAGTCCTTTCTGACATTGCTGTATTTGCAGAAAATGTCCCTGAAGCCCTACGCCTATGGCAAATAGAAGCTATCTTTAAAAAATGCATTAAGGTGCTTTGCAATTCAAGCATTCAGCCATTGTTCATGCACATTTATAAGAAAACAGCATTGTATAAGAAATCCTGTGTAAAGGCTATAATGTAACTATTGCCAGGTGTGGAAGGGGAAGTAATGTCCCATCTAAAATCTCCTTTATCACCTGCAACTGAACAGTTATCAACTGCTTAGTTGGTTTCTAGATTCTTTGAAAAATTAAATGGAACTATGACCCTTAAAGTGCAGCTGAAGTTTATGACCACTTTGATATTTATGCTGGTGTGCACACTTAAACAACCGTGACCAAAGAACATCTTTGGTCCCCTGTAAGCCCACAGCATAAAAAATTCAGAGAAATCTTACTTTTATGCCATTTCCAATGAAAAGCACTAAGAACAGAAATTGACTCATGCCAAATGCATACCACTGAATTGCTGTGATTGTGAGTTTTGAGGTCTTACACATGGTAATTATTTATAAAAATGTCAATTTTAGTTCTGAAAAAAAGATTCCTAGGAGTGCATACATTTTCCATCTTTATCCTTGGAGAATTTGCTTGCTTTGGTCAGGTTTACTATGCAACCTGAATATCTAGAATGGAGAGACAGCTACAGAATAATACATTTAGTTTGACAAGCAAAGGCATGCATTTGTAACCCCAAAAGCAGAAAAACCACAAGTTTCCAAGCTTTATGTCTTACCAAAGAGAGATGGATTATTCTACATCTCCCATGGTAAAAGGCATTTAAAAATTAATACTATTAGATGAAAAGTGTACTCAAAACTTTTTCATTTAGAAAAGGGAAATAAACTAAAATAACCCTTGCAGTTTAACAAGCAAAAATAACTGCCTGCTCTGAAGAATACCAAATTGAGTGTTATTGCATTAAAAAACACCTTCAGCAGAAAGTTTCTCTATGTTTAATGAAGCGTTCTCTTTGGAGCTTTCATTCAACTATCTAATATAACTGTACACAGTTGAGAAGGCAATAAAAAAAAACCAAGGATGCAATTATTATTTGTATGCCATATATACATATATTTTATCTATGAAATAATTATTAGAGAGCAAGAAAACATGAGATAAAAATGGAAGAGGAATGAAGTGGAAATACACAAGTGAACTTGCAACTGCAAATGAGCTGCAAACTCGTACATTTCTTTATCCTCCTTCCCCCTCCACATGTTAACACAGTACACATTTTCCTCTATTACTTGTTTAGTACTAACCAAAGTTCACCACAATGTCAGGCTTATTAGAGCCTACATTCCAGATGGAGAATCAGAAACCAGCCAAGTATAATTTTTGGATATGTTTCAGAATGTCCACTGATTCAGTCGAACATGGCAAACCACAGCTTAAGCTGAACATGTGAAGACAATTCTATCTGTGTGGATCCATACCTTCTGGTTTTCTTCCAGGATATAGACTAATCATGAGAGATAAAACATGATTATATAGTTGTGCATAGTTACAAATGCTAGCTAGTACTTACTATATCATTCAGCTGAAGTTCTTAGTAAACAATATTTGTGAAATTGATACCTTCCAGTTAGACATCAATGAACAGATTCAATCTCCTAACTATTTATGAATCTCTCTTCTGCAAAGTGAGCTTTCCTCCCCCCAGAATTCCCCAAGCAAGTTAGCCATTGTTGAGAGTTCTAGAAATTGAATTACAGGTAGTCTTGACTTACAACAGTTTGCTTAGTGACTGTTCAAAGCTGCAATGGCACTGAAAAAAGTTGAGTTATGACCATTTTTCACACTTATGGCTGTAGCAGCGTCCCCATGGTCACATGATTTGCATTCAGATGCTTGACAACTGACTCACATTTATGACGGTTGCAGTGTCCCGGGGTCATGTGATCCCCTTTTGTGACAAGCTTCTGACAAGCAAAGTCAATGGAAAAACCAGATTCACTTAACAACCATGTTACTAATTTAACAACTGCAGTGATTCACTTAAGTCATAAAATAGGGCAAAACTCACTTAACAAATTTCTCACTTGGCAATATAAATGTTGGGCTCAATTGTGGTTGTAAGTTGAGGACTACCTGTAACTTGGAAGCTATGTGAGTAGGAATAGACTGCCTTATGCTAAATACAAGTAGTCTTTAATTTACAACGGTTCATTTACTGATTGAAGTTACGACAGCACTGAAAAAAGTGACTTATGACCATTTTTCACACTTATGACTATTACAGAAGCCCCCTGGTCACGCGATCAAAATTCAGATGCTTGGTAACTGACTCATATTTATGACAGCTGCAGTGTCCTGAGTTTATGTGATCACTTTTTGCAACCTCCTGTCAAGCAAAGTCAATGGGGAAGCCAGATTCACTTAACAACTGTTTTACTAGCTTAGAAACTGATTCACTGAACAACTGTGGCAAGGAAGGCAAAATTGAGGCAAAATTCATTTAACAAATGTTTCACTTAGCAATGGAATTTTTGGGCTCAACTGTAATCGTAAGTTGAGGACTACTTGTATAAGTTAAGATAAGATAAGATAACCTTTATTGTCATTTTTATATTGTGGGCACAATGGCACACATCAAAAATGAAATTTAGTTGCCCGCTCTCAAAGTGAAACACATACATGACACACACCTAAACATACTATGTACAACATATATATAGACCCACATCCCTACATATACATAGCAAATAAATATTAAATCTGTCCTCTTGAATAATATAACGCAAGGAGGAAGCTTGAGGAGTTCGCAAGGTTATGCTGTATGGAATGAAACTATGGCTGATCTGGATGTTCTGCTACGATACCGAAGCCTCCTCCCAGAAGGTAACAAGGAAAACAGGTCGTGAAGAGGATGTGTAGTGTCCCAGATAATCTTACGGACCCTGCTCAAGCAACGCTTCTGTGCTATGTCCTGGATGGGAGGGAGGGAACTGCCATCCTCACCACTCTCTGCACCGCCTTCCTGTCTGAAGCAGTGATGCCTCCAAACCAGACTGTGATGCTGTATGACAGGATGCTCTCGATTGTCCCACTGTAGAAAGTGGTCAGGACAGGGGAAGGAAAATGTGCTTTTCTCATGCGGCGCAGAAAATGCAGGCGCTGCTGTGCCCGCTGCACCAGTTTCTCACTGTTGAGCGACCAAGTCAGCCTACTCGTTAGCTGCACACCCAGGAATTTGATGCTGGTAACCATCTCCACAGGTGAATCATTAATGCACAGAGAAGTGTGGCTGTGCCTGCCTTTTCTGAAATCAACAATGATCTCTTTGGTTTTTCCTGTATTTAAAACTAGGCTGTTTTCCTTACACCAGTTCACCAACCCCTCAACCTCCTTGCAGTAAGCTTCCACCTTGTCATCCTGAATAAGGCCCACTACTGTTGCAGTTACCTGCATTCCTTGCTCAAAATTCTGAATTTGTCCAGTGTGTTAATATATAGGTTGTCCTCGACTTGCAACAGTTCTTTTGGTGACTGTTCAAAGTTACAACGGCACTGAAAAGTGGCTTGTGACTGTTTTTCACACTTATGATTGTTGCAGCATCCCCCATGATCACATGATTTACATTAGGATGCTTGGCAACTGACTTGTATTTATGACGATTGCAGTGTTCCAGGGTCGTGTGATCCCCTTTTGCAACCTTCTGACCAGCAAAGTCAATGGGGAAGTTAGATTTACTTAACAACCGGGTTACTAACTTAACAACTGCATCGATTCATTTAACAAGTGTGGCAAGAAAACTCATAAAATGGGGCAAAACTCACTGAACAAATTTCTTGCTTAGCAATATAAATTCTGGGCTCAATTGTGGTTGTAAGTTGAGAACTACCTGTCTAATGAGGAGGTGAACTAGAATCAGATTCTCCATCAGTTTTTAAAAATGGGCAACCCACTGATTTTGGTAAGAGGAGAGAATATTTGTAGGATTGCAATGAGGGGCCCTTGGTGTTTGCTGTGCTTGGTTGTTTTCTGGTAGACGGGTTCATTACCCAAACTGGGTAATATAAACTAGGGAGTGGGGTTTAGCTCTCACTTTATATTCTAGTGGCTTGCCTGTCAGTGTTGGCGAGAGTGGTCTTGGTGGTTCTTTGGTTGGGCTATTTACTGTTAGCTTGTTCAACGGTTGCTTGATTGGGATATTGTTTGCCTCTTGATTGTTGGTCTAATGTTAATCTCTGTCTTAATCTCTGGTCATCTGGGTGTTGATTGCTGGTGAGGGGGTGTTCTGGTCTTTATTCCCTTTTTGGTTTGTTGATTGCCTCCTCTGAATGATATGTTTATGTCTACGTGACATTGATGGCCGGGTTCCAGGAAATCTCTTGCATTTTTGGACCTGGTTTAGTCTAGGATGGCCATAGTTTCCCAGTTGAAACTATGGTTGAGTCTGTCCATGTGTTGTGAAATTAAGAAAGTTTTCATCATATCTTGATTGCTAGTTGATATTCATGGATGTACTCGGCTAGTCTTCTGTCTGTTTGTCCTATGTAGTGGCTATTGCTTGCACTGTATGTTGTAGAACAGGGCTTTTCAACCTTTTTACCGATTGTACCACTTTTAGGATATGGCAATATTCGAGTACCACCTAGCAAAGTGTCAAAAACTTGGTGACAAAAAAAAAAACCTGTTCAAAGTTGCAATTGCACTGAAATGACTTGTGACCATTTTTTACACTTATGACCATTGCAGCAACAGGGTCATGTGATTTATATTTGGATGCTTGGCATCTGATTCATATTTATGATGGTCACAGTGTCCCAGGGTCATGTGATCCCCTTCTGCAACCTTTTGACAAGCAAAGTCAATGGCAGGGCTGCTGGTGGCCAAGTGCTAAGGCAGGACATCCTTCCCTCCCTCCCTTCCTTTTTCTCATTCCCATCTCCTTCTGAAGGAAGAATTTGAAACTCCCCCCCCCATATTCTCCCTCTTCCATATATTGATCAAACAAGGAAAGGCCTCCAGAGACAGAAAAGACAAGCTGCTGAGTGAACTAGCTTAAAAAGGCACTTCCCCTTTAAGAATTAGCTACTGGCTAGAAAGGAAAGTAAGGAGCCCAGCCGGCACTTAAGAAAGGCAGCCTCCCCAAATGGCTCCATTCATAAGTAAAATCTGCAGCTCCAGAGGACTCTCTCACTGTAAGTCTTTGCCTGTGCTGGCTCTTTCCCTTCCCCACTACACTTGGCTAGGCAGGACTGCGTACCACCTGCCACTCATTAATGTACCACAAGTGGTACGTGTACCACAGGTTGAAAAGCCCTGTTGTAGAAGACTCGAGTTTTTTTTTTCTGGGGCTGTTGGGTCTTTTTCTTAGGAAGTTTTGGACAAGTTTAGTTGGTTTGTATGCTATGCTGATGCCATGTGCACATAAATAGTCTGTTGATGAATTCTGAAATGTTTTTGATGTATGGCAATGTTATCCTTTTCATAGTTGTGTTGGTTGTGCTATATTGTGTTGAGCGGTCAGGAACATTTTGATGGTGGTGTGTGGATATCCATTTTGTTGGAAGATGTTGCATGGATGATCTACTGTATTTCCTTTTTCTGATGTTCAGGGTTGTTGCAATGTGTTTGTGCTAATCTAAATAGTGTTCTTACACAGCTTCTCTTGTGGGGTTGGGTTGTTATTTTGATAGTGGAGCACTTGGTAGGTGTGGGTGGTTTTCAATGAACTTGTGTTGCCATTGCCATCTCTGCTGATAAGGATATTCAGGAAGGATAGCGTATTATTATCTTCTTCCCTTGTGACTTTTATACCTTTGAAGATGATGTTAATGGTTTCAGTGTGTTCTCTAGTTGGTCCTTTTTATGATTATAACAAAGGTGTCATCTACATATCGGATCCATATTTTGAGTTGTATGTGTGGGAATGTTATCAGTTCCAGGCATTGCATTACAGTCTCTGCTATGAGTCTTGAAAGCAGTGACCCCGTGGGTGTCCCTTTGTTTTGTTGATATATTTGTCTGTCAAATTGAAGGTTAAGTGGTTAGGCAGAGATTGATAACATCTACGATTCTGGGTATTTCAATCTTGGTGTATTTGGTTAGGTCGAGTGTGCTGTGGAGTAGTGCTGTCATGGATTCTTTAATTAACAGCTGGTTTATATTTCTCCCGGAGATCGAGGACTGTGTCATTGAACATATCTATCTATCTATCTATCTATCTATCTATCTATCTATCTATCTATCTATCTATCTATCTATCTATCTATCTATCTATCTATCTATCTATCTATCTATCTATCTATCTATCGATCGATCGATCGATAGATATAGATAGATGTCTCTCTCTGTGTGTGTGTATATATATATACATACACATACACACACATACACACCAGGTGTGGACATTAAAATCATTAAAGTAAAATAATGAGCTCCGGGATATATGAAAAAATGGCTTCTTTATTGCTAAGCTTTCATCAACAAACTGTTGACATCATCAGAGCAAGGGCTGAATAACAAGGGAGTCTGTGCATACACTTATATAACAGTTATAATGGTTACAGTAAGGCATGTGCATATAGCGTGCTAATAACACGAGCGAGCGAGCTTGTTATAACTGTTATATATTTTAAAGGTAAAAAAGGATATATGCAGTGTTATCTTCATTTTAGATGTCAAAAGGGTCTCTCTCTCTGTCTCTCCTCTCTCTTTCTTCTCTCTTTCTTCTCTCTCTCTCTCTCTCTCTCCCTCCCTCTCTCTCTCTTTCTCTCCCTTTCTCTCCCCCCCTCTCTCTCTCCGATCTTCTGCTCACCTGGCAAGCTGGCTTCAAGCTGTTCTCAAACTCAGGGGTAGGCAACCACGGCTCTTTTATGACTCATGGACTTCAACTCCCAGAATTCCTGAGTCAGCATAGCTGGGCTAGCTAGCTCTCTCCTGCCCTTCCTGCTTCCTGTTTCCTGCAGAGACGCAGCAAAGGGAGCTCCGCCCAGTAAGCTTCTCAGCTCGTCGGAACAGGGTGAGACTACTCTCTTTTTTACACACACACACACACACACACACACACACACACACAGAGAGAGAGAGAGAGAGAGACAGACAGAAAAGCTCTGTCTCTCTCTGCAAATGGCAGAGGAGGCTGGGAGCCGCAGGGGAAGGCTCAAAGAGCCACATGCAGCTCCAGAGCCGCAGGTTGCCGACCTGTGGTCTATGCCATCTAATCATTGAAGCACAGCATCGTTTATTATTATTTTTAAAAAATCAGATACTGGACCGGTATATGCCCTCAGCTTACAGCCAGTTACGAAGGGGCCTATAGTTTGATGTGGGATCCTGCAGTCACACTGAGGGAAAAATACTATGCCCCATTCATGGAGTGAGTTCTGGCAGACGCTGTGTGAGGTACAAATCCTATTCAGGATTGTCCACTGTCAACGTGGTAGTTCAAAGTCTGGCACCTTTTTTGTGGAGTCATTTATACGTCTTCCTATGTCTGGGCATTCAGTGACCCATTTGGCTTTCCATTGGGAATCAATGTTAAAGTTGTTGGGCAGATGTTGTAGGCTTCCTGATTTAAGCCTTCTGGCTAATAAAATGAGGAAAGTCAGCGTGCACCGATAGTTGTTGTTCATAATTTTCTGCATTCTCTCACTAGTGCATCTTGCCTTCGTGAAGCTAGCAGTGCTATCTGGCTCAGAACAGGAAGGCAGCAAATCAGAGTAGTTTTAATACATCTGCTTATTATCCTCATGGTGTCGTTGAGTTTGGCGCCTAGCTTACTAGTATGGCAGCTGTAAAGCCATACAGGGGTATTCTGCTGTGGAGTAGATCAGCCCTAGTGCTAATGACCTGAGGGTGGCAGCTGAAACTCCCCATTTATTTCTACATAATTTCTGGAGTATGTTGTTCCTAGTTATTGATTTTTGCCGCCATATTCTCTACATGTATTTTATAGGAGAGAGTCTGGTCCAATGTTATTCCAAGGTATTTTGGATGAGGGTTACAGGGGAGTAAGATGTTGTTTAAGTAGACCTTAGGGGCTTCATATGTTAGTTTGTTATTAAGGTGGAAGCACATAGTTACTGTTTTGCTGGTGCTAGGATAAGCTTCCAATCAGTGAAGAATTTTTCCAAGATCTTAAGATCTTGTGACAGGAGATTGTCTGTCATTTCCATGAGTTGTTTTTTTTTTGTACTGCTATGGCCAAATCATCAGCATATCCAAATATGCATCCCCTTGTCGTTGGCGTATCTGATATGTCCAAGTTTGCATCTTTGGCTAATTCTGGATTTATGGATGTGATTATGGATGTTAGCCGCCGATTTTCTGAAATTGTATTTAGACAGCCAATTGTATCATTATTTTCACCTACTTGTGTGCCAAGATCCCATGTATTAGAAAAATTGTTCAGAGCCAAATTGTGATATTGAAATTAGCTTTAATGCAGGTCAGCTTTAAACACACCCTAAAGCAGGGGTCCCTAACCTGTGGGCCGTGGCGCGGTAATGGGCCGTGGCCTCTTGGCCACCGGGCCGCGGGACAGGTTGGCCAGCACGTGCACACCCACCCACTTGTGCTAGCGCCGCGAAAACAGACCACTGCTGCGCCTCGGGGCGCGAAAATGGGATGCTGCCACGCTGTGAGGCACAAAAACAGGCCGCCGCTGTGCCTCGGGGGTGAAAATGGGATGCCGCCATGCCGTAAAAAAGGGGCTGCTACTGCACCACGGGGAACAAAAACAGGCTGCCGCTGCGCTGCGGGGCATGGAAACAGGGTGCTGCACCATGCAATAACGGGGCAGGGCTAGTGAGTATCATGCGGGCATTAGCCCCGTCCCGTTTGCGTTACGCGCATTTGTGTCACCGAGAAAGGTTGATGACCTCTGCCCTTAAGTATAGTTTAAAACAGGTAGCCTAGAATTCTGATCTAACAACGGCCCTTTTGGACCAGAATCAGTAGAATCCTCATTCTTAGTGACAACAGACCATAGACCACGTTTGCCATTTACTGTTTGATTTTACTGTTCTGTTTCTTCTACATTGTTGGATTTTCTTTTCTCTCTCTTTTGTATGCTGCCCAGAGTCATATAAGTTGGAAAGCCATATAAATGCTTAAAAAACCCAAAGACTGTACTTTTTCAATCTCTCTCCTGTTGTTTACTGGGCACTCTACAAATGCTACTGGAAATAGAAGTGGAGATGCCAAACATAACTTACCTAAGGCTATGTAAATTAGTTCCAAGCCATTCAAAAAATTGAAACTGTCACAGATTTGGGGTTGTTCTTTCTTTCATTACAGAACTGAAAGAATCAATTATAGTGGTATATGGGTACTCAACTGCTTTGAAACTTGTCAAATTTGGTACTCAACATTATTTTGACTTGAAAATTTTGTCATGGTACTCAAGGTGTAAGCTAGAATTTGTGTTGGCGGCCTCATGACTCGTTATCCTTTCCAGCTGAAACAAATTTGTTTGGTGCTCATCGTTTTTGGTACTTGTTGCACCTCCCAGAACCATTAACAAGTACTGAAGTACCACTATACTTGTTCATTGTGATGCACAAAGTTCAGAGAATCAGCACTGTAGATTTAGAAAAAATGTGGTCTTTTCAAGTCAGTTGAATTTTGAGTATTTACTCAAATAAGGCTATTATTTCATCAAAATAACTAAGATTAAAATATTTTAAATGGGAACTATTCACTGCAAAATAACAAATATAAACATTAAACTGTGAAGCAATTTACATTAAAAAGTCCTATTGCTGAACCTACAGCTACTAATTCAGTTACCAATTCAACACAAATTACATCATGAGAAAACTTGTCAGTCTACAACCACACTTAACATTAAAAAACTTATGAATTCTTGAACACTGTTCAACAGGACTCTGTTGAACAGCAAGAAGGGGAAGCCTAGATTAGCAAAATTAGAGAAAGCCATTGTAGAAAGTATTAAAAATGTCTTCAAGGACAGAGGGAAGATCTGTTATAAAGATAATCTATGTATAACTAAAAGTCTCCTGTCCTGGCAATCTATATACCTCTAAAACTCTCCTGTTGATTTGTTTGCTTGTAACCTTCAGCTGGTGAAATAGTGCATCAGGGCAACAATTTTTGAATCGATATACCTCAAATGGGCTAACTTTACAGAATGCATCCAAAACGTGGGATCCATGACTCCCATGAAATTAACATTTGACAAAGTTGTGGCTGCTTCAGTGCTGTAATGGTCAGCAGCAGTCACATTGTAATCGTTTCAATGCTCCCTGACAGCTTCCTACAAGGAAAGTCCAGGGGGAAACTGGCAGGAAGTCAGAAGTCACTCCTACTCCCACTGCCTTTTTGCCCGACCATGCTCATTCTGTTTCTCGGTTTAGTAAGGAAATATCTCTGAACAGATTACAATTGTGTAGTAATTAGATAAATGAACCTTTAGCTCATACTAACGAAGAGATTTTTGAAAATGCCTCAGACAGCCTCTCCTTTTTATATGAAAATAAAGAAACGAGAGGAAGCACATTCAGATTTCCAAGATTCTGTTATTACAGCTATTTTAATAAAAATAGCTTTATGCCTACATGGTGTCTGTTTCTTAGTGTGGTCTATCTGTGGGGCTGACAGTAATGCAGGCTAGAAAAAAGAAATTAGCTGGCTCCAGGAACAAAGTGGAACAAACTGTAGATGGCAGACAGTATACTAAGATCGAGAACTACTGAAGGTAAAGGTTGGATGGCTGGAGGAAACTGACAGAGACCGTATGAATGACAAAAGGGGGAGGACAGAAGAGACTAATATCAGTTAATTGATTGAGAATAAAAACGATAAAGGATTCTTCAGTTGCTGCTGCCCATCATGGCTCTGAACAGAACTCAGTCTCTATACAGAGAACGTAGTCTTTAAATAGAACATAGTCTCTCTATGCATAGAACTCAAGCTCAACCATTTTTGAAAGTTACTCATAATATATAATAAGTTTGCTCATGTAACCAACAATTGGTATAAAGATGGACATTTTAAGACATTTCACCTCCTCTTTTCTAGTGAACGTTTCTATTGTACGTATTTTAAGGATTCTTCCTCTATATTTTAGAGATCCATTGGTTTAGCTAAAATAAGGTACATTTGGCTTATTATATATTATATATATAAGAATATTGTAGATGATGGGTTTGCATTCACTGTTATATGCAAACCCTTCACTTAAATATTGAAGTTCAAAAATTTGTCATTTTCTGACACTGGGAAGATATTACACTCTTAGTAGGCTTACAGGCCAATGAACTCTCCAGACCTAGAACTAATTAAGTGCTAGCTGTATACAACTTCTTGTGCCATATCCATTATCGGACGCTGGCGATCATGTTGGCGATCCTGTTTTTATCAGCAGCCGCACGAAAAAGTGCTGCTGAGTTTTGTCCAAACCAGTCCCTTAGATTTTGAAGCCATGATGTTCTTTCTTCTTCTGCCTGGACCTCGTTTGCCTTCAATCTTCCCCTGGAGGATTAAATGGAGTATGCCGTATTTTTCTGGGTGTCGCATCACATGTCCAAAATATTCTAACTTTCATTTTTTAATTGTTTTGATGATTTCCCTTGGCTTTCCCAGGCGGCTTATCACCTCCTCATTTCTGATCTTGTCAACCCAGCTTATACATAAGAGCTGCCTGTAAATCCACATTTCAAATGCTTCTAGTCTCTTCAGGTGGCCTTCTGTCAGAGACCAACTCTCTACTCCATAGAGCAGGATAGAAAAAATATAACATCTGACAAGCCTGATTTTCAATCTTAGGCTTATGTCGTGACTGCAGAAGACCTTTTTCATTTTGAAGAATGTTGTTTGAGCTTTCTCTATCCTTGTCTTTACTTCAGTGGTCATGTCCCAGCTTTCATGTAAATTAGAACCGAGGTGCATGATCCTTTCAACTTTTTCTAATGATATTCCTTCCGAATTTATTGGTGGTAAATTAACGGGTTGTTTGCTGATGACCATGATCTTGGTTTTTGAGGTGTTAAGCTTCAAGCCGTATTTTTCAGATATTTCTGTGACTCTGTTGATGAGGAGCTGAAGGTCTTCATGCTAACTGGCAAGCAGAACTGTATCGTCAGCATATCTTAAATCGTTGATCCAAACACCGTTTACTTTGATGCCAGCATCGATGTTCTCCAGTGCCTCGTTGAAGATTGACTCAGAGTAGATATTGAACAACAGTGGAGACAGATTACATTCCTGTCTGACCCCTCTTCGTATTTCTGCATCAGCTGAGTATTTTTGGCCTAGTCTCACATTTGCTACCTGATGCCAGTATAGATTCTTTATGATTTGGATGTCTTTGTCATCTAGTCCCCCTTGTTTCAGGATTTCTAATAGTTTGCTGTGTCTTATTTTATCAAATGCTTTTTCAAAATCAATGAAGCACATGTAAACACTGTGATTGACATCTCTACAACGCTGTACAAGAACTTGAATGCTGAATAGCGCACCTCGTGTACCAAGATTGTTTCTGAAACCAAATTGTGTGTTATCTAGACGCTCCTCAATTTTGTTGTATATTCTTGTGTGAATTATTCTCAGGAATATTTTCAGGGCATGACTCATTAAGCTTATTGTTCTGTATTCAGTACACTTCTTTGCATTTATTTTTTTGGGGATTGTCACAAAGGTTGATTTTAGCTAATCATTTGGTATCTTTCCTGTTTCATATATTTGATTGAAGAGCTGCAGTAAAAAATTATTTCCATTGTCTTCCAGCAATTTTAAAATTTCTACTGGGATATCATCAGGTTCTGTGGCTTTTCTTGTTTTTGCTATTTTTATTGCATGTTCAACCTCCTCCATAATGATGTTTGGTCCAGTTGTTATACTTCCCATATCTATATCATCCCTAGTGTCCTCAAAAAGTTCTTCAATATATTCCTTCCATCTTTTTAGTTTTTCGTCCTCATCTAAGATAATTTCCCCCTCTTTGTCAACTAAGTTGTTGGTTTTCTTTTTGTAGAGGCCTGCTTTTCACTTTTTTGTATAAATTGAAATTATCATGCATACGTTCTGTCTCTTCTATTTCCTTGCATCTCTTTGCAAACCACTTTTCTTTTGCCAGTCGAATTTTTCTTCTAATTGTTTTCTGCAATTCATTATATTTTTCTTTGTTTTTATTTTTATAAGATCTTCTTTCATCCATGAGATGAAGAATTTCCTCCGTCATCCACTGTTGTTTCTTGTGGTACCCCTCTCTGTTTTGAATTTGTTACTTCTACTATTGCATTTTTAAATTTATTCCAGTTCACTTCTACATCTTCATCATTCAGGTTGTTGATTTCTCTTAAATGATTTTCTAGTTCTTCTTTTATCTTACCTCCATGTTTAATGATGAAGTCTCTGTCAATTCTTGGTTTGGCAGGATTAATTAATTAGCGAAAAACTAGTTTTGGATGGGAGACCATATAAACGTGGAGTAGTTAATGAAGGGAAATCATCAGAAGCACAAAAAATAAGTCTTAAGAAAAACTGAAGCTACAGAAACATCAAGAGACCAGATGTTCCAATGTGGCTTGAGGAGAAGCAAAGACCTACCAAAATGTGCCATGCTATGCACAGCAGATAGCACACAACAGTTCTTGATGTTTGCAGTTATGAATCAACAAGATATTTCTACAAACCATACTAGTCAAGAAATCAACTCTGCCAAGAATCTTGTATACATTCAGGCTTTGGTGAAATGGAAGTATAAATTAAGATGGCACATTGAAATTGAGTTTGGTTTTGGAAGGGAAATTGATCTATTTTCCGAAATTATAAAAGTGGGTATGTATTTGGGATTGAATGTTTTCAACATTGTCATGCTTTCTTTTCGTCAATCTCTCTTAAAGTATTTGGGACAATAACTTTTAACTGTACTTTCTTCTCTTTCCAATAAAATTATCTTTCTGGATCTTTTAAATTCTTTCTCTGCTTGGGGCATCAAAGTGTATGGTTTGGGTTTCTTATGATGATGGTAGCAAATATTGGGCTACAAAAATGAAAAAGCTGTTTCTACTTTTCTGGAAAAAGAAAGGAATAGGAATTGGATTCTCTCTTCCTCAATGTGGTCGACTGTAGAGACCTCTGGGGTAGGTATGGCAAACTGAAGTGGAGCTGACAACTGAGGAAAGATCAAGGAACCAGTGAGTAGACTGGCTCCATGGAACAACTCTGGATAAGGTGAGGATGAGAGATCAGCCACACATGCTCCAGATGGTTGCTCCTTGCAAGGAGACCACAGGTTCAGTTTTGCACAGATTTGAGCACCAAGAGATAACGGGACCATCCCCCTTGCTCACAATGCAGCAGAGCCTTTTAAAGGACCCTTCGTTTGCAAACCTCACTTTCTACTCACTTTCAGAAATTGTCTATTAACCATTTTAAAGCTGTTGAAGACCTTCATAATGACAAATCTAAAAAGTCATCAAATGCAAGTATGTTCTTGATACCAGTTAATACTGGGACTTACACCATGACACAAAACATAGGAAAGATTAAAGGAGATCTTTAAAGAATGGAGACAGAAATTAGTAACTATAATATCAACACTGACAATAATGATGTCTGTTTCTATGGATAGACAATGTCCAAAATATGTTATGGAATAATGACAGGTGTTCACAAACCTTATCTGACACATACCAAAAGTAGAACTACAAATGACAGGCCAGGATAATGATTTGGAAAAGGACGCTTTACTGGATATACGAAAGAAACTGGCTAAAGTTTTAAAAATTAAAAGGAAAATGATAAACCAAGAGAATGAACCGGAAAATGTTTTTTACTGGAGTCATAAAAATGGCTTGAAGAAATCTGTGCAATGGGATAAATAAGACTTGAAGAGAAATCAAATCCTACAACAATATTTGAATTAAATATTAAGACTGTTAGAAGTAAAAGAAAGGAATATAAAGTTGGCTTATTTGATCAAAGTTAAATAAGACATGCTCTGCCAATCCTTTGTGGACTTTCTGCTGACATCAGGATGGAAAAGTTGATATTTTATGGATTTGCTTATAAATAAAGGATTGGGTATGGAATGAAGGCACCGTATTCAGGAAAGCTATCTGGTAACATTGAAAGTGAATAGGTAACTAAAACATTCCTCGCACCATACGTAGAAGCACACACCAGCATTTTCACTGCAACATTCTGGCCCAAGTTCTGAAGTTTCTAGTGATAACATACTAAATATAAAACTTCACAGCAATAATGTACACTAGGGTCTGTGGCCTTGTCAGAAACAGAGTTGGCACAACTAAGTAGGTTAGGCAAAAATACTCCTGATTTCAGCTGCTACCTAATATTCAGGTGCACAAAGGAGCTGGAGAATATTCTCAAGTATTAATCTGATTCATTAGGAAAGGAGATACTCTTTATGAAAAACTTGTAAAGCCCATTCTCCTAACTATAAACACATCTCTCTTATTAAGATTAAGTTCAATTTTAGAAAATATAGATATTAGCTTTTTAAGAATTCCAGAGAAATACAAAAGCTTGCCCAATCAACTATAAATGTATCCAATCAATTATAAAAGTGTCTAATGAGATGGGATTATATTAGACAGACTTATCAAGAAAAGTTAGTGAATTACAAAAAATGCTGGGAATACAGAATAAAAACTTCCACAATGCCCAAATCCTCGCCGTAGTTGTCAACCTTTATATGAATCAATGGGTATTCTGTAATAGTAAAAAAAGCATTGTTTTGTAGCATAGGAGAAATTTTGAAGCTGAGCACAACAGAAGTAACTGTAATTTCTTTGCCTTAAGATTTTTTTCCTCTCCTTTCTTAGTATCCCTGCAATCTGAAATGCTAAGCATAATTTTGTATTTTACAATTACATATTTAAGTCACCTCATTTGAGAATTTTTGTTGGGGAGAGGGATTGTTAACTGGACACACATATAGGAATATACTGACATTTAAAAAGAAAATTAACAATTAACTTGACCATATGTTGCTATTATTATACTCCTACAAGTGATCATTTCATCCTATCAAGAAAGTGGCAACATTTATAGTTGGTTAACCAGCTTACGATCACAGATCCATTAACACAAAAACTTAAATACTTAAAATATTTATAGCATTGCACAAATGTCATACATATTAATTGAATGACTATTCTGCAATACAATAGGAAAGCATGCTGAAACAAAACACCTCAGCAGTATTTTAAAGCAGTAACCACCTAGCCAATTTCTGTATGTTCTGTAGTTTTTCTAATCCACTCTCCCTGTGGCTGAGCAAAATCGAATTGCCTCTCACATTTGCAGACAGCTCTGTGAAGGTGATAATAGAGCTGCTCCCTGCTGTCATGAGGCAGGAAATAGGAAAATGGCATATGGGGCTAGAAAGAAATAAAAAAAGAATCAAACAAGAACAAAAGAGATTTCAACAAAGGACAAACTATAACCCAATATGCTTTGCAAGTTAATCTCTTTTCATAAGGATTCTGCATAATCATTCATCTGCAAACTTAAATGTGAATGGTTGCAAAGTTGTTAGGGAAATTTTTATTTTGGAGAACATACAAAAAGTATCCTATTCCATCTCAAGAAAAAAAACACCATTATGTATCTCTAGAGAAGGATTTAATCTAACTTGACCTGCTATTTCATTTTGAAAAGACTGAAGATTTTACCAACCTAAATTGTATTTATAGTCTTGACCCTAAGAAAAAAATTGTATTGGACTTAATAGAAATGCCTACTACGTCGCAAAGTTTTTTTTTAGTTTCTTTTTAACTTACCCATAAAGACCAAAGAGTTCTTCAAGAACAAAAGTACAGAAAATAATTAAAGGAAGTGAACATTTTCTATAAACCTCAAGCAAGCTTTGATTTAAGCAAAAAAGGGGGAAAGATAATTCTCATATTTTCATCTAAAGCGATGGCTGAAATAACATATTTTCCAAAATGTTCCATGTAAAAGAATCCATAACACAAGATGTGATTAAAAAAACATTAAAAGAGGCATTTCCCCCCTTTAATATAAACTAGCACATACCTTTCCTTTTACACTCTGAATGGGATCCACTACTACTGCCACAGCTCTTTCTGAAAGGGCCTCAAAACTCTGTTGAGTATTGATATCCACACCCGACAACCAACAGCCAAAACCAGGATGACTGTGATACCAGCCAACAACCATCTCAGGTCTGGAAAAAAGGAGGCATTGGGAAATTCAATTATTTGCAGCAGGACCTATGAAAGGCAACAATGTAATTTATAGAAGCGTAAGAAAATACTAAGGTAAAAGAAAGTGCCAGTAGAAACATTTATATTTATGCTTACCACATTATAATAAAAACATGAAAATGTGGTGAAGAAGTGCTAGCATTAAGGGAGGTGTAGTAAAAAGTGTAGATCAGGCTCTCAGTTTTTCATCCTGGTGCCACACCTCCCATCCACATTTTGGGAAATATCTCCTCTGAACACACTAGAGCCAAGTTGGCTTTTCACCCCAGAATATCTGTTTCAAGCATGGATGATAGGATCAAATGATATCAAAAGATTAAATATCAATTAAACCAGAAGTAGTAATTTGCTGAAAAAGCAATTTGCACTGTTCTGTTTGGTGGTCAAGTCTTTTGTTAACATTAACTCTTATAAGCTTTTATATCGGTATAAAAATTTCAGCACAGAGATGGCAACTGTTGAGACATTCCAAATGAAGTCCTGATTTTTTTAAAAAATATTTGAATGTTTTCCCCCCCAAATAATCTTTGTTCGTTATACAGAACAGTGGTTGAAAAGTTGGAAAAAGGGTGGTTAATTGCCCCTTATATATAGTGTTAATACAGAAATGTAACCTTATTGAATATTGTAATTGTTCCACTGAAGAAAAACAGTGATGGGAATCTGAAAACACTTAGCTGGCTTTTGACAATATATTAAATTAATTATTAAATGTAAGCAATCTATCATATAAATCACTCAGAAGGAACAAGGTTATGTTTAAACACTAGTAAATGATAGGACAGAAAATCAAGAGGACTTGACTGTTATTATAACGTACTTTTATAGTCAATAAAGAAAATCCTAACCTTCCAGTTTGTTTTAACATATCCAACATTTTGGCTTGAAACACAGGATCAACTGCCTCCACACTTACTCCCTGCATTTGGAAGCAGATTAACAAAGGCAATTTTAGGTGCAAGTAATAAACTTTCATGATCAGTTCAGGACAGTAATAATATAATCTACTAACAAAGAGAAATATCAGAAATCACAAAAATATTTCTTTTAACAAACATATTTAATTCATTTGCACTCACTGCTCTCTTTCAGGAGTGCACAGCAGTTTAAGCCTAGAAGATTCTATGAAGTGAGCTGTGACTGCTTTGTCCCAAGATCGCTAACTTCATCCCTTATCGTGTATCCAGTCTACTGTAATCATGCTTTGAGAGCAATTCAAAAAGTAAATCACTACTGTTTACGACAAACTTAGCCAGTAGCTTTCACAACAAAATCCAGCTTTTTAATTAATATCCCAAGTTTATAAATGTAATATTTTAAAAAAATTAGAAGTACATTTTAGAAGAAAAGAATAAACTAAGTCTAGAATCCCTACGTAAGAACAAGAGGACAGGTCCAACCTCCTCCCCTGAATGCCGTTCAACCTTATCTAGTCTCAACCAGGTGCAAACCGTCAATCTGAGAAGATCCTGTGTATAGGCTTGAGCAATGAAAAAAATAATTGAAATCTTCAGGTATGGGTCTGGTTGTTTGCGCCTGACAGATTGAAGCTATTGTTTACCATATACCTTAATGCTTCATGTAATTGACAACATCTAGTTACAAAACAACATAGCTATTTATGACTGGAAAAGTTATATAGAACATAGAGCATCACATTATTATAAGCTTGGATATATGTACTGCATGTATGAATATTTTCTTCAAAAAAATTAAGCATGTTGGGGAGGAACATTTTTGAGGTACAATTATAACAGTGTTATAGCACATGTGCTAAACTGAAAGAACTCACCGTTCCTGACTGTGGCATAGCAAACACATCAATCACTCTGACAGTGTAGTCATCAACAAATTCTCCAAGCATGAGTCCCATAACTTCCATGGGAACACCAGCTCGACCATGCTTCAACATCTGGAAAGATCAGAATTTTACTGAATAATATTTAAGGAACAGATGCTGGATTCTCTGGTGGTTTTTAAATTTCTTTTCTATTATATATTCATATCTTTAGAGCTATAAGGCCAAAAGCAGCTTTCTCTGAAAATACTATAGTATCACTTGTCTTACATAATGATTCATAATAAGCTATTATTGGAGAAATAAAGTTTCTGATAGCAAAAGACAATGGGATGGCACGAGAATTGATTGTATCTTAGAAGATGAGGTCTTTAAAAAGATAAGAGAGTATTTTATAAAATATATGATTTCTTCCAAATATATGATTTTTTCCAATGCCTATTAGTTCTGTTTGTATAAAACAATCTGCAAAATCTATGCTCAAAATATCTCAGTTGGAAAAAGAACCTGGAAACCTCCAAAGAGCACGACACAGAACAGTGAGATACTGGTGGGGGGAAAAAATCCCTCTGCTTTTATAGCACAAGTGTCATTTTTAACCACAAAATAGCTTTTTTCCTCTTTGATCAGTGTGCCAGTTATTGCCCAGGTTTGAGAACAACAGATTAACTATCATAATTCATGTCCTGCTAACTTCTCATTTAAGGTCATGCAATATATGCCATATAGTGGGGTTTATAAAGATAGCGCTAAAATTTTACTTTGTGTCATATATTATCACAAAAATAGTTATACTGGTCATATCATGCCAGGTTTATACAATTAAAATGGATTCTCAATTTATTTATGGTTCTGTTGATGCTCTCCTTTAAATCTCATTGTCCTGCTCTTCTTGCTCTAGGAGCCCCAACACTGGAATGCATCCTCAGTTCTTGATGAACACTTCACGTTCATTTCAGATTGCATTTTCCTTCCAACATCAAGCAAAAACATTTTCATTCTCCCAAGGTTTTGATGTATTACTATATTAATACCTTAATGCTTTGTTGCAATTAAACCCTTCAATATATAAAGACTGATATAGTAATCTAAATGTAAATAATTACATTCAAGCTGATTTTTTAATATGATTTCTAAAGAGTTTTAAAAACCATGACCTCATTTGAATACATCACATTTAGAGGTTATGTGTAAACTATCTATAGTCATG
Organism: Azemiops feae; assembly: GCA_023970755.1. NCBI lineage: Eukaryota > Metazoa > Chordata > Lepidosauria > Squamata > Viperidae > Azemiops > Azemiops feae. Next base: position 625,736 of record JALGBA010000001.1, read on the forward strand.
GAACAGATAGCTGCCATAGTAGCAAAGTTAAAGCTACTTACCAGTATATCATCAACCACTTAAAATATACAGTGGAGAAAAAAAATGGAGGACAAAGAACCCATAAAGAGTTCAATGAGAACTGAACATATTCATTAAATGCTAAGTGTTGAGCAATTTTTATTGGGCACAGGAGGAAAAACTGAATGGAAGTAAGAATATGACAAATGATTGTATCAGAAAGGTTGCTTGACCACATCACTCTCAGCATCCTTTGCCATTGGTAGTATTGCTGAAGTTGTAGTTCTACAATACCTGGAGGGCTTCTGATTTCCCATTTCTCTGACCTGATTTTTAAATACCTCAGAAAACGTAACTTTTGATATAAGACACAGCAGAAGCATCCCGCTTATAATACATTCAGTGCTTTGCACAATACTTAAAAACACACACACAATAATTTACCTTTAGAAGTGCAAGCGAAGAAATGTAAACTTGCTCAGCTGTGTCAACTGCAGGTGCATCTGTAGGAGGTCCCTAGATAAAGAAACAACACTCTATAATGTACACAATTCTAATTTATATATAAAATGTGCTTCATCTAAAAAAGCACTGCATGAATACATTTGGTTCTATTAAATGCAGAATTTTGAAACAAAAATGGTAGCAGCAATCCCAAACCCCTACTCTAATATAGAAGAGTTTCAACTTTTTCTTCCCTGACCATTTTAAAAGACTCATATGAATAATTCAAGGCTATTGTGGTTATTTCCATCTATGTGAAACACTCAATATCCTCCCTTGCATATATGAAAACAAGCTTAGTAAGTTGCTGAAGTATGAATTAGAACAGTGGTATCAAACTGCCGGCCCGCGGGCTGGTTGCATCATGCGGAGGCCACGCCCACCCCAGCTCCGGCAATGTGAAAGTCACGATACGTCGCAACACGTCACGTGATGCGGTGAGTTTGACACCCTTGAATTAGAAGATCGAATTGAAACTTTGCATCTGTCATAAACTCCTAAGTGTTTTTCAGCAAGTCACTAGTTGACTTCACACACTGCAATACCCCAGTGCCATGGTTTGATGAATAAGCATAATGGTTTGTTCCATATATTAAGCCAAAACCTTACATGTCACATTATGTCTTGGCACAATATGTGAACCCTATTATTCTTCGTACTGGCGCTGCACCTATGAGGATTACATAGATCCTGCTCCCATTCATACAATGCCGATTATTATTTATAAATCTCTCAATTCCACTCAAATCTATTTGGTTGTGCAACATTTACCTAGCCAGAATAATAAAAAATTATACATACTGCTCTTTCTCCCTCTCTCTCTCCCATACACACAATCTCCAATTAACTACATGTTTCTTACAGTGGTGTGAATATAAATGCTGCTAGGCTAGCATGATTAACTGGCACCAACACAAACACAATTTCCCTTTGCTTCATCAGTTTTTAGTTAAAGAGAACTTGGAAAAAGGCTACAGGAGCATTTTGCAGATCCATTGGTGCAGTGAGAGAAAAAATGGACCTCCAATCCCTAGGCAGAAAAGCTGTGAACAAAATACTCTGCTCTTTGCTTTATGAGTAGCTAATAAAAAATTAGCACAATTGTCCCAGGTGTGAATAACGACCAAGGCCAAAATTATGTATTGTTCAAGCCCAGAATGCCATCTACAGCATTGCAAAATTAATATTATGCAATTCCTATGAATAATGACATAGTAGTACAAAATAATCTTTTAATTGTGGTTTGTGACCAAGGATAACTTCACAGAAACCCACCATCACCAATATCAAGCATGCAATAAGCATTTCTACTTAACACTATATTAGTTTGCTTCATTATATTTAAAAATTATTTAAATTATTTAAATATAATGAAGATCTGCTTAGCCTAAAACATCAATATGTGAATTTTCAAAGATGAAGATATTTACAGGAGATCCAAAGATTTCAGCCCACAATTCAGAAGTCCTGCTTTTAATTATGCAAATGACCTCACTCTAAAAACTACAATGAGAGAGCAGTTCATGGCAACAGCTGTACAATGAAACAGAAGTTTCATGATAGTCATTATGAAAATAATTGCCATCATTTGTGAACTGAAAATTTAATGGTAAAGCACCATTAATAGGGAGCACAGGTAATATTTAAAACTATTAAGCATGTTTCATAAGAAAGGACTATATTAGAAAATATAAAGTTTTATAAAATATAAAATTAGCAGAAAATTTGCTAAAAAGTTTCAGTGATTTTGATCTTTCCACATTACTGCTCAGAACTCTGGAACGCTGAATTCTATTTCCTCCTTTTATACACAATCATCATTTTCAATTAATGTCTGAAAAAAAGCAGTATTACAATTAAATAATCTGGATTTGTCACAGAATTGGTCCTTTTATTACTATTTCCAATAATACTAAGAATAGAATGCAACTTTTAATATTTCATTCTGCTAACCGGTTACAGATAACCCCCATGCTAATACCAGTTTCTGAACTATTATGTTATTTTGTGTATTTGCCTAAGCATTTTCCCCTATGGGTTTTTAAATATTAGTGCTTTGCCCTCACTGATGTCAAACAAAGACTCTTAATTTAACCACAAGTTGTTAGTATACAACTATATGGTATTCCCTCTTCTATCTTCCAAAATTTCCTAAAGAAATTTCCCTAACATGCTGTACACCATATACTGTATTCAACTAGTTGATTTAAAATCCTATGCCAAATATTATGATCAACAAGGAAAAACTAGATAGTTTCATTTGATATAAACACTATTTGGTCAACAGGACTTCTCATTCTATTTATAGTGCTTAATCTTGAGGGTTCCTTAATCATTAGAATAGATCTTCAGGATGTAATAATGGCAAATGAATCAATTCCACTGGATGTTGCCATTCCACTGGTATATGTATCTCAGATACAACTGAGAATCAATTCTTTTACCCTAGGCTTGCTTTCTTTAAGTAGTCTTACATGTGCCAATTCAGCCATGCAGCCTATTTGCATATTCATTTGAAAATATGCTGTATTGTGTAAGACTGCATAATGGCTACCCCTATCATAGGTACACATTTTTCTGAATATTACTATTTCAGAGTGAATACTTTCAGAGCAACAACAGAAATTTGATTCATTATGGTACTGTTTTGAAGCAAAATTTTGGATATCTATTTAAACGAAACTGTATTTAAAATCTTCAGTCATGTAAATAATTTTTACTTTTGTAATAATTACTACAGTAATTTACAGCAAATTATTTTTAAGGGACTAGAAGAAACACACAGATACTGATCTACCAAATTACAATAAAGAACACTACTGTTTGTAGATGGCAAGATACATTGGACACCCTTAATTCCACAGAATGATGAATTATTTTACACTCTTCTGTACCTATGTATAAGCTCACAGATATACAAGATGGCACATCTGTACGCCACAAGCTGTAGAAGGTTCTCGTGTTTTCTCCCCTACCTTCCCTTCCCATTTACCACTGGGCAACATTAATGAAGATGCACAGTGCTTGTATATTAAATTGTTAGATTATACATCAAACCACATCTGCCTGTCATTTTCCATTCCAACCAGTGATCTACAAAGGTGATGAAAAGTAAATATACTTTTCGCTGATATACCAGATGCATCAGAATCCCCAGAGAATCAATGTGCTAACATCATCACCAAAGACTAAAACCGAAGCAAGCCTTTAAATTTGATCGTTTACTTACAACTAAAGCCACAAAAATAAAATAACACTTTATGGCTTTTAAAAGTTCTTTTGTATCCAGTGCATACAAAACAAGTGAGGAAAATCATTCCTGATTATACTTTTTAAGAAAAGAAACAGATGCTTCTTTCTGACTAAACTGTCTACCAAGTGTTAGACAGTGAACTGACCTGCCTGCAGGGCAATCGCTTCAGCTATAAGCTGCATCAATCATTTCTTTTAGCCATTCCTTATTAGCTAATGCAGAATTTAAGGTAGTTTTTTCACAATTAAAAACATTTTTGCATTTTAAAATACATATGCAATGTTTCTTAAAAAAACATCTAATAGAAGCAAGATCAGACAATCAATCCAGTGAGGTTAAAATGAGCTTTTCTTCATGAGCATTCAAATATAATCCAACTATAAAAGCTGTGACTTTTCCTTGGGCAGCCCTTGTTGACTAAGTGTTAAAAAAGGCATTTGCCATTCTAACAGCATAAAACTAACGCCTTAAAGTGTTATCTACTCAGGCCTTTTAGCAAATTTGTTAACACTTTTAGGTATATTACTCCACCTTTCTCTTAGTGTGAACTGGTATCAATTATTTAGCCAGTTTTATTATGTTATTAGAATACCTGCTGATTTATCATGAATCAAAGTGTCATTTTAGAGCACTGCCCTTTACATCACCATACATTTCTTTAAATGAAAATGATGGAAAATAAATAAAGCCACAACTACAAAAAGAACCACAGACCTAGAAAATCACTTAAAACTCCTACTGAATAGTCTTCCCCATTTAACCATGCCACATTTTTTTTTTTAAAAAAAATATGTTTTTAAATGTGGAAAAAGTGGTCCACTTCTTAAAAATGTCATTATAAAGGAGACCTCTGTAACTAAATTATTAGATGGCTAGATCCAATATTATTTCCATCCGTTCTTTTTAGTTAAAACTCCTTTAAAATATAAACACAACAAAACAGACATAAGCAAATGTACAACTATCCAACACTGTCATGTTTATTCTTACCCAATAAAATAAAAATAGGAACCTTTTAATACTTAATTTTGTGAGTATTAAACAACTAGTGTGAAAAACAAGATGCATGTAAACTACTTCTACTGCCTCTGCCTCAATGACTAGCTGAGACAACCTGTTATAGGAGGTGTTAATTGGCAATAGGAGTGCAAGTCAGAAGCATGTTCCCCATCGTCCTAACCCAGCAAGGCTAGGTCATTAAAGTGGAAATGAATTCTTTCATGCTGACTTAACTCTTGGAGTACAGATTTTCAGCTGTTACACCTACAGACAATTGAGAGTGTGTGCTACTTCAGATGGCACAAAAAGAGGCATTTTCCTCTTAAAAATAATTGTATTATGTATACGGTTTATTATGCACTATATACCAGAAGTAATCTGTGAATGATCTAATGGTTATTGCACACATGACTACATGGAGAGGTACAAGTAATCAAGTGTACAAGTATTCTGAAATGCACAATAGTCTGCAGACTTACAATAGAAGAGTCTGGGGCAAATGATTTTCCTAACAAAGGAAATGGTAACATGTTACTGCAATTGTGCCTAATTGTAAAAGAAATTGCAACTGTCTTTCTTAAGATGTTAGGCACAATTGACAGTATGTCTTAGGAATGGAACAGCACAGAAACGGAATGAAGTAAATAACGAACTTTATATTTTTATTAATACTTAGGTCACCTAAGAAGAATTTTAGTCACATGAATATATGGAGTAGGACACACCATCTAAACCAGGGGCGTCAAACTGCCGGCCCGCAGGCCGGACACGTCACGAGGAAACCGCACCCACCCCATGGCCGGCAATGGGGAAAAAGTTCCGATACGTCACGCGACGGCACGAGTTTGACATGTCTGATCTAAACACTATCATTTTGACAGCTTTTGTGTGAAGTAGTACTCGTAGGCCAAATAAGAGGCTTAAACTCCTGCTCCACTGCAAGGCTCATCAAGCAATGTTCAGCCAGTTATATAACCTTTTGCATGACACTTGATCTGTAGGAGAACTGGATTGTGTACACTGGTTCTTTGCCTTTAGTTCCATGCATATCTGGACTCACTCCCTGGGTTCTTGCCTTACTGTAAGCAGTAACAATTGAATCAGAGGTCTAACAGTGTAAATTTGGGGGGGGGGGAAGCAGAATTTCTGCACAACTGGAGACAGGACTTACCGGGTCCCCAGGTGCATAACAGACTCTATTCCTGTTAAAGGAACATGCATAGAACTCCCATTCAGACTTCTTCAGATAAACAGAGAAGAGCAACAAAGATGATCAGGGGACTGGAGGCTAAACCATATAAGGAACGGCTGCTGGAATTGGGTAAGTCTAGTCTAATGAAGAGAAGGACAAGGGGGGACATGATAGCAGTGTTCCAATATCTCAGGGGCTGCCACAAAGAAGAGGGAGTCAAGCTATTTTTCGAAGCATCTGAAGGCAGGACAGGAAGCAATGGATGGAAACTAATCAAGGAGAGAAGCAACCTAGAACTAAGGAGAAACTTCCTGACAGTTAGAACAATTAACCAGTGGAACAACCTGCCTCCAGATGCGATGAATGCTCCAACACTGGAAGTTTTTAAGAAGAGACTGGACAGCCATTTGTCCGAAATGGCATAGGGTTTCCTGCCTGAGCAAGGGGTTGGACTAGATGACCTCCAAGGTCCCTTCCAACTTTATTATTATTATTATTATTATTATTATTATTATTATTATTATTATTATGTAAAGATCTGGGACTTGAAGCCTGTGTATACTGATGACATGGCGTGCATGGCCAGTATGTGCAACTCATCTATTACATACTTTTAGACCTCATGAGCTTAGGTTAAACATCACAGAAGGTTAAGGAAGGAAAACACTGAGTGACTGACAGATCTGCTCTGAAATCAGAGTGATCCTTTCAATTAGGTCATTGTTGCAATTTTTTGAGGTGTGGAAAGATTTTGGATAAAGGAGACATATTTTTGTTTTATAATTCACTCCATTTCCACTTTTAGATTCTCATGTTGAGCAGTGACTCTTATTTTTAATTTTTAATACAGGTAGTCCTCGACTTATGATCAGTCACTTAGCAACTGCTTAAACTTACGACACACCTCTGAAAAAGGTACTTAGGACCTCACCCCCCAGTTACCTGACCACATTTCGGTTGCTCAGCAATTGGCCCTCATTTACAGCTATTTGCTATGTCCTGCAATTACATGACTGCAATTTACAATGTTTTTGCTGGAAACCAGTGTTTACTTTAGCTTTCTGGCAAAAAAAAAAATGCTCCATAGTGAACTGTGGACTTGCTTAATGACCATCGTGTTTGCTTAATGACCTTGTTTTTTGATTCACTTTGCTTCCACTTCCAGATTCTCATGTTGAACAATGATTCTATTTTTAATCGGTATGCAGGTAGTTCTTGACTTATGACCAGTCACTTAGCAACTCCTTAACATTACAACAGGCCTCAGATTCGGATTCAAATTTCCGACAACCTCCCCCCCCCCCCCCCGTCACCTGGCCACATTCTGGGTATTGGGCAACCAGCACTCAGTGACAGCCATTTGCTGAGTCTTGCAATCACTGCAATTTACAATGATTTCGCCGGAAACCGGTGTTTACTTTCAGTTTTTTTGGGGGGGGAATGCTCCATAGCAAACAGCAGGCTTGCTTAATGACCTCTGTGTTTGCTTAATGACCATACAAAAAAAGGTAATAAAATTGGGCACAGTCATGCGATGGGCCAGTTAATGCCCATCACAAATTATGACCAAAATTGTGGGCTCAATTACAGTTGTAAGTTGAGGACTACCTGTACACTGATGTGGCTTATAAGTTGGTCTCCTTTATGAAAGGTAATATAAAAAATGAGTTAACCCTTTATACTTCCATCTTAACCAGCAACAATCAACTCCAGTGCAGCCATAACAGATATCATAATTTGTTACAAACACCTGTTCTCTTTGCACAAAATATTTTTTAATTTTGCCCATTACAAGCTTGTTAGCAGCTTTTCATTGTAAGGACTACTATGGTTGCAAATTTCATCAGTTTGTCTCAGTCAGACAGCTAAGTATTTACATATATTTAAAATTAGCATGGCTTAAAAATCATTGCATCAACCTGTATGCAATTTTGCACATATCACCTTCCCATCACCCTGCCTGCCAATTTCATTCTAGACTGCAAACAGCAAAGATAATATAGACAGTTATGTTCCTTCCATACTAGAGTATAAAACAACAAAGATCGCTTACATTTCTGATCCTGGCAATGATCCAGAATACCTATGTCCAGACCAATCCAAAATATATTGGACTTCTTGAACATGGAATTGGGCCAAGAGATTATACTAGATGATATCTGCACTCTACTAAGTAACAAACCATAACAGAATCTACTTTATGAAATGGAGTGAGAAACTGTGTAGTTGATTAAATAATGTTATAGCAGTCAATAAATACTTGTGAAAGAAATCAGGATGGAAGAAGTGAAGACAATACGGGAAGAAAATATCTTTTTTTATAGTAAGGTATTGTAAGATTTCCTTCTTAGGTACAGTAGAAACTATTTTCCATACACGAGGTTATCAGAACATTAAAAACAGACAAGCTACAGACATTTGCAATGCTTTAAAGAGCTTATGATCAAGGAATGTGGAATATTATCTTTGGATGTTATGATTTAAAATCATCTAAATAATACTCTATATGAACTATTTGAGAGAAAATGCATGACCAAGAGAGCAGCAATCAAAGGGGGAAGAGTCAATGTTTACGAAGTGGGAATGCAAACAGGTTGATATGATGACAACTCTCCTCTGAGCAAAGCCACATTAAAAACTATATTTTTGGAAAGGAAAAAAAAAGGCTGCATGTAGTTGTCTATCCTTTATTGCTGGAGGATTTCATTGTTGGATCATTATACAGATTTCTAGTATTTCTATTTCAGGCGGAAAACTTTAAAGATATTTAAACTCAGTTATATTACTGAAGAAGTTAAATATAATAGTAAAACGTTTAATGATCATAGGGATTCAGTCCACATCTGTCAAGCAGAAGCATTTCCCCCCCCTGTCTTCAAAGGAGGATTTGTGGTGTGTAGGATAGCTCAATATGCTTAGCCCAATATGTAGGAAGAAATGTGTAAGCTAGAAACAAGTTTCCTTCTTTTTTCTTTTTGGGGGAGCAAGACGGAACTTCTATTCACAGCTTCAGAGTTTCAAAATTTACTCAAAGAGCACAACAGGAAAAGAGAGGTCTCAGCATAATAAGACCAATATTAATTATGCAATATTATAAATTGCATTATAAATTGCAATATTATAAATAGCATTTATATATATATATTTTCAAGAAACTACCATATTTAGGAAAAGATGTGGACCAATATTCTTTAGCATATGTTTTTATTCTACCTTTTAAATCTGACCGATCTTATTTATAAAAGGTTACAGCTTTAGAAATGTCACTACAGTTAAATAAAAATACAAAATGCATCTGTAGGCAGATAAACGGTAAAGCAAAAGGTATTACAAAGAAATTCCTAATACATCAGACTACTGAAATATCAAACTTCCTAAAGCTTTCAAAAGAGAGGCTCAAGGCAGTATCTGAAAGCAAGCTTACTACACTGATCTTGAAGTATTAAAAGAAACAGACCTTATATTTAGTCCTTTTAAAAGACATCACTATTACATAATCCAAAATGAAATTAGATTACAGGGTTAAGATCTACATATATTAGACCAGTAGTAGATTCAACAAGATTTTTAGATCAGTGGCAGGTCTTTTAAGTGCTACAGGTTTTATCCATTCTACAGCATCAAGCAGTGCAGCACTTGAAACCTTTCAAAGTGACAGTTTTCAAGTGCCATGTACAATGCCCTAATCTGGAAGTGTCCCAACCAACCCATCTGATCAACAATTTCACAGATGGAAGCACTTGATGGCTAATTGGCAAGCCGATTATTCAAACAAAATAGCTATTTGCAATTCTTGCTTCTTTATTTCCAGTAGAAGTGCTAACACGGCTAAGAGACAGGTCACCCCTCCTCCATGCTCATTTTTAAAATAAAAGATCTACCTTTCTAGCTATTCCCCCTGGGTGCCATTTAAAGCACTGAACTGAAGTTGCACTAAGCAAATATGACAAGATATAGTGTTCTGTATCGAAGGACAGGCTTTGCTAGCGTTTCAGTTACTCTTTTTGAGGGCTGTATACAGTGTTACTCTGGGTTATTTACCCACCCACGTCATCATGTCACCAGCTGTCAATGCTATTGTGCACTCGAAATGACATTTTAAAATTCAGAAGAGGAAATGCAGCAAGAACACTTAATTTAAATTTACCAGATAACATGGGTAAATTCTGAACCATTGCTGAGAGCACTGCAATTGTATAGCTATGTCCTATCTCTCACATGCTTTGTGTACATTATGGATACCAGCAAATGTAAGAACAAGAGAATTGCTGCTCATTATAAAGGTTATGAACAAGCATGCATACCTACACCTCGTATTTGGGAAGTGAGAATTATTGGCTCTTCTGCATGTTGCAAAAAAAAAAAAAAAATAGTGCAGAATACTGTGCATGTATTACAACTTTTACATAAAAAAATACAATCCATGAAAACATTTTTAGTTCTTCAAAAATTCACCCATACCCTACCTTCCTTAATATACACTTCAGTATCAGAAAAAGTGTGAACTATTTTAACAGACTGTTAACTCTTTTCTCCAGGAGGTAATAGTCACATTCAAATGTAGTGTCCAATCCAAAATCAATGTTCTGGGAACTTAGCTGCAAGCAAACTATGAATTCAACAAACCATGGCTTATCTTAGTTGGGTATCTCTTCTTGGGCACAAAAAAAGAGATATGGGGGTGCCCACTTCCAAAGCTTGAATGCTCAAGTCTTCAACTGATAATCAGAAATATGTAGTAGTCACAGCCACAATGGGAATTCTTTGTTAAAGGAAGTAAATTGCTTTCAAAAACCAAGGAAACTTCAAAAGCAGTTTGGGTCTAATTCTAAAAGTGTATGCTGGATGTTGGAATTCTTTATCTAGACTTTTGTCATAATTATGCAATATTTTACATAGTGTGCAATATTTTATATAAGCTGCTTTTAAATTTAGAAATATATTAAAAAATTTCAATTCAAGTCAATCATGGGCATACAAATCTCATTCTCATCTTTCAGTTGGACATGCATTCAATCACTATGTATAATTATAGCAAAATATATAGTTTTTAACCAACCAACCTATATTCTACTTAAAAGAGAGTAATCTTAACACATCACATATATAGTTCATCCCACATAATGTGTATTACTGACAAGAAATTCCATCAACGGACACATCGACCTACAATCAGCCTATGAACCCTCCAGAATCCAAATCAACTGCACAGCCAACCAGAGACAGCATCGACCCTCAACCAACCCATGCAAGTACCCCCAACTAGCACTTCACCTCCCAATGACCCTGATCTGAGGTAACCTCTCCATCACAAGACCCATCATAAGACTCCCACTGATGACTCACACCTGACCCATCACAAGATTCTCACTCGACACACCCACACCTGAAGCCCTTATAAATAGAAGACACAGATATCTCCTAAATTCCGCTGAAGGTGTTACCTAGCCTGGTAACGAAATGTTCAGAAACCAACCCACAAGTTCAGAGAACCAACGTTTACCCTTATCCTACACCCATGCTACAGATATTCGCATTACTGCATGTGTATTACTGCAGTTCAATTCTTGATGATTGTATCCATGCCTTTTACATGGCAGTATTGTATAGATGGTTTCCCTAGGCTTCTGGGTTTTGTTTTGTTTTTTCAAAATCCTAGTTGAATCGAGAGCTTGGGATTCTGATCCACTATAGAAATGCTAACCAGACCAACTCTGCTCACCTTCCAAGTTTACCTACTAAGGCATGGGTCCCCAACCCCCGGTCCGTGGACCAGTACCGGGCCGCGGCATGCCAGCAACCGGTCTGCACAAACAAGCAAAGCCCCATCCGTGGGATGCAGGCAGCACACAAAACCACGCCCCCTCCGGTCCGCGGAAAAACCTCTCTCCACGGAACTGGTCTCTGGTGCCCAAAAGATTGGGGACCTCTGTACTAAGGTACAAAAATCCTCAGATAATTCTAATATTACAAATTAACAATCCTGTACAGTCCTGTAAGTGATGATGGAATCCAAATCCAAGCATGCATACAAGTAGGTAAAAGAGACTCAACATCTATTTTCACAAGTAAATTGTAATTTTTTTATTACAATATTCATGATACAGAATCTTACAACAGTGGCATTTGTTCTAGCATCTATCTCCACTTACAGAAAAATGGTGTCATTTTTCTCAATTAGATAGATAACCTTTACTGTCATTTTTTACTGTGGGCACAATGGCACACATTAAAAATGAAATTTAGTTGCTTGCTCTCAAAGTGTACACATACATAACACACATTTAAACATACTATATATAACATATGTATAGACATACACCTTTACATATAAGTAACATATAAATATTAATCACTGTCCATCTTGAATATATAACGGAAAGAGGAAGCTTTAGAATTCACAAGGTTAATACTGTATGGAACAAAACTGTGACTGAATCTGGATGTTCTGCTTTCGATACCACGGAGCCTCCTCCCAGAAGGTAACAAGGAAAAGAGGTCGTGAAGAGGATGTGTCGTGTCCCAGACAATCTTACAGACCCTGCTCAAGCAACACTTATATGCTATGTCCTGGATGGAAGGGAGGGAACTGCCAATAATTTTTTCAGCCATCCTCACCCTCTGCACCGCCTTCCTGTCTGAAGCACTGATGCTTCTAAACCAGACTGTGATGCTGTATGACAAGATGCTCTCAATCGTCCCTCTGTAGAAAGTGGTAAGGATAGGGGAAGGAAGATGTGCTTTTCTCATGAGACGCAAAAAATGCAGGCACTGCTGTGCCCGCTTCACCAGTGTCTCGCTGTCGAGCGACCAAGCCAGCCTACTTGTTAACTGCATGCCCAGGAATTTGATGCTGGTAACCATCTCCACAGGTGAATCATTAATGCAGAGAGAAGTGTGGCGGTGCCTGCCTTTTCTGAAATCGACAATGATCTCTTTGGTTTTTCCAGTATTTAAAATTAGGCTGTTTTCCTTACACCAGTTCACCAAACCCTCAACCTTCTTGCGGTAAGCACCCCCATTGTCATCATGAATAAGGCCCACTACTGTTGTATCATCTGCGAACTTCACAATATGGTTGGTGGCAAACCTACAACAGTCATGGATCAACAGGGTGAATGGTAGCGGACTTAGGACACAGCCCTGAGGAGACCCTGTGCTCAAGAAAATGGTGTTAGAAATATTTGTTCCAGCTCGCACATATTGGGGCCTGTTAGTAAGAAAATCAAGAATTTCTCCTTCCTCTTGGGCCTCTCTGTACTACATGCCACTATCATTTCCCTATTGAATCCTCTGATTGTCCAGAATTTTAGAAGGCAGGGGGATACAAAAATAATTGGTGAAAGTCATCTATAGTAATAATAACAACAACAACAATAAAAACGTTGGAAGGGACCTTGAGGTCTTCTAGTCCAACCCCCTACTCAGGCAGGAAACCCTATACCATTTCAGACAAATGGCTGTCCAGTCTCTTCTTAAAAACTTTCAGTGTTGGAGCATTCACAACTTCTGGAGGCAGGTTGTTCCATTGATCAATTGTTCTAACTGTCAGGAAATTTCTCCTTAGTTCTAGGTTGCTTCTCTCTTTGATTAGTTTCCATCCATTGCTTCTTGTCCTGCCTTCAAGTGCTTTGGAGAATAGCTCTTCTTTGTGGCAACCCGAGATATTAGAACACTGCTATTATGTCACCCCTAGTCCTTCTCTTCATTAAACAAGACAAACCCAATTCTAGCAATCGTTCCTTATATGTGTTAGCCTCCAGTCCCCTAATCATCTTTGCTGCTCTTCTCTGTACTCTTTCTAGAGTCTCAAAATCTTTTTTACATTGTGGTGACCAAAACTGGATGCAGTATTCCAAGTGTGGCCTTACCAAGGCATTGTAAAGTGGTATTAACACTTCACGTGATCTTGATTCTATCCCTCTGTTAATGCAGTCTAGCACTATGTTGGCTTTTTTGGCAGCTGCAGCACACTGCTGGCTCATATTTAAGTAATTGTCCACTAGGACTCCGAGATCCCTCTCACAGTTACTACTATTGAGCAAGGTACCACCTATACTATACCTGTGTGTTTAGTTTTTCTTGCCTAAATGTAGAACCTCACTTTTTTCACCATTGAATTTATTTTGTTAGATAGCGCCCAATGTTCAAGTCTGTCAAGATCCTTCTGTATCTTAAGCCTATCTTCTGGAGTGTTGGCTATTCCTGCCAGCTTGGTGTCATCTGCAAATTTGATGAGTTCTCCATCTATCCCCTCATCGAAATCATTGATGAAGATGTTGAAGAGCACTCGGCCCAGAACAGAACCCTGGGGCACCCCACTACACACTTCCCTCCATGTATATGCAGTTCCATTGAGAACCACAAGCTGAGTATGGCCGGTCAGCCAGCTACGAATCCATCTGGTGGTGATGCTGTCTAACCCACATTTTTCTATCTTATCAAGTAGTAGGTTGTGGTCTACTTTATCAAATGCCTTACTGAAGTCCAAGTAAATTATATCCACAGCATTCCTCTGGTCCACTAATTTTGTCACCTGGTCAAAGAATGCAATAAGATTTGTCTGGCATGATCTGTTTTTGACAAACCTATGTTGGCTTTTGGTAATGACTTTGTTTGCCTCTAGGTGTTCGCCGATTCATTGCTTATCTTTTCCAGAATCTTCCCAGGTATTGAGGTCAGGCTGACAGGTCTGTAGTTTCCTGGATCCATTTTTTTTTCCTTTTTTGAAGATGGGAACTACATCAGCTCTTTTCCAGTCCTCTGGTAGTTCCCCGGTGCTCCAGGATCTTTGAAAGATATAGTTCAGTGAGATATAGTTCTGAGATCACATCTGCCAGTTCCTTCAGAACCGTGGGATGTAATCCATCTGATCCTGGTGATTTGAACTCTTCTAGGATGGACAGGTGCTCACTTACCGTTTTCTTGCCTATCTTGTGTTTCTAATCTGTTTTTTACAGTACTGTTTTTGATAGGTTGGGCTGTTTTTTCCTTTTGTGTAAAGACGGATGCAAAAAACGAGTTGAGTAATTCTGCTTTCTCCCTGTTGTTTGTCACCTTCTTGCCACTTTCTCCCACTAATGGACCAATCATTTCCTTAACTTTTTTCTTGTTTTTTACATGTTGAAAGCTTTTTTTTGTTATTTTTGACTTCTGTCGCAAGCCTTAGTTCATTTTGAGCCTTAGCTTTCCTCACTTCATCTTTGCAGGCTCAGGCTATTTGCTGTTATTCTGCCTTAGTTATGTGCCCCTCTTTCCACTTTTTATACTTGTCCATTTTGTCTTTCAATTTATCAGAGTTCTTTATGCAGGCATGCTGGTTTCTTTTGAGAGTTGTTATTTTTCTTCTTCATTGGTATTGTGCTAGACTGTGCTTTTATAATCTCACTTTTCAAAATTTCCCAAGCTTCTTGAGTTGTTTTCCCCTTGAGGGTTCTCATCCATGGAATCCTTCCCAAGCTCTTAAGTTTATTGAAATTAGCTCTCTTAAAGTCCAAGATTCTAGTTTGACTGTGTTCAGTTGCTTGTGCTTGCATAATGTTGAATTCCAATATTGTATGATCACTCCCCCCTCCAAGATTCCTGTGGCTTCAACACTTTCTATCATTTCATCTCTGTATTTTGCTGATAGGGCATTACCAAGCAGAAATGCATCGGAATTTTGTGATTTTCCAAAGGTCTTCTATTCAGATTTTAGTCTAAAAAATACCTTCAACACCTCTGTAAGCAGGATTTTTCTCCCATGTTATCAAATACTAATTTCTAGTTATTCAATTGCATTTCAGAAACTTCCATACATTAATAACATTTTCTATGTAAGAAAATACTGCAGATTGCACCCCTAAGGTGTTTATGCTCATAGACTGACTTGATTTAGTGGATGCCTCTAACAGAAGCTGGAAGAGACAATTTCTCCTATTGTCTGTAAACCCCTAAATCTGGCCTCAAATGTTTGAGTACCTCCAGAACAGCATGAGACACAGCATGAAGGGAAACAGTCAACAAATTCTTTAGTTTTGTTTGAAAAGATTTAATGCTTTGTAATGTGGAATGGCAATACACTACCCATTTGGATCAGAGGCTCCAGGCCACCAGTATTATGTCTTCCATGTTTAGATGCAAGTTACCTCTAGATTCCTGTCTTCCTGGACAAACTTCAAACCTTGGACAATCCATCTTATAAAAAGGTGTCAGTCATAATGAGACAGATTACTTTAATTATGCTGGAGGCTGATAGCTATCAATTTTCTTGCTTATTTTAAAAATATGTTGATTTATTTATCACAAAACTGCACTATCAAAATAGATCCCCACAGGAGACAAAAAAAAACAAAGTTGAGGCTTTTTCCCCCCTAGTATTTGTTTTGCATGATTGCAGAGTCTACTTATTATTTCTGTCACCTTGTTCTTACAAGAAAACTATCAATACATGATACAACAAGATCTTTTGCAGAGTGGTGTGCTGATTAGGACTGAGAGGAATTGACTGGCCCAAGGTTACCCATCATGCTTTCATGCCTAAGCAAGGACTAGAACTTGGGTTTCCTCACTCCTAGTCTAGCACCTTAATCATTACACCACTCTGCATTGCAAGAACAAAGTAACAATAAATATATTAAATTCAGCATGTGTCTCTTTTCCTAATTTTCTGGCTAAGAAAAACTACAATAATTATGAATCTCTTACTGTGTTAAAGAATGAGGCTCATGAGAAGTGTTCCAATTGCACAGTGTTAAAAATGTATTTTTAAACAGTATTCACTGAGAAGCACCTGGAAGAAAGTGTAAAATGCAAATACTTGCTATGAAGTTAAATTTAAAAAGAAAAGCTCTGCTTTGGGCAATAAACTATACTCTGGATTAGTTGCACAATCACCTAAAGCAATACCTAAACTAATAACCTAGTCCTAAAAATTCAATGAAATATTCCATTTCAGGGAGAAAAATAATGTCTGTATCCTAGGTTACATTATATTAAAGCAGCAAGTCTATAATTGAAACTATGGAGAGAGATAAATGCAGTTCACAATATGAAGTCAAAAGGAAAATAGTTTTACATCTAGCTCCTCAGCAATTAGGTAGCCAAAAGAATACCTTCATCTGTAAAGTTTGCTCATGCATTAAGATCTTCAGAAGTTCACTGATAATTCTAAGTATCAGAAATATATTATATTATGCATTTGCAAAACAGCAAGCCTTCTCTGTGATGGCACGTTTACTTTGTAATGTCTTCACAACAGAGACATAATTTGCTTTCCTTTCAGCGTTATATCGGAACATTCCCTTGTGTTGAGGCATTTTACATATACATTTAAAAATACACCAAAGTATTCATTAGGTTACTTGTTGACTGAGTAGTTCTGATAATTTTTTCTGACAATTTTCTTACTGCTGTAGATTGTATTTTAAAATAATATGCAAACTATAAGACTGAATTATAAATTTAGAAATGACAGTAAGTAATCCGTCTAGCACTAATAAAGTCAACACTGCTATTTGATAAAATGGCTCTCATTTATCTGTTTGCAAACCAGTGGCTAGCAGTTGTATGAACATCCACGGGCATCTTTCTCAACTACTGTTAATATGGATAAGTCAGTAACATGATTGAAATTGACATTTCTATAGAGACCAGAAAGATTAATCTGGATGACAGAATGAAAAAGATGGTGTATTCCATAGCTGGATCCAACGGTGTGATTATGTTCTATTGCTGATATTTTTCCTGTGGGAGGATTTTTAATCTCTTGCAAACCTGGTCCAGAGAGCTGAAAGACACTTTGGAGCAGATCTGGGATCTCACTTTGAGGTGATAGAGCCGAAGTGACAGTCCTATCACAGCAGCATGAGTACACGCGAAAGGTTTGAGAATAACATCTGCTAACTAATTGTGGAAGATTTTGTTTATAAAATCATGTGAATTTTCCAGTACCAGACGGATCAGAATACATAATAATATATGACAAATAAAAAGATCTTGCTTCTTGATAAAAGTGAGCAAATATAAGCTCTGTTTGGAAAATTAAAGTTAGTGTGAAACTTTGAGGTGAAAGAGGACACTGCAGTGTTTTGTTACAGCAAACGTCCAGGTACTCTTCTACAATGAGACAAATAATCTATCAAAAATATATGCTTACTTTTCTGCACTTACTATACATACAATTTCTGTAATTGTAATTCGATAATTCCTCAAATGGTTATTTTTCCAGAGAGGAACAAGATTCAAGCTTCTAATCTAAATTCAAAAAAAGGTTACTGGTAATCTGGATACTAACCTGTCCTAGACCAGGCATTCCTCCTCCAAGTCGTAGAAGTCGATCCATAATTTCCTAAAGAAACAAACAGATAGCATACCTAGGTTCTAATGTGTTTACCAAACTGTTCTCCATAAAATTCACCTTCAGTCACTCATTATGTCAAAAATATTGGTCGTAATTACAACACAACATCAGACTTCCTGTTAATTAACACCACATATTAATTCAAGAAGCTGTCTTCCATACTAATTAACAACTGCACTTTAAGCGTACTGATTTTGGGTTATCCCCAGTTTTAAAAAAGAGAAGCTTTTTTTGTTTAACTCCTTTTTTTATTGCAAAATTCATTTATTTCCTCCTCTGATCCCACCTACCCCCAAAAAGCATCTGCACAGCAAACCAAAGAATACTCAACACCAGCAGATTAATTTCCTTCAATTTATCCAGAACACATCAATATAAAAATAATTCAAAAGTGAAGATTTTTAACATCCTCATTAGTAAGTTCTGTGCTAATTAACTTACAGCTTGTCAGTTAGCATCAAAACTGCATGTGAAAGACACTGAACAGATTAGATTTCTGAATTAGCATCAAAAGCTTTTTTTAATGAACTCATTACACCAAAAGAACACCATAAAGTAAACATTAAATGCCTTTAGTTAAAATATTAACGGCTACATAGTTGTTGCATATATCATTAAATATGAAATACTGTGGAAAGAAAATGAATCTCATTGTTGTTTGTTATATTGCTTTAATAGTAAAATATTTAACATGCACCATGGTAATATGACTGGAAACATTTTTAATACTATTAGCATGTCACCAAGTGCCGACTTCTGGATGAATAAAAATATCCAGCATTCCTCATTAAGAGTGTGCAAATGATTTAAAGGAGCATTTCACTCAAATTGTTTGAACAGCCAAGTCTCCGCCACTGTCCATATTGGCTAGAATTGCTTGGAATTGTAGTTTATCTGGCAGGTCCTGGTTCCCACCTGTGACCTAGACTGAATACAATAATCAAGAGGGCTGTCCAAAACCTTTAGGAGATGCTTCTGAAACAATAGGACAGAGGCTGCTCTGCATACACATGCAAGCAGAGACAGCTAGGAGCAGCTTCCAAGGCAAAAGATGTAGCTGCTGCTATGAATCAAGAAATGCTTTTCATGAACTTTTAATGCAGTAAGCAAGATAGCCTGAAGTTCTTGGTTAATATCTATCTCTATCTGCATTCTGCTCTCTATGTCTTTGGTCTTACCACGTTATGTCTAACTGTAGCCAGGCAAATGCAAACTTAAAAATACTAAAGGTTTTCCTAAAGATTAAAAAAAAAACACTAGAATTATAATCATGCCCACAGGGCACAATCCAAAAGAATTCTCATTACTTTTAATTAAAGTTAATTATCTCAAGATTACCATCAAGAATCCAATTAATACAATGTGAATATTTCGGTAAAGATCAATCAATAAAAGTTAATTTTTCATCATAACGCATGAGCTGAACTGAGACTGAACACACAAATGTTCCATGGCCTATCTCAATATTCTTGATGTTAGAATGACATTTTTTAGCAATTTAAGTAGAACTGCCATGAACATCTAAGGAAACCAGTTCATGTACTTAATATTTTACACTGTACTCACCTGGTTTTCAGCTTTTTTCTACAATGTATTTCCAGTTCTTAGTGGAATCTCCGAGCTTAGATGCAAAGCGAAGCTCCTACTAAACAGTAACAATTAATCAAGGTATCTTTTAAAAAACCTTTATTTTATGTACTGAAATCCTATTTCAACTCTAAGCAAACTTTTACAGTAGAAGAATTTTCTATTAAAAAAAGACAATACTTAATTTTCTATCTACTTCACAAAATATCAGCCTGATCTATCTTTAATCACATCAAGGGTTCATCCACACTTTTTCCTTTCCCCCCTGCAAAGAGAAGAAACTCCACTATTTATATGTTAAAGACATGAGTGCATGATTTTGTCTTCAGCACCTCCTCCTCTACCTCACCACAAAGACCACCTCCATTCATAGTTTTATTTTTATTTTTCTTCAAAAGTGCTATTTTTCCATCCCTCAGTTGTGCTCAGTGGTCCATCTACAGCAAATTGTTCTGAGGTAAGTTTAATATGGGGGGCATTTCTTGTTTTACCAGTCACCTGAGGCTACTGCAGACATTCCACCCTGAGTTCCTGGCCATTAACTTTTTAGCAGCAGAAGAATCAGGGCTCTCATACAATGCCAAAAAGCCCCCTCTCCCTTCCTAATCTTTGAACATCACAAGGGGGAAGGAAAGGAAAGTGGATCTTTTCAGTACAGGTAGTCCTCATCTTACCACCATTCATTTAGTGACGTTTGAAGTTACAACAGCACTGAAAAAAGGGGACATGACCGTTTTTCACACTTACAACCGTGCAGCATCCCCATGGTCATGTGATTAAAATTTGGGTCTTGGCAACTGGCATGTATTTATGACAGTTGCACTGTCTTGAGGTCATGCGACCGCCATTTGTAAGCTTCTCAGTTGGCTTCTGACAAGCAAAGTCAATGGAGGAAGCCAGATTCATTTAACGACCACATGATTCATTAAAAAATACAGTGATTTGTTTAACAACTGTTAAAAAAATTGTAAAATGGGGCAAAATTCACTTAACAACTGCCTTGCTTAGCAATAGAAATTTTGGGCTCAATTGGAGTCATAAGTTGAGGACTACCTGTACCAGTTTTCCCCAAAACAAAAACACCCCCCAAAAGAAAAATAGGGTAAGTGGGATATCTGTGATTACTTCCCCAATCTCTGTGAAATTAGTGAACTGGAAACAAATACTGTAAGCCATTCTCCCTGCTTTTCCTGCTTGGGAGAAAAGGGTAGGAAACAGGTCTTTTGGTGCCAGTTCTCTTTTGTGTAAAAAAGACCTGCTTCCTCCCAGAGGTTCAGCTGTACTGCAAGAGTGCCACCCGCAGTGATGCTTCCCTCACAGTAGAGCTGCTCCTATCTTAGGCCCTGCAGGATTTAAGGCTCAGGGAATTGTTTAACTATATGCCACTGAGATACATCAAGGCATCACAATTCCAGCAGTTTTGCCAATTGATTGCTGGACACACACATAAATAAAATAAAATAATAAACTAAAGCAAAGCTACTTCCTGGCAGCACTGTTGGCAGAACTCGCAGCCTTGTGAGGAAGCCATAGTGAAACTACCTACAGCTTCCTGGCAGTGGCTCTACAAGTAGCTCCACCATGCCTCTGCCTGCAGAAGAGCAGCTGGTCGCCCCATGATGGAGTTTCAATTTGGCGAATAATGTTAAAAGAGTTGTTTATTTAAGATACTCAGGCTATCCTATGTACACTGTGGGCACAATTATTAGGCAAGTTGTATTTTGCAGGATTAATTTTCTTATTGAACAACTACTGTGCTCTTGGTCAATCCAAAATGTTAATAAACCTCAAACCTGAATATTTAAGAAAGTAAAAGTGAGGTTTTGACTTTCTTAGGAGAATATCTACGTGTGCACAATTATTGGGCAACTATTAGCGTGCAGAATTAGTATGCAACTAAATGGAAAATTGCCCATCTCACTCATTTATTTGCATCTGTTAAAGTGAGAATAATAAACAAACAACTCAAAGTGTACAAATAAACATTTCTGACATTTCAACAAAAAAAAAACCAGTGACCAATATAGCCACCCTCCTTTTCAATAACAGTCATAAGCCTTCCATTCATGGAGTCTGTCAGTTTCTTGATCTGTTGACGATCAACGTATTGTGCAGCAGCAACGACAGCCTACCAGACATTACTCAGAGGGGTGTACTGTTTTCCTTCACCGTAAATCTCCCGTTTAAGAAGGGCCTACAAGTTCCCAATAGGGTTTAGGTCAGGTGAGGAAGGGGGCCATGTCATTATTTGTTCATCTTTAAGGCCTTTACTGGCTAGCCATGCAGTGGGGTACAGTACTTCAGTGCATGCGATGGAGCATTGTCCTGCATAAAAATCATGCTCTTCTTGAAAAATGCAGGGTTTTTTCCCTGTACCACCGCTTGAAGAAAGTGTGTTCTAAAAACCGGCAGTAGCTCTGAGAGTAGATTTTGAGTCCATCTTCAACCCGAAAAGGTCCAACTAGCTCATCTTTAATAATACCAGTCCATACCAGTACCCCACCTCCACCTTCACCTTGCTGGGGTCTGAGTCGAAGTGGAGCTCTGTGCCCATTACTGATCCAGCCACGGGCCCATCCATCTGGTCCATCAAGAGTCACTCTCACCTCATCAGTCCATAAAGCATTTGAAAAATCTGCCTTCAGATATCTTGCCGTTTCAACTTATGTGTCTTGTTCAGTGGTGGTCGGGTTTCAGCCTTCTTTACCTTGGCCATGTCTCTGAGCACTGAACACCTTGTATTCCTGGGTATTCCAGGTAGGTTGCAGTTCTGGAATATGACAGCACTGGAGGATAATGGGTTCCTGGTAGTTTCACGTTTGATTCTTCTCAAATCTTTGGTATCTTTTTTTCTCAACACGTTTCTTCTGACCTTGTTGACTATTTGCAACAAAACGTTTGATGGTTCTGTGATCACGCCTCAGTATCTTAGCAATTTCAAGAGTGCTGCATCCCTCTGAAAGACTTTTTACCATTTTTTGACTTTTCAGAGTCAGTAAAATCTCTTTTTTGGCCCATTTTGCCTGAGGAAAAGAAGCTGCCTAATAATTATGCACACCTTAATATAGGGTGTGGATCTCCTTAGGCCACGCCCTCCCTCATTACACAAATACACATCACCTGATATGCTTATATCCACTAAGCATTCAGGTTTCTACAGCTTGGAGGTGGAATATATGCATGAAAATGATATGGTCAAAATACTCACTTGCCCAATAATTGTGCACACAGTGTATTGATAGGTGGAAAATTCAATCAGGCTATCCCTGCAATATAAGCTGAACTAATTGGACAAGTGCCATTCTTATCAAGGTCAAATTTATAAATTAAACTCAACATATTAAAACCACTAAGAGATTTCTTTTGTGAATTATTGAGAACTGAGTTTCCAAACATGGAAGAACAGTTGCCCGAAGAAACATTAAATGTTAGCATTCTATCCTCTATTTAATTGCTACATATGAATGGATATAGCGTTCAATCCAAAATTATATATAAATTCTCAATTGCTGGATTCCCTCCTCCTAGCATATTGTAATGTGGAAGATTCTGGCTTAATGTGCTATTTGAAGCCAGACAGATGTGTTCACTCAGGAAACTAGGCTTAAGCAAAGCATGGATTCATGAGAGACATAAAATATATGAATGTGTATTTTGACTGCTGGTTTTTCACTTAATATGTTAACTGAATCCCATTAATAATAAATATTATTGATAAATTTGGGGTATATATATATGACTCTACAATTCATCTCAACAGCCAAGATAACGGTAGATCACCATCTATTCTAAATAGTGGATGATTATCAAGTTTCCATAACTATCTAGAATGCCTGCACATTTTTAAATGCTGAATGACATTTAATATTTTACATGACATAGATAATGCTGTTGAATTGTCAAAAATTAATAACTGATGAATTTGAGCACCAAGAACTGTCCACAATAGGACTTCCTAATTACCTTAAGCTTTTTACATTATACACTTCTAGTTTTCATTCTTCATCCAGTCAAAATATCCCAATTATCTTTAATACTTATTATGAAGGCATTCCTGTGTCAGACTCTAAGAGATAGATAAGATTGTAGCACAAATTACCTCCAAGCATATATTTTTTTAAAAAAATCTTCCCAATCAGCCATTTATCTGAAACAGACAGCTATTGATAGATTTTGGTGCTCAAATTTTGCTATACTTCCCCCACTTTTTAATTCCCTCATTTTGCTTGTTTGTTGAGAAACAAAGAAAAACACATGCTTGTTATGAAAATGCAAATAAAAACACTGAGATAATTCACTTCATTTAGTACTTTGAAATCAGAGAACTTTATACAGATATATAAATAGAAATCACAAAGCATTTTTGTGTAAATCTGAGTAATAGAAACGTTACTTTTTTTACCTGTCCTAAATCACTGAGATGGGACAAACTTCACACAACGTACTCCAACAGTAACTGAAAGATAAATACAATATATAACTGAATGTATATCAAAACAAGTTTTAAAGTACAGGTAGACTTCACTTAACAACAGCAATTGGAACCTATGTTTCCATTGCTAAACAATGTGGTTGTAAAGCATGATGTCCAACAACTGCATCGCTTAGCAACAGCAATCCCAGCAGTCTGTATTGACATCCTTAAGCAAAAATCATCAATGAGAACCACCTCACGGTTTCCAGCTGGCTTCCAACAAGCATAGTCAATGGGGAAGCTGGCAGGAAGTCTCAAGTCCTGGGCAGCTTGCAAGTAGGCTTGTGGGTGGGTGACTGCAGTGTCGCAGCACAAGCGCAGCCAGCAAGTAATGGCTGATGCTGGGTGAGAATGAGTGGCTGCTACGGCGCACCAGATCCCTAGGATCTTGTACTCTGTAGTTCGGATCCTTGGGAGAAAAAGTGGTGGGAGGGAAGCGACTTACAGGAGCCACCTGCAATTACTGACTTCGACTGAGTGAAGCTGGCAGTCACAACTGGTGATCATGTGACTGCAGGACACTGTAATCATTTTAATTGCAAGCTGGTTACCAAGCACCTGGATTGCAATCATGTGACAACAGGGGTGGTAGCACAACCGAAACTATGAGGAGCGGTCATAAAGTACGACTTGTTCAGAGCAGTCTGAACTGTGAATGGTCACTGAAGAAGTAACGGTTAACCAAAGATTACCTGTATGCATACAGGGCAAGATACTATGTGCAAAGAGATAGTAAATGGAAGTACTTTATTTTTGAACCCTTCGGTTCTATCTGTACATCTGTAGAACTGCATCTGCATTCTTGCATTCACATCTACTTTTTACAGCAAAAGTACAGAAAAATTAACACAAATTATAATAATGGAGTTAAATATTGTTGTCACAGCAACAAAAGCAAAAGGCATCCAACAGTTTTCTTGGCAAGAATAACTTCTGAGAAATAACTAGTGAAAATACTATCTATTAAAATATGCTAAATGAACTACAGGTAGTTCCTGTGTTAAGACCATTTGTTCAAAGTTATGGCAGTACTGAACAAATGATACTTATGCCCAGTTCCTAAAATTATGGCCATTGCAGCATCCCCAAGGTCACATGATCAAAATTCAGGCCCTTGGCAGTCCACCTAAACTTACAACAGCAGAGGTGCTGCAACTCCCACTTGCCCATCTCTTCCCCCCTCTCTGCAATTTTGGCCCCATGCACTCTGCAGTCCCTACTACCTTGCACTTTGTCATCCCCAGCTGACTTTTGGCATCTTCTTGCTCCTGCTACTGACCAAGCATACTTAGTCTGGCCCTTCACGAGGCAAACCCTGACTGGGCAAGGCTTTCTTCCTGAGGCTAGTAGCAGCAGTTTCCTCATTAGAGGTGAGGAAGAAGGCCTTGTGTGGCCAAGCAGTTGCTTCACAAAGGATCATGATGGGCATACCTTGTAAGCAGCAGGAGCAAGAAGAGGGCAAAGGTCAGCTGGGACAGAGGACCGCAGGATGGCAGGGCCTCAGAGTGCAGGGTGGCTGTGTGTTTGTGCTGCAGGGCCTGGAAGCAAGGGTTTCCTGGGGGGCTGGAGCTTCCCAGGGCAATGGCAATTTTGTGCTGGGTTCAACTGGGGCTTCCTAGGGTTTGTACTGCACTGTGGCTCAGACTTTTTGCAAGGAAGGGCGCAGGGTAGCCAAGATGACAGAGAAGGAGCAGGTGGAAAATAGGCATTTGGGGGAGTTGAGGGGGAGGCAATCCCCTACCTTGGCTTGGGGAACCGAAGCTTGGATCTGGGAGGACCAAGCCAGGAACAGTTTGGATCAGGGTTGGTCTTCAGCTAACAACTGATGGGATTCAGTTAACAACAGCAATGGAGACTGCCCGGATTGCCATTGCTAAGCAATAGTTACAAGTGACACTGAGCTTTATGGCTGCATCACTTAATGACAGAAATTTGAATCCTGTCGTAACTCAAGGACTATCTGTATACTGGACCTGTAGAAGCTGGAAACAAATATGAGTTAACTTTTGTCTTCTTCTATGCCAGCCTACGATTCCCTCAAAATATTTACAAAAGAAATTATTTTTAAAATTTATATAACACCCAACTCCCAACAACTCTGGGTGGTTCACAAGTAAACAAGGAATAAACCAATATTATAATAAACAAGAACAAGGAATAAAAGTCTACAAACTGGACAGGAATGAAAAAAAAAATCCACACCACCTAAAGGGGTCTTTAATCACCTCACCAAAGCCTGGATGAAGAGCCAGGCAAGGTCACTCGAAATTCCTGCTGGCTGAGGCCATCTGGACCTTGTGGTGGAACCTAATTTCAAAGAGCAGGTGCCAGGCAGAAAAGTTGACTTCCGGGAACCCAACTGATGGCATTAATTGAAAGAACCCAAAATGCACTGATCTTGCTGGATCAAATTGGCTCCGCCCTATGCAAGGTGTTGTTTATAGGTAATGACCAGCACCCTGAATTGCACCTGGAAACAAACTGGCAACCAGTGCAGCTCGCAAAGTAGGAGTTTACATGGGTATACTAAGCATGCCCCTGCCACTGCATTCTGGGCCAGTTCAAGCTTTCAAGGGGTCTTCAGGGGCAGCTCCACATACAGTACACTACAGTAGTCAAGCTATGAAGTGACTAAGCTCCTGGTCTGATAGGCCTCCAGATCCAGGAACAGGTGCAACTGTCACATCAGATGAAGTTGTGCAAAAGCCTTCCAGGCCACAGCTACAGCCACTGATCATGCAGGAGCTCATAACGTTCGTTGTTTCAGGTTTCTGAAATTCCTACGAACGGGCCAAGTGAAAGCGCACCGGAAGGGTCGCTCCCCATAATCCAAATAGCCCTTTTCGGCTACAAGACCAGAGCAGCTGCCGTTTTTAGGGGGGGAAATCCCATCACTCCAGTCTTCGAAGGGATCCAACCTTACCAGAAGACTCTCCCAAAACTCGAAGCAACAACCTTAATCGTGGTTGAGGATACACAACTGCAGCCTCAGCCTGGTTTCATGCCGGGCGGCTTTTTTTTTTCCAGCCGCCTTGGGAGGAAGACCCAGCGTCGCGCTTGAAAGCCCGCAGGACCGAAGTGTCTCCCACTCCCCCCCCCCCGCAAAAAGCAGGCAGGCAGGGCGCAGGTCAAGATAAGGCGCCTTTCGAGGCAGAGCTCCGTCCGGCGGAACTTTTATTTCCTCACAACCTCCGTGAAGTTTCCTCCTTCCTCTTTTCTCGCTTTTGGGATAAAAGGAGACTCGAAGCTGCGGTCTCCTCAGCAAGTCTTACTCCCGAGCAAGGGGGGGGGGAATAACCAATGGCCACCCGACTAAAAGGGCCAGCCGTTGCCCCGCCTGGAAACAACCCCTGCGAGCTCCTGCACAAGACGGACCGGCTCCCTTTCTCCTATCAGCAGAGCCCGGCGGTCGCGCTCTCACCCGCTGAGCGCCTGCGTACCTCGCACGCGGCCTACCTCTCGCCGTTGTGATCGCTGAAATCCCACTTCACGTCGCCCCGCTCGACACCTTCCGCTCAGCCGGGCCGCGATGAATCAGCCCGATTCATTCAAACCCGGTGTAGCGTCTCAGGCCCCCACTGGAAACACTTCCGGGGCCAAAGAGTGACACCCGCTCCTACTTCAAGGCCCGTCTTCCGTTGCTTGCATTGGCAGCCAATCGTGGGCTCGAGCTGGGAATCCCTAGCAACGGGTTGTCCCGCCCCGTCGCTGGTTCTGCCTGTCTTGAGCCGCGCGTTGGAGAGTATGCTTGTCCTTCAGCCTGAGGAGGCTGGTGGCTTTGGGGTTATGCTCTGTCCTCTTTTGGTTGTAGGTACGCAGCATTTTTTCACTGATGTTAAAAAAAAGGATATTGCTGGAATCCTAAACCCAGTAGTATTGCAAGCCTTGATGCATAATAGCAGCGATTTGCAAAGATCAATTATGGTTATTTATACGTGCCATTTCCTTTTCTTTCCTTTATAGCAGGGGTCTCCAACCTTGGCAACTTTAAGACTTGTGGACTTCAACTCCCAGAATTTCTCAGCCAGCAAAGCTGGCTGAGGAATTCTGGGAGTTGAAGTCCACAAGTCTTAAAGTTGCCAAGGTGGAGGACCTCTGCTTTATAGAATGCTGCCCTTAAAATTTGATATTGTCTGTATTGAAACACGATGGAGGTGAAATGGCTCTTAGGGAACATCACAGGCTGGATACTTTTATGATTAATACAGTGTCTTATTTCACTGAATAGGGCAGGAAGCAGGATCTCAAAAGAATTATACATAGCAAAAAGAGGCATATGAGTGCACCTCAGCCTTCCTCAAACTGGTCCATTGGCTGAGAGTTCTGTCATTTTGTGGCACTTGCAGTTCAGGACATCCAAACAGGTCGAAGACTGATCCACAACACAGTACAACACAAAACACATCATCTAAGAAAATCTTTGAATTATCTTTCAGCTTCCTGTTGGTTTGTATTTTTTTAATTGGATCATAAATTATGTGCTGAGAAGCGTATTTAGAATTAAATTATCTTGGAAATACAGCTTCACTCTCTGGCATTTACGGCAAGGTGCCTGAAATTTCCGCCTTTTCATAACATAAGGTCTCTTCTATGTTTATGCTGTATGCAGTGGTGGGATTCAAATATGCAAACAACCGGTTCTCTGTGTTGATGCCGCTTCCAGAAGTCCATTCTGGGCCTGAGCAACAAAAAATTAGCTACTGGTTCTGCCAAAGTGGTGCGAACCGGCTGAATCCCACCACTGGCTGTATGGATTGGATTGACTGGGAACTGAGCCAATACAGCCTTTCTGTTGAAAAGACAGTTTGTAACTAGTGCGATGGTATTATGAGATTCCAGTGTTATACCCAGATAATCATCTTGAAATCACAGCCTCTTGCAGGTGCAAGAATTTACACCCCATATTCACTTGCCAGACAAGGGGCT
Source organism: Azemiops feae (assembly GCA_023970755.1). NCBI lineage: Eukaryota > Metazoa > Chordata > Lepidosauria > Squamata > Viperidae > Azemiops > Azemiops feae. The sequence goes on from JALGBA010000001.1 coordinate 655,011, forward strand.
TCTTATTCTTATCAATGGATGGAGCCATTCCAAGGCAGAAACTGATTTGCGTAGCAAGCTGCTGCTTCCTTTGAGGTAAAGAAGCATCTATAGACACACCAAAAGCTATGGATCCGAGTTAATGTTTTCAAGTATCTATGCCTCACATTTTCCTCAGCTTTTCCATAATTATTCACATTCTCTGCCACCATTTTTATTGGCATTAGGGAGGGTAAATGAAATATTTACAAAAATAATATATTCCATCTTCTACATGTATAGGCAATTCTTTATGCATTTATTCAACTGTACATTTCAGTGTGTTCATTCTGATGAATCACAGTTAAGTCTGCTTGCATAGAATTGTAACATTAGTCATATATAATCTTGTATGATGGTAAAATTCATAAAGTCTAAGACTTACATACCATGTGATAATACTAAATGTTCAAATGTTTATGCTAAAAACCCTATTACACCAAAGTAGAGGTAGGTATTTCCCACATTCTCAAATAAGCAGATTCACATCTAAAACATTTCAACAGTTATTTTCGTCTTCATTTGATTTCATCTGATTCTTTTTTTAAAGAACCTTAAATATTGTATTAAAAAAGCAGAGTTTTTAACTCTGAATTAAATAGGGTTTCTTATCTCTGGCTTGCAAAGATCCAGTGGCTACTGGATAGCAGCAAATTTAGAAGTTCCATTACTGTATCTCTCTCCTACTATTGTAATAGTTGTCCATACTTTTTGCTGTAGATATATAGCGCTATTTTAAAGAAATTCATAATTACAATATGGAACCATAAATAATAGAGTTGAAAGGGAACCTTTAGTTCTGGCCTGCACAATTTGTAGAGGGAAAAAGGCTACCATGGTAAAAAGAATTGTGAGTCCCAATGGAATACTGTACATGTTGATCAGCTGTTCGGTGACTAGAATTCCCGAGGCAGCATTGGAGTGGAGTATTGGTGATGCATTATATGTGCTCAACAGTATGTTTTTTGGGGTAGTGAGGACAAATCCTTCTAGCAATGCGACATTTGGCAGTGGTGAGTTTATTAAAGTTTTGAAAAATGCCAATGAAGCCCACAAAGTTGCTTGGTAGTCTGTGATCCGTATGTTGCATAGGCCTGCTTTAGTCCATTCCATCTAATTTCCTGGTCAGTGCAGGAACCACAGCTAAAACATCTTAGACAAATGGCTGCCTGGCTCAACACATGCATGGAAGGGAACCTAACGCCTCAATGGACAACTAGTTCCATTGTTAAAATTTATTTATTAAATTTACATAGCCACCCATCTCAACGCTGCAACGGTAGGTGGTTTGCATTACTAGTGGAAGAGTCTATCCAAAGCAGAATAGAATGGATTGTTGCTTCCTGTGATTTGGGAATTATACTTGGGTTAGTACAGACTAAAATTCTCCTTGCCTTGTTTTGCGGCTGTACATTGCTGCTTGTATTCATAGTTTGCAATCAACCATTATTCCAATAATTTTTTCCACATTTTTCATTATTAATCAAGGAATCTCCAGTCTTGTAAGAGATTTGCATTTACCTCTCTTGAATTTAATTTGATTACTTTCTGGCAATTTCTTCCACATCAGCAGAGCATAGGACTCAGTATTGATTCTTGTGGTAGCCCATTTGATACTTTTCTCCAATTTGAGAAGAGATCACTGATTAAATCTTACTGAGGCGGATGTTTGAGTTAGCTATGTATCCACTTAATTGGCAAGCCAGTCACACTTCATTAAGCTTACTAATTATATATCATGGGATACTTTGTGAAGTGCTTTGCTGAAGTCAAATTATATGATATCTATAGTACTCTTACAATCTGTTAAGGAAGTTATTTAATTTAAAAGTGAGATAAGGTGACACTGCAAGATTTATTCTTGATAAATACATGTGGACTTCTGGTTATTATCGCACTGTTTTTAGGTGTTTATAGATGGATCGCTTTATAACCCATTCTAGAATATTCCCAAGTATCAAAACCAGATAGATTGATCTGTAAGTTGTTGAATTTTTCTTTTCCCTTCTGTGAAGAGAGGGGAAAGATTTTGTATCTTCCAATTATATCCTCCAGGATTTCTAAAAGATCATACCTAAGAGTTTGGCCAGTACTTCTATTACCCCAGGGTAGAATTCATCGTGTCCTGGAGATTTAACCTACAGTAATTCAGAGAGGTGTTCCCAAACCCTGTTTCTATCAGTCTCAAATTTCAAATTTATTGAATTATTGAATTTATATGCTGCCCATCTAACAGCTGGAGCAACTCTCAAATTAGTCTTTTTTCCTGTCTTCACAACTGCCTGATCTTGTGGAACCCACAATATTTTTGTCAGAAAAGTCTAAACCAAAATAGAAGGCTTTTTTTTAATTATTATTTGTTTTCTTAATCAAGCAGCTGAAATACTGGTTCTTTTCCTTTCCTGACACTGCTCTACAGTTGGAGCTTCTAGTCTGTACTCTTCCTTTTTGACCTGGCCATTTTCCCATTTCTTGTATGTGTTCTTTTTTAGTTTTCAGATGTTAATGAAACTTTTTTTGTACCCACATTGGCTTTCTTTACTGCCTCCTCTCTACAGTTTCCTCCTCTCTACAGTTTTGTTTTTATTATGTCCTTTCTTTAGCATTCTGATCCATCTTGAGATCCTTTTCCCATTAGCTTATCATTGAAGTGGCATCAGCAGAGAGATCAATTGCAGGGGTGCACAGGAGGAAGAATGATAAATGTATTGTTATGCCATTGCAATGCAAGCCTCACCCCTTTTGTATATATGTTGTGATGTCCCATGCAAATCCCAAAGGGGTGGAGCTAGTGTTTGTTGGCAGGTAGCTCATTCTGATAAAAACAGCAGGATGCTGGGGATACCCATATGTTTGTTTGAAGTTCAAGATATGGTCAGATTTGGTTTCCCTTCAAATCAAGAACTCCAGTTGTCACTTTCTACTTTGTCAACTATGTCTTCCCTCTTGATGAGTATCAGATCAAGAACAGCTGACTGTCAGGCCAAGGATAGCTGATTAATCAGCTGATACTTGATGAGAAGCTTCTAGATTAGGGACCCTTTTCCACAATTGAAATTGGCTTGATATAGTAGGGATCTGGATCTGGAATTGTTCTCCTGGATAAATGGAGAGACCCCCTCAGCAGTCCAAAAATCTGTATCTAGTAACAATCTGCCAGATGCATCTGGGAAGATTACAAGCAGAGTATCATGGTCAAAGCCTGGCTGCTGACATGGCTACTGCCAAAACTATTTGGAAAGCTATCCTGGAAAACAGCCAGTAAAACTGGTTCATTTCACACTCTCTCTATACATTATTTGGCGATGAAACCTAGCTCTCCAACTTAATTAACAATAGCTTGGACAATTTCCTGTAAATACAAATAAAGTATTAGTCCTAGACAGTGCTTTTTTTGTAAAAAGAAAAGGTGCCGGAACTCACACATGTCATACAACCCGCCTTGCCTACCCTACAAGGTTCCATCCAAAAAAGGTGCCGGAACTCCGTTCTGGGCGTTCTATGACAAAAAAAGCACTGGTCCTAGAACCTAGACAGACTACCCAGAATGTAAATCAAATATTCCATCTTCTTGGGAACCCACAGTACAAAGTGAAATAAGCTAGCTACCTGAGTCTGGTAGCTATTATTTGCTCAGCCGTATTATAATTGATTCCAACTGCGACATTACCGTTCCGTTTCCCTGAAAGGAAAATAGATTGTCCCCTAAATAATTTATTTTTAAAATGGGGAAGGTTGAGGATTTGCTGTGGATAGGATTATAGAGACAGATGTGGGTTTTTTTCTGTCCAGTGTTTTGGAGGAAGGGGTCAGGTGACCTTTCCCTTCAAATAGATACAGTTTTGATAAAGACTGTGGAAAATCCACTGCGTTCAGAAACTGGAGTTTTGAGCTTTTTGGCTCCATACTGGAAAGAAAAGGGCATGTTTTTGCATGTTTTGGTGACTACTGAATCTTCAGAATAAAATATCTAGCGCATTGGGCACTTCTTCACTGAGATAACCATTGCTTTCTGTAGCCAATAGCAGCAAGATACTATTTAGATTTTGTTTTTCTTTCCAGAAGGTATACATGTGTAGGGATATTTTCAGGTTTGAATAGCTTTATGAACAAGTCCCAATTCTCTCTCTCCAGAATTTCCTCTTAAGGAAAAGCAGCCATCTCCTGCACTTCAGAGGCAGCACCAGGTTTGTTGGTATGACCGTGGCCCTTAATTGTGGTGATAGGACGAGCTGCCAGGACAGCACTGCTCTATCTCATTCTGCCCCGTTCTGTATTTTATGGAACCAGTGTTTGGCAGTATGAAAAGCAAAAAAGCTGTGTAAATTATGGCCTGGGAATAAAACTAGTACCACGCTGGTAGGGATAACATATGGATTGCCAGGATGTGTTATACTATAGCAATGAACTAATAGAAGTTGGTCTCTTTTAGAAGAAAGTTTGTCCTTAGCAAAGACAAAAAGAAAGACATCAAGGAACAGGATAGTGAAGGGAATGATGAAGGGGCAGTTTAATAGGAGCACCAATTCTACTGAGTGCCTCATCTTCAATTATTTCTAAAACATGATCTGGTTCTCCCACCATAGCCACTTTGCCATGCTTTTCTCCCATCCTGGGGCTGAAAAGAAATCACATTGTCCCAAATCATGCTGCTGTCCCCAGGGAGCCCTGAATGCATCTGGAGTGGAGCTGAAATTGTTGCTATATGTACATTGCTATGGCGTAAGGCTGCGAGGACAGTGATTGGAAATTTCAGTTATGTTCAATGTCACCAGCCATAGCCGTGGGTCTGGTCATGTGGGCGTCTTTGACTTAGGACTGCAATGACTTATGATTGCAGTGGCAAACTTTGTGGTGCAATATTCATAAATTTCATCATATTAACAATTCATCATATTGCTTCTGTGGTAATAAATGATAACTTTTTGTTTTGTTTATCAAATTTATATGGCCACCCATCTCATGTCTCTGGGTAGCACACAACAATCCAATTAACAATAAATATAAAACAATAGTTACAGTACCTAAAACCATAATTACTAATAGCTGTAAAGAAGCATTAAAAATTATAAAAGCAGAACTAAACAAGAAAAGAGAAAGAATAGACAGAGGGTTATTAATAATAATGGAGTCACCTCATGAATTTACCCATCTCTTTAGGTTCCATGCATTGGCTGGAAATGAACTTTTCATTTATATATAATAGCAATATCACTTAGCAAAAAAGAAATTAAAATAAAAGCATCAGATAATAGAGTTTTTAGGACCTGAAATTCCACTTCACCCAATATTTTCTTTGTTAATCATTATGTGGTACATCAGAAACATAAAGAATATTATATTTCAAATTCAAAATCACCAGTCATACTTACAATGAATGATCATATAAGAAAAATGTGAGAATTTATCGTTATGGCTTAATTAATACATTGTATGAAAACAAAAGAACAAAGACAGGATACTTATAATAATTTGGATCTTGCTTATTAAATATTATGACAAATGTTTGTGAGTTTTGAATGCAATAACTGTTTGCTCTGTTTTCTGTTGGTTTTTTGTAGACAAGCTTAAAATCGATATATTGTTTTCTGCTTTAATCAACATTATTTCTTTTTATGGATTTATAAGTCACTTTAGGAATTTCTCTGACTGAAGAACAATGCTTTAATTTAGTATCTTTAAATTTAGGACTACAAAATCTGAGCTGCAAAAATTCATATGATCCTTAGATGGCAGCAAAGAGTTGGAATGTTTGCTATCTCTTTGTTATCATCTAGTGATCATTCTAACTTCTGCAGCCTAGATATGGTAGTCCTAGTATGAGACATCTGGTTGTCATTATGAAAAATGAGTTACTGGACTTTCGTCTGATCCACTAAATCTGTGCCAATAGCACATGAAGTGGATTTCTCTTTCTGTTGACGGGAGGAGAGGAAGCAAATTTTGAGTAGTTGTCCTTTACTGACAGAGGGCCAAGGTCTTAGTCATGCTAAGGATTCTTTGGATCCTGTTGGCCTTTTCTGCTGTGGCCCCATGCCCTCTGGAATATTCTCCTGTCAGAGGTGAGATTCACACCCACACTCCTAGCCTTCCAGAACAGCCTGAAAACTTGGTCCTGCTGTTTGGCCTGGGGCCCTGACAGAGAACTGCTACATTAGGGGTGGCTGCCCATCATCTTGTTTTAACTTTTAATCTTTTTATTCTAATTTTAATTGGTTTTTTTGCGCTTCTTAACTTTTTATTAGATTGTAAGCTGCCTAGAGTCACTATATTAGTGAGATGGGCAACATAGAAATTGGGCTGCAAAAATCTAGACAACAATTATACATTAATTACTTGCCTTGTGGAAGGAAGAGAAACTAGCAGCATTATATTTTGTGACAACTCTCTGAACTGTTACTGTATCTTTGAGAGGCTACAGTGGCCACAATTTCATTAAAAAAAAATGGTGGCTCTTTTTACCCGTTTAGACACTCTTGTTCTTAAACTCCCTTATCAATCTTATCCATAACTCTGCTTTTTTAATCATTCAAGTTTCTGATTGATTCCTCTTTGTATTTGATGCTTTTATTATTTTGAAGTAATGTATCCTATATAAAGATTTGATTTAGACTAAGCTAAAATAGTTAATAAACTTTTGGCGGAGGATTTCAATGGATTTAGAAGGTAGAAGAAAACATGATGGATGGATGATTTTTTTCCCCCCAACTACATGTGAACAGCAGACCTAAAGATTATATCAACAAGACTTTCTGAAAATGAGGCAGAGCTGGTTTTACTTTGTGCAGAAAATCTTAGGACAATAAAGATTCCCACAGAAATTTAATGGGAAGCATGAATGTATTGGCCCATTAATGTTATGAATCCTCATTCTATATTCTGCCTCTTTATATAAATGACATTTTATATTATAGAAATAGGACAAATCCTTTCTCACTCTCTGTGAATGCACGCAATCTCCCCATTTGGAAATGAAATTCACATCCATATCACAATTCCCGTATTTCTAGTCAAAAAATTACAGAGATTTGGTGTATTCACATGGGACAGTCTTCCTGGCATGATTTCTCCTTTTCCCTTCACAATTTCTAGTATGGGATTCTTATTACAAGGTTATCGAGAATGATATCAAATGCAGTATGATGGGGATGTTCTAACTGGTCATCCAAGATGTTGGAAGATGTCTGTCCTTTAGTTTTTTGTCTCAGAAAGCACAGAAATAGTGGCAGTAAGGCGGAGAAAAACACATCTTTACCAGACAGGAGTCTAACGTCTTCAGGCTTCTTCGGTTCTCTTTGCCAAACTCTTTAAAATCTATTACATGAATCCAAGACAACAGCATAAATAACACTCCAAAAGTTATATGAATAAATATACATCTTGATTTGTGTTTTAGTCTTTATTTCAGTGGACAGAATTTCTGCTGCCAATTTGCACTAATAAACAGAGAGCTAACAGCAGGTTTGTGCATGACCTAAGTACACTTGAGTCTCAAATGAGTACTTTATTCCTGTAGAAATAATAATTAAAATGCACTGTCTTTACCCTGCAGGTTTTTACAGAACTTACATGAAATTTTAACACATACTAACTGACTGCATTGTATCTCCTAATGGGTAATATTTTGGAGATATATTTAACTATGCACTCAGACTTTAACAGAAGAGTAAAGTGCAGGGATGAAAAAATAATGGGCCTCCAGATGTTCCAGTATTCCAGCTTTCTCTATTAGCTGTATTGGCCAAGACTACGGGGAGTTATAATTGAACAATATATGGGGGCCTATAGATTTTCCATTGCACTCTAGCAAATTCACAATACTTTACTGAAACTTCTTGGTGCTACCAAATATGGGCTAACAAAAATCTGGATGATCACTAGATGGCAGGAAAGAGATTTTGAAAACACTCTGCTGCCATTGAGTTATTTGAATTTTTTCTTCAATCCAGATATAGTAACTTAAACTATCTGACCATTGGTTTTGTCATAGTAAATCAGTATTTCTCAAGCTTTTAGCGATCATGCAACAACATATAAATATTCAGAAACTGAAGCAACCATCCTACGAAACAACGACTCCCCTTCTTATGTTGTCATTGTTAAGAGCGTGACAGTTTCAGTTTTTGACAAGAAATATAATGATTATAAATGCATATGTATATGTTTCAATTCAAAAGACGTTTTTAAACAACTGCAGCAAAAAGTTGTTCCAGAATTAAGTATTTATTTACTACTTTATGCACCCCATATCATAATAACAACTCTTGGCACAAACCTGCTAGTTTACAGATATTGCAAAAGAGCTGGCTGTGGTGTTTGTGACCATAATAGAATGCTTGTTATCTTGAATAGTACAAAATAGTGCAAAATCATATTAGGAACATAATAGTGTTTACATTTCAAGTGTACATTCCTATGCTAAATTAAATACCATTCCCTTGGCCATAAAAATAGATATTTTTTTAAAGGAAGGGCTTCAGCCAGAATTAAGTAGAGCAGCCCACTAAATGAATACAGGTCTACTTATGGCTTGTATCATTCAATCAATATTTCAAGATTAGACACATTGTACTAACCTATGCTATAATGGTCTATTTTTGTGCTAGAGGTAAGTGCAAGTAGAGATAAGGCCTACGTCTGATACAGTAGAATGGAGATGAGTAACCACAAAATGCATATAATCTATGAGATTCCTTCTGGCTTATTACATTAAAAGGCAAGATAGAATCTCTGGGAATATAAATACTGGATTACAGCCTTAATTCATTACAGTCCTCCATGATTTACAGAATAAGACCAAGTATAGCTTGATTGGTTTTGATTTAATACGTTGTACAAACTCAGCCTTTCTATTTTTTCCATAAATGATAATTGTTTAACATAATTAACATTATTTAATCAAGTTATGTATGGGTATTTATCTATGTATCTACCTGCCTACCTATCCTGCCTTTGAATCAGATTCAATAAAAAAAATGAGAGCCAGGTTGGACTAGTAATTAAGGTACTAGACTAGTTCCAATCCTGCCTTAAGCAATAAAGTCAGCTGAGTGACCTTGGATCCAGCCCTAGAAAGAAGCAATGTCAAGGTACTTCTGGAAATGTTGCCTAGAAATCTCATCCATGTTGACGCAAAGACAGGATAGGTAGGTAGGTAGGTAGGTAAGTAGGTAGGTAGAATAATACCCATGATATAACCTGATTAATTCTACAGGGTTTAGCTATCGGGAAGCATGAAAATAAATGTCACATTTCCCATAGATATTGATGGAATTATGCAGATTTTTAAAGATCACTTGTAGATGTCTTTGGTTTTTAGCCTACAAAGTGAAAACAGATTCCCACTGTTACTTTTAATGATATATCAAGTCATAGTATTGTCTTCTAATGACTGATACATATACTGGAATACTGTAAAATAAATACATATTCAAAACAAGAAAAGAGAGGAAACAGGAGAAATATTTACATTAGGAAATACAGTGAATTAATTGCGTATTGTAAAGCCAATATCCAAGTTGTTACTTTTGACAGATGGTATTTTATATTTTGATATAAAATATACATCAAAATGATTAAGAATATATATATGTCAAGCAAAAGAGACCATATGTTGTTAAACTGTTCCAAATTATCATTTATTCTGAAGGGCAATCTTTTTGCAGCCTTATTTTGCGGTGGTCTAATCCAGTATGTGAAATGTTTAATGTGCTGGACTAGACTGCCACACATTAAAAATGGAAATTTAAAAAAATGATGTCAGTGTCTAAAATGCACTGTTATTGTTCTGTTTTAAAACTGTTGCAAAATTATTCTTACTAAACAAAAGAAAATCAAGAGATGTGAAAATAGAGCTTCTCAGCTCAAGGCAAAAGTTGGTAATATCAAACATAGTTCAATAATGGCAATATTAGTAATAATTTGTGCATACATTTATTTTCCACTCCCCTCACTCCAGTCTTCTGTGATCTAATAGATTTGGTAAGTTTTTGAAAAACAGTATACATGAACATTTTGTCCAATATAAATTTTAGATAAAAATATATGACCAAAGAAATGGTCATCTTTCTTTAATGAAAATTGATAGCATGGATATTGAAAGATAACTGAATACTTAGGTATTTGTGTGTGAGTGAGTGCGTATATACACACACACACACATATATAAATTATTTCATTTTAATGGCTATACAAATGGTAATATTTCATAAATTCAAATAAATATTTAACGGTTTACAAGGCAAGGACACTATTAATATTAACATTACACACACCCATATTCATAATATTTATCTCTTTCATAGTTCCTTGTAACCTGATGTAGATATTTGATTAAATTTTCATGTTTAGAGTACTTATAAAATCATATGATACAGAAACATTTTTCTTCTATTTCTTTAACTGCATATGTTCATTTTTCCATTAAGTTTATAGGTATGATGTATTGCCTTAATGGAAAAAGCTAGCATTAAAGTATATAATTTTGAAGTACGTTTCCTGTACACTTGTTGAGTGAGAACCTAAGAAAGGGGATTATATATTCATTTGCATTCATCTTATAGTATTTCTCTCAAAACATTACCATGACCAGACATAGTTAAATAAGCTGCGTAGAATCAACATTATTACCATTTTTTTCCTGTTATTTGCACCAGTGCTTACAGGAAATAAAAACCAAGATAATGTTCAGGAATAGCAGATTTTGTATGGTGTGAGAAGTGAATTGGATTCAGTAAAAATAAATAAACACTTCTGAGGCCATCAGTCTGGAGACAAAATTAGCAGAGGAAATGTAAAAAAACAGGGTTGGAATTGGTAAGTTGAATATTCTTTGCCCTGTTACAGTACATGCAACTATTATTTAATTTATTGTATGTTAGCTACTAATATATTCCAATGCTTGAAAGCTACCCTCAAATGATTTTAGGATTACAAGTTCCATGCAAAAGCGTCACTGCTGTGCATTTCTGAATGTACGAATTGTTTCAGCCACAAATAAATCTAAGTAGTATAAGACTGAATTGCTAGAAGCAGACGGACTAATTAGATGGATGTAGCTGTATTACAAGTGACGATCAAATCAAAGTGATTCCTGCATATGGCATTGGAAAGAACATGGAAACAATGAGCAACTAGCTTGCAAATACTTTATCTGGAAGTAGCCTGGAGAATACCCAAAGCCTCTGCAGCCTGGGAATTGGCAGCCAGGAATCCAGAACCAGGAATAGCCATCATAATCCTCAGTATGTTTGAAAACCTTCATTTAGAAATTCAACCATATGTAATAGAAAATCAAAACAGTGAAGATGGCATTCCTATCCAGACAGAGATTGGCAACTTTTGGCTGGCCAGAGGCCATGCTTAATATTTTTTTAGTGGGGTTGGGAAAGTGCAGTGGGCAGGGTGATAATCCAAAGTGGTTTGCCCAGGATTTTATGGGAGGTGTTGTTTTTTTTTACAAATTGTTGGGGAGAGAATTGTTTTTAAAAAAACGTTACAGCTATTTTAGCCATTATTTTTAAAAAAATCCCATCTCAAAATTGCAGAAAACTGCTATCGGTTTTTAGCAACCATCTACTGAACTGAGCTTTAGCTCATGAAAGCCTCTGCCTGATAATAACATTTGCTAATCAAAGCAGTACAACCAGATTTCTCCTGGTTCTTGGTCAGATAGAGCTCCAAGGGCTGCAAAGGGGGGGGCATAGGGGCTTCGTGGAGCCTTGGGTTAGCTAGTTCATCTCTTTTAAACTGGTAATGACACCTCTTCCTTCATGAGAGAAACGGGACCAATTCGTGATCTCCAGTAGTATACTCAGTTGATTCATTTTGCTGCTTATTGCCTTGCTAAATGTCTATGGAGATTCTCAGTCATCCAGATCATGGTTGTCCCAAAGGTGCTTTTTCAAAAGGCAACTGGACTTTGTTTTTCCTTGAAGACGTTTCACTTTTCATCCAAAAAGCTTCTTCAGTTCTGACTGAATGGTGGCGTTAGTCAAGAAGAACTGATTCCAGCAGCTGAAAACCACAATATTTTAAAAAAAACCTATGTGATTTTGCATGACACACAAAAAAAAGGGACTGGACTTCCATCATGCAGTTGTGACTACTATTTTGATCTTTTAACTCCCTACCTCCCTGAATAATCTTTTCTGAATAATCTGGATTATCTTTTTTTCCCCACATAAAATTTATTAATTTGAAGATTTGTTTGCTTCCCACCCGCTTAATGGTTGTAAAGTTTCATAGGATTCAATAAAACACCCCTAAAAATCAAACTTGAAATATGACAGATGTAAGACACAGAACTAAACAGTGGAATTAAAAAGCCAGGGTAAATAGATATGTTTTGAGCCCTTTCTAAACTGTAATAAGGAGGGAGTATAGGGTCAAACCATTAGAGGCGGTTAGGGCCTTGGTAATGCAAACCGGCCTTTTTGTCTTTCTAGAAAAGTGTCCAACTGGATAGTAATTAGATGATTTATAAAACCTAAGCAGGAGAATCAGAGCTGGTTAGTACGTGGATGAGAAGTTACCAGGAAATCCTATAGCTCTGAAGGTAAGCAGTAAAAACATCCTAGAAAACAATCCCATATCACTTCTGTACTATTCCCGTGATATGTCCATGATGTCAGCAGAGTCGATACCGATGGAAGGAGACGTCTTGTTTTTCACCCCTGGAAATGGAAATAATGGCATAATTCTCCCAGGAGATATACGTGTATCAGTGGTGATGGTAATAGTAACTGTGTCATATGAAGACAAATTTATTTGTTATTTATCTGTTTGATTGAGTTTATCCTGTGCTATTTACTGCTTTTCCATAACTATTTATGTTATGTTGTTTTTGTTTTACTGAATGATCTGTATCAGCAGCAGCCTTGGCTTTTTCTTAAGGCAATGAGAGATATTATACAAAAGATCTTCAAAATAAATAAATGTTGAACCATTATTTTGTCTTCTAGTGACTCCACAAAATCTGAAAATCAACATCTTCGGCAAGCGTAGTTAAGAACATGGTGGACAGCTTTTGGTGGATGGATGTGTTGGGGTAAGGACATTCTTAATATGAACATGTCCTATTTATTTGATATTTGATATAATGTTTATCCAACCAGTCAGTGAAAGTGATATTGAAAATATCAATCATGAATGTGACATTTTATCTCAAAATACAAATTTGGAGTGCTTCATATTTGTTGCCATCATTTGATTGCTTTGATTTTGGTTGATGTCCAATACAAAATCTTTTTGAGTTGTGAACTGTAAAATGCAATCCGATACCATTGCAGGATAATTAACTGTCAAACACCAAACACTGTCTTTAACCTGAATATCAAGTACCAATATTGATTATTTGAGTAAAATATTAATGTTTCATTAAGTTCATATATCAACATTTGCAGACAAGAATTTAGAAATGTTTTTCAGCTCAAGATGAACTGGAAATTAACTAAGTAAATATATTTATGTGATGTCCTTTTTGTTTTATGTATAAATTTACAAAGATATCAATATATCATTCCAATTAAAATCTCATGCATTAAGTTAATGAACATTATTGTTACATTATCCTAAAAGTTGTTTTAAAATTTTACAACTATTATTTACTTATAAATATGATTGGGCTATAAATCCTTGTCCTACTTGTGTATATGTTAATTGCTATATAATAGTTTTCTAGATCTCATGGCAATATTCCAAAAATAGAAGACTTTTTTGATCACATCCAGCAGACACTCCTGGTCCTTACAGTAAACTAATCAAAATAAAGAAACCCTTGAGTTGAAACCCATGCAGTTTTCTTGGCAGTAACATAGAAATGATTTGTCATTGCTTTCTCCCAAGTTGCTTTTTCAGCTTCTTAATCTAGCCCACAACCTTGGAATTTCCTAGATTTCCCATCCAAATACTATAATGGGCTGTGAGAATAACCTTGGGAGGCAGGAGGAGGAGGAGGAGGAGGAGGTGCAGCAGCCGCCCTAGACAATAGTCAGACAAGGATATTTCAGCGCACAGAAGGAATAGGGGCAGAGAAAGGATTTCAGAAGAACCTTTCAAGTTCTCTGGAAGATAAAGCCAAGGAAGGGAAGCAGTGCTTTCAGATTTTCAAGATTTTGTTACTGCAACCCTCCAATATAGGTAGTATTGATATTCATGGTTTTGGTATCCCGTCTGACTTCCTCAAAGAGCTGACAAATACTAATCTTGTCCGTTTAATGCTGAGCTCTTCCATTTAAAATAAGTAAATTGATAATTTTTACCAAAAATGTAATAAGTTATACATTTGCTGTAATATATAAGGATTATATATCCTGCAACTAGGTTCAGTGTAATCAACTTTTTTCTAATATGCAATGAATTTTTAGAATTTTTAAAAATGCTGATTTCTGGTGCACATTTTCCAAATGTACTAACTAAAACACGTGAGAGAGCCCATTTATTTACTGGTGCTTTTGAATCAATCTTGACTCAATTTTTAATGTGATCAAGTTGAAATTATTCAGTGCTTAGACAATAATCATATTAATCGCATTTAATTAATTACATTTTAATAAATTTAAATGAAATTAAATTTACAAAGTGCAGATGCCAGAAGTTACTAGGTAATCCTCCAAATTTTGTTTATCTTGGCACTCATAAAATTCTGTGTTTGAGGAACAGAAATTGGACAATATAATCATAATAACTTGAAACTGCAAGTATGGTGTTATTTTTTTTTTAAAAAAACTATTTTTTGCAACACTTCAATCAGAATTGCCCTTAGTACTACAAGCCAGAGATTCCAAATGAGCAAATCTATATACATCTGTTCAGTGTGTTGTTGCTAACTCAAGGAATTATGAATACAAATTCCCAAACTTTTTTCTCCAAACTTTGAAAATGCTTTTTTACTTACTTTCATTATAAATTCTTGTGAACCTTGATCCTTGTCTGTAAAGAAAACCATCACTTCCTTTCTAGACAAATGCAGCTTAGTTTCTTCTTGGCTTCTATCTTGTAAGGATATTAGGCTGACACTATTTTTTAAAAACACACACATGCACATTGCCATGCAAATACACAAACCATAAACACCATGGCATTTATCATGGCTTAAACATTAGCTTTCTGGCAGAATAAATGTGATTACATTGCTGCGGAATTCTTTTCGCTTTGCTGCAAAAGACCAACCTGGCTGTCTCTTTCACTGGATTCATTGACTCCTAAAGGATTGACCCCCACCATAGGAAAAAAAATAAGGTCAAAAGCTACCATCAGTTCTATACACTGATTTTACTAGCAGTCAGCAATAGAACATTTTTGCAGTAGTTGTGGCATTAAAAAAGTAACAGTATGCAAATGTGTGTTAAGCACACCATCTGTGTCATTTTAATAAAAGACCATTAATTGCGTGAGCTTAACACAGGAATAAGCTTTAAGATAAAAATTCTCTTACAAAGTAAGCAAATGAATAAATATCACCGCTAGATCATTCAAAATAACCTCATTCTGGCACAGCCGGTTAACAAGCAAAGAACCCTGCCCTGTTAATTCAGGTGTTTAGTGGTGAAAAATACAAGAGGAGGGGAATCTAGAGATCCTTGGTCCTGGAAATTCCTAAAAAAAAGGTCTTTATATTAGGAATGTATGTATCGATAGTTATGTTGAAATTCAAGTTTCCATGACGATCTTCCGTACCTTTAGGAGCAACAGACATGGAAGTAATTAGTAATTAGCAAAGGGACTCTTCACGTTTATCTCCTTTCCTTGTCTAAGGGACTTAATTTACGTGCCTCTGGATAACATGGTCCTTATTATTTGTTATAATTATCATTTATGAGGCTTCCATCATTTCCTTCCTCTCTTAGCTCAGCTGTCTTTCATCTCTGATCTGATCTGTACAGTTCAAGTTCTCACCCAATTCACTCTTTCCATAAAGGAAGAGAACACACTACAGGTTCTCAGATAAGACTTAAGGTTTTCCTGTCACCATGTTATTTTCTAAATAAAAGTTATCTTCGTTTTTCTTTCACTCAAGCACCAGACTCAAGAATTTCTTCCTTCTTCTAAATTAGACTTCTTTTATTATTTCTTTTATCATACATTCTTTCCGCTAGACAGTGTTGACCAGGCTTTTCTCAAACTCTGCAGCAGATCCAGAATGTTTTGTGTGTGTATCATCAGCCCAGGTGAGTAGCATCCACATGAAATCCTATTTTTCTTTTCTTTTCTTTTTTTTATCTAATCAAATAGGTTGCACAGTAAAGGTTCTCTGCAGGTTCTGGTATCAATAATAGGATGGCTGGGGGCTGGTGAAATAAAGCTGGATTTAGATAAGGAATAAGTAGTATTTGTCAGTGGATCAACCTACCATGGTGATTTCCCTGGTACTTCCCCTCAAGGCACTCACATTTGTCACCTGAGGTTGCTCCTTGCATCCAGTATTGTTTCTGCATCTCCAGCAAATTTTTCTCCAACTTAGTTAAGTCACCTTTTGGCTTCATTCCTGGGGAAGCAACCTCCAACTTTAATACTGGCATCCCTAACTTGCTATCCTCCATGTGTTGGGCCTGTGGCTCCAAGCGTTTCTTCTTATCAGCCTTGTTGACTGAGAATTCTGGGAGTTATATTCTTAAAGTATTTTTCTTTCTGCGTGCTTCTCCGTCTCTCTTTCCCTGTCGTCTTTTTTTTTCCCTTTCCCTTTCCCGCCAAAGCCTCCTTTTATATCCTTTCCTCTCTCTCCCCCTCCTCCTCCTTTTCTCTTCTGGGTGCTCCGGCAGCGCCGATCAGCATGTAGCCCCGCATGCTAATCCTGGGGCTTCTGCCGAGCCCTGACAGCCCTGCAGCTCCTGCTGACTCTCCCTCAGGCTTGTGTGATGCTGCCGCCACTTCAGCTCATTCCCCTCCCCCACTACACTTGTCTAGGATGGTCACATACCACCTGCCAGGTGCCAAAGTACCACCAGCGGTACGCGTACCACCAATTGAAAAGCCCTGATCTAAATCTCCAGTAATGAAGCCCTTATAACTCCATGAAGTAGGTCGTACTATTGCTTAATAGCTTTCATGGACAATAAATTATTCTTCATTTTGTGTTTGGATCTTTTTCTGTAAAGCTACCACCCATTGGTTGATATCCTGCTTTGGGGAATTATGGAGAATAAAGCTATATCCTCTTTCCTGGGGTCTATTATGCAACCCTGGTGCCCAAAAGTGCCAGATCAAGTCTAATTGATAACTAAGTTAAATGTACATTCCTGTATTCAGAGAAAAAAGTTAGTTTAGCATGATTAAGCAAAAAAAAAAAAGTATAGAAGTTATCTAAGTTTTGATGGCAAGATAGCAAATGGCCATATTTAGAATAGCAAGCATATGTCTGAATTATTCTCTCTCCTCAAAAGTATAATGACATTAGAGGCACAATCTTTCCCAAATTACTGGTTTTGTGTTTAGAATTGTGTCTGGAATGGGGCATGTGATATGACCATTTGGAGTATCTGAATTACAAAACTAGCTGAATTATCCTTTCTGGGTTGAATCCAATTGACAATCAGTTGACAGAAAGACATCTGCCAGTGGAACAAATTCATCCTGGCATCCCGTATCTGCTGGGGAATGTTTTGGAGCAGATTGGGGGGATGATAGCAGGGTAAGTCTCACTGGACAAGCAAAAATCCACTCACAGAATGTTGGATGAAATTCTATTATTTTAGACAGTTGATACATGTTCAGTTAAAAGTATTCATTATACACAGAGTGCAATGTTATTGAAATACAGCTTGCACTGCATCTTTAGAGTGAAGAAAACACAAATTCATCCAACTCAAAAGTGTAGGTGTCTTCATTCTATTCAAAGGCAAAGGCATTAGAGACAACATTTAGTCAAAGATATCATTGAAAACTCTTAACTCTTTGTTACTATACTTTTTTGCTTGTAAACATGAACTCATACATTTTCCCCTTCCTATAAGTTCTTATTTTCCATAGGGGGAAAAACCAGTTATCCTGCAATTAAGGTATGACACAGAGACATTTGAACTACAAGTGCATTATTACAGAACATATAAGTTTGATAATCCCTTGTGCATCTGCAATGCATGCCAGATTCTCATACTTCTAGATAGTTCCAGTATCACTTAATTAAACATACTATCTCATAAATGTAGGAGAGGGGATGGATTCATGCACATGTACGCGCCTTTCACAAATGCACCTTTGTGAGCACACGTGCACCCTCGCCCACCACTTCCACAGCCCAGTTCCAAACGGGCTGTGGCCTGTCTCCGGGCAGTAGACTGGGGATTGAGGACCCCTGGTATACACCAAATACAAAGTCATTTGGTTGCCATTTTTACATCTAGCTGTCCATATGAGTGGGTGGTCACCATCAATAGTGTGGCCAACAGAATTCAAAATTACTCTTTTATTACATGAAGTAATTCTCCATGCAGTCAAGCATGTTTCCCCCACCATGATTAATGATTGTTTAAGATTTAACTGAAATGGTAAGGGGAGATATTGCATGCAAATAGTGTGCCCCATGTCCTACAGGTGAGTGATTTATCATGTGAGAATTAGACCTCTCAGTGCAAGGTTTGGAGAGAAAAATGTAGGAATTTAATAAAGATGAAAAGGTTTCCACTGCACAAGCACATCTACATTAATTTCATCATTTGTATGACTTACAGAAACAATTTGCATCTAATAGTTAACTAGACTTTAGACATTCAGTGCTTAGATTTTTCCTTTTCAATTTACTACTATTTCAACTTTGCTCCCATTATATTCTCTTTATGAATACTTAGAATACATACCATTTTAGTCCACTTGTGAATAAGCCAAAATATGTGAATATTTTTTCTGCAACTTTCAGATTAGATAACATTAGAGTAAATTGGTCAGGATTACTTTTCAAAAATGAAGGAAAGAAAAAACAAATGAACAAATAAATGGTTTTTGTTTTGTTCAGCTGGACTAATAATAGGCATTATTTAGTTGGTTAATTCATTGATTTATTACTATAATAAATTATAATAATATTTATTATTCTTTGTGGAGTTGAAGTTTCCTCTGCAGAGAGATTCTAATTAATTAGGACAGGATATGCTTTGCATCTTTCCAGATTTAGTTATCTGAAAACCGGATAATGGGGGGAAATCCTTGAAAATTTAGAGAGCAGGCCAATTGGTGATGGTTAGATGACAATTTTCAATATTCAGAATCAGCATGGCTTATATCCAGTACATTTGGAGAAGACAGTATTGAATAACTCAATGGATTTTGTAGAAGGCAGATTCCTGCAGGTAGCGCTTGTTTAGGACTGCCTCATTTAGGCACCATTTGCTATGACAATAGTGATGAAAAAGTAACTTTATGACCAATCCTCTCATTTACAACCTTAGCAGGTCTGTAAAGGAAAGGAAAGCTGAAGTAAGATTGTAAGCACAATCGGGGTTTCACTTAACTGTTTTGCCAAATGACTGAGTTGCTGGTCCCAATTGTGGTTGCTAAACATGGACTACCTGTTATTTCCTCATAGTGTACTCTTAAATATCTAATGAAGGAGAATATTTGTAGCTCAGAGTTGAAATGAGGTGGTGGTCCTTGGTGCTCTCTGAGCTTGCTTGTTTTCTTGCAGACGTTTCATTACCCTAATGCCTAACTAGTGCACTGATGATGTTACCTAGTTAGGGTACTGAAACGTCTGCAAGAAAACAAGGAAGCTCAGAGAGCACCAAGGACCCCTCTTAAATATCTCTGAGCACTATATGTTGCGTTCTTTCATTCTTAGCACAGATCATAGAATAAGTTGTAACTTAAAACTATTGCATAACATTTTGAGATATAACACCGAGTCCCCCATTTTGTTTCTTTCCCCTCTTTTCCTTAATCCGCCTTCTTCCTGTTCACTGCGGCATCTCCTGAAACTATAGTACTACACCAGGCTGTGTGTCCCACCAGAGAACAAACAGCTAAAATAGGATCAGCAAGCAAGACGAATCACAGGAGAAATTTCCTGACAGTTAGAACAATTAATCAGTGGAACGACCTGCCTCCAAAAGCTGTGAATGCTCCAACACTGTAAGTCTTTAAGAAGAGATTGGACAGCAATTTGTCGGAAATGGTATAGGGTTTCCTGCCTGAGTAGGGGTTGGACTAGATCAGGGGTGTCAAACTGCCGGTCCACGGGCCGGACGCGTCACTGGGAAACCGCGCCCACCCCATTGCCGGCAATGGGGAAAAAGCTCCGATACGTTGCGTGACGTCACGTGACGTCGCGAGTTTGACATGTCTGGACTAGATGACCTCCAAGGTCCCTTCCAACTTTATTATTATTATTATTATTACAAGTGACAAGTTATGCAGCCCTGACAGAGTTTACTTGTTCCATATAAATTCATGGAGAATCAAGAACAAAAGCAGACCAATTGGCTTTGGCTGACCTTTTTCTCTTAGCCCTTCACTTACAAAAGTCTTGCAAGAATAAAATGATGGTGGTAGGAGGTTTGCTTGTTGCCCCGACCTCTGTGGGATAAATATATAACACAGTAACTAAGTAAGTATTATCCATGAAAGCAAGCAATATACTTCTGAATACTACAATGCAGGGGATAAATGGAACAACTTTGCTATCCAGTTTAGGAATTTCTAGAGGCATTTACTATATCTGGAAACAAAATGCATTTACTCAGCCCAGCAATGCTTCTTTTCTTGCCCTATCACCACTGTTGTTCATTGCATCATTTTTGTAGAACAAAAGAGAATTCTGTTAAGGCCGTACAAAACATATACAGTATTAAAATAACTAGACATTAATTTGTACTACATTGTTCAGATAACTTACTTCAAGGAAGGAAAAGATACTTGAGTATAGAAATCATATCTGTTTTTTATATACTCAAACCTTTTCTATCCTACTTTTTCTTTAAGAAGAAAATGACAATAAGTATTAAAAAACAAACAGATGGCACCATTTATTTCAATAAAGCCAATATTTAATAATGCTCAAATACAAGAATAGAGATTTTATTTGGAAAAAGACTGGACCTTAAATGATGCTATTTCATTTGCTTTGTTTTATTTTAATTGTCTTTTGAAGTAGGAGGGAAAGCCCTTTGACCAGGGGTCTTCAAACGTGGCCGTTTTATGACTTGTGGACTTCACTGGCTGAGGAATTCTGGGAGGGCCAAGTTTGAAGACCTCTGGCTTTGACTAATGTGCCAGGACTGACATATCCTAACCTTAGTGGGCATGAGACAATTGACAGCAAGGACTCTTTATTTAAGATTCATCACAAGCACTTTTATAAATATAAAATGTTGTTTCCCACTATATGTAACCACTTTTCTCTTTTTTCCATACAATATTCATAATTACAATATATTAGTAACTATTGAGGGGAGGGGCTGAACCCAAGGTTTTGGAAGCTATACCGAAGCAAAAGAACATACAGTTCTATAAGGCTACAGATTAGGGCTCTGCAGCCTTATACAACTGATTCAGATTCAAGGGCAAAAAGTTGCTCTGGAGTCATGAACGGAGGCATGAATGTAGCACCTGTCTGCAGCTTCTTAAAGCAGCTGCAATTTCCCCTGGGATTGCAAAGCTGCCTGCTGGAGCTGCAATGTTATCCTGTGAAAAGAATCCTTTGACTTCGGAAGCTGCAGCCAAGAGTTGCATGCAATTTCTATATATGACAAAGCCCTTTTATTTTGCATTTGCATCTGAAGTTCTGCATGGCTGCATTGCAGGTTCATTCCTTTTACAACAAGCGTCCAGCAGGAAGCCTTACACACTCAATATATTTTTGCCTTTGAGTTGATGGTATTGGGCAAGGTGTTCAGGGAGTCACCTATGGGCACTTCACTGTTCTGCTTCCATTTAGTTCCCTGCTCAGAGCACTTTGTTTCTTTCTCTTCTCCATCAAACACAAGCGTTCCCTACATTTTCTGTGCACATATACTTACAAAGGAACATACTTTCCCCTTGTATTTTCTTTAACTTTTAAAAGCCCTTGAACGTTCTGCTAAGAAAATTTCAGCCATGTTTCAATACCTTCATTTTTTTCTTGGAAGTATAAATTGATGAGCAGGGAGATTGAAGAGGAGATCCGTACAGACAGGACCACTGCTGTTGTTTCTTTTTCTTTTTTTAAAGACCTATGTAGCACCACTATTTGAAGCTTTTTGCCCAATGGTGCTACTCGCATATCACCAGTGTTTAAAAATCTCCTTTTTTGCTTCTTAATTGACCTGATTTGATTTGATGCCAATCAACTCAAAATGATTCTGCGTGGCTCTCAATACACGTAACTATGTTCTGTTCTTTCTCTCACACACATAGTGCTTTCCTTTACATACAAAACAGTTTTCAGTAACCATTAGTTCCCACTGAAAAATGTCAAACAATACATTTTAAAGTATAGCCGGCAATCCATATA
Organism: Azemiops feae; assembly: GCA_023970755.1. Taxonomy (NCBI): domain Eukaryota; kingdom Metazoa; phylum Chordata; class Lepidosauria; order Squamata; family Viperidae; genus Azemiops; species Azemiops feae. Next base: position 677,449 of record JALGBA010000001.1, read on the forward strand.
TACAAATTAATGGTTAGAGTGTGTATGTCTATTCTACAACAGGCACCAATCTTATTAAGCTAGGTTGGTATACTATAGGTAATTGTTTCAGACAAAATATGATGGAATCTATCATTAGATTCCATCACATTTAGTCTGAAACTATTACCTATATCAACCTATCTCAACAAGATTGGCATCTGTTGTAGGATAGACAAATACACTCTTTTTGATGCTTCATAAGATCAAATGTTATCACTTATTGCTAAATCAATTGTGTAGCCTTTTGGACCTTGAGAATTGGTTGCTACATTTTTTTTCTAAGAAGAGGATGGGCTGGGAGCAATCTGATATATTTCACAGACCATGAGCAGGAACTGACTGTGTCTAGTCTCAGACTTCCCTTAAAAGATAGGCATCTTTCCACTCATCCTTTGGCACACCATGGCAAGTACCCTTAGTAAAGTGGCAGAGCCAGTGGTGGGATTCAAATATGTGAACAACTGGTTCTCTGTGTGGATGCCGTTTCTGGAAGTCCATTCTGGACCTGGGCAACAAAAAATTAGCTACCGGTTCTGCCGAAGTGGTGCAAACTGGTTGAATCCCACCACTGGGCAGAGCCCATCTGAAGGCAGTTGGATATGTTAGCCCAAAGGTGCTGGGGACTAAGTGGACTACTGCTTCCCTGCAGATAGAAAGCTGAGCCAAAAAGAGGGGCAGTCCTACCATCACTGTTGGAAGTCATGTCTAATATGTTGATCCCGTTCCTCCCACAACTCAGCTTGCCCCATCCCTTACCAGCCCTGTTGTTACATAATATAGATAACTCAAAAGTGAGGTTGCATTTCAGTTACAGAAACCCAAAGAAAATGCAAACTTGTGCAATACTCCAAAACTGCTTAAGCGCTGCAAGTCTTCTTCTGTCTAAGGATGAAGCAATGCCCATCTGGTGTAAAAGCAATGGTTGCATACGTAAGTGGCACAGCTGTTTTTAGAGTTTTCCTGCTTTGTGTGAATGCAGGGATGATGGGGCGAGAGTTACATTCCTATGCTCTTTGAAATTCATCACAATAGTTTTTTATCGAGCCATTGCTGTTCAACATTTGTATGAAACAGCATGCATGCATATATTCTCAGAACATTCTTAGAGGAGAGGCATGCATATTCCTGTAGCAGCTGAGTGTGAACTTACTGCAGGTGAAAATAAGATGATGTAGATCTGTCAACACTGCTATACATGTAGGTGGTTCCATTATTATAATTTGTGAAATGCTCACAAGCTGTCTTTGTAAAGGTTTGTACATAGAATAATGTATTACAACGAGGCAAGATGTTCTACCTTATAATGGCAGTTACACTTGGGCAGCCTGTGCAAGCGACTGAACGTGTCATAAATAATGTTTTAAAATTATGCTGTGAAGAGCGGAGGAAAGAAACAACAAAAACAGGAAAGCCACAACAATTTTGAGTCTGAGAGGCCAGAATCTTGAAACTCCCTTGTAACCAATCCAGTGCAAATCTCTGTTGAAGGGGAAGAATAAATAGCTCCCTGCCGAGGGTTTTTTAAAATCAGCATCCTTTGTGTTACATAAACCTTGCATAATAAACCTACCGTATTTCAGAGAAAGTCCATTCGTCTTTTTAGTGCAATCACCTAACAAAAGACAGAAAAACACAATCACACTGGGATAGGGATGAGTCTATTCAAACTGCCAAAGAAGTTTTGTGTTTGCTCTTCACACAAGGGCTCAGTCCCTTTATCATGTGTAGCTTTTCAGGTGGGTCACAATACCAGCAGTGCTGCAAACTCATCTTTCTGCCTCATCTCTGGATTTTTCCACTTGAGAGAGAGGGGAGAACCTTCCCAATGGATCCCACCAAACTTGCCTACTTCTTGCCTCCCATCACCCCATTGATCGATTACTCAATTACTTCCCCACTTTGCCCCCTTCTCCTTTATTCAGCTGAACAGGGAGTAGACAACCAATACTGTAGAATAGGGGTCTCCAAACTTGGCAACTTTAAGACTTCAACTGGCAGAATTGGAGGCTGTCTGGATGAGGAATTCTTGGAGTTGAAATTCACAAGTCTTAAAAGTCACCAAGTTTGGAAACCCTTGCTGTAGAAGGAAGAGAAAGTACATGCAAAGGTGAGACACAGGAAAATTGTTCAATTTGCTCATTGCTCTAAACCATTGATTAATATAGAATTGGAGATTAATGTAGATTAATGATTAATGTAGAACCGATTTGACTTGTATTATGTGCTAAAGCATAATCCATGATACATGAATCACAATGGTTGGATTCACTCAGTGGGCCAAGTTGGAATCAAGCCAACTGCATTATGGCTGAATACAGCATGTGAACTCAGGTATTACGGTTGTAGTTCACATGTTGTACTAAGTGATAGTTTCTTTTAACTGATCTTTATTGAATGTGGCCTGGTCCCTGTCATGAGGGCCACTGAGTTGGTCTACAGCTATTCCAAAGTGAGGTAAAAAGTGGAAATAGCTTTACTAGCTTCCTTAATATACAGTAGGTTACATTACTTTCCTGCCTCAGCAACCACTATTTTATCTAGAGCAGACATGTCAAACTTGCGACGTCACGTGACGTCGCACAACGTATCAGGACGGTTTTGCCATTGCGGGCAATGGGGTGGGCGCAGCTTCCTCATGATGTGTCTGGCCCGCGGGCCGGCAGTTTGACATCCCTGATCTAGAGGGAGCAGAGATTTGGTTTATGGTATTTTCTCCTTCTGTAGTTTGTCTTTTCTGATTTACTACATTATTTTTTTAAAAAAATGTCTTGTCATTTTCCTTTTCTTTTTTAGTGTAAGGAGTATTCTAACTTTCCCTGAAAAGCATCATCTAAATTTCTTAAGAAAATAAAATTTGGAGTGCGTAATATTGTACAAAATATTGTAAGCATGAAGGTGCCATGGATTTATATAATGGTATTATATTTGCTCTTCTTTGCTGCTGGGGAAAGCAAAAAGCAAACAAACAAAGCCTCCTGAACTGAATTAAAATTGTGTTTTCTGTTCCTGCTATGCAAGCCAATTTAGAATGAGTATTTGGAAGCTGACATTCAGTCTTTCATCTCAGTGGGCAAATATGATTAATACAGTCCTGGAAGTTGTGGAATTACTTTGAAATAGCCTACTGAAAATAGCATTTTGTAGGGACAGGTACTCACATTTTCCCTTAGTGGGAATGGGTTTAAAATTGGATTTGATTGAACCAGTTATTGCAACAGCACCAATATAAAAGTTGATACTGGATTTGAAGTCTAATGTCAATTTTGAAAATGAGCATGGTTCTGACATCTAATAATTTTGCAGTTAAATGATAGCGATAAATATGAATCAGAACATTATTCATTTCTCATTTTTAAAGTTTCCCTTTCTTTTCATTCTTGTAGTCCTTTCATTCTATAACATTGGTCATACTAAAATTATAAATTACAGCTGTTTAATCATTAAGTCCAATTTCACCATTTCCTGCCCGCTGAAAAAGAATTATGGGAATTGTCTACAGTTTATATAAATTTTGTTCCAGCTGAACAGATTCCTTGGCATTCATATTACCTTTTAATTAATCCAAGTGAAAATGTATTCCTAATTGTTTCCCACATTTTTAAAGTTTTAGGTACATGTATGTTTGATTGCTGTTTTAACATATATCATCATTTTTATTAGGCTTTTTTGTTTCTTTATTGCATTGTAGTTTGCATTTTATTATGTAAAGTATCTTGACAATATTTTCAAAGGTCAAATTTGATTGGAAATACTTTGTTGGTGTTGGCTGAACTGTATAGCGAAGCAAGGTTTGGTTTGGAAATCAGCTGGATGTCAGGCATGAAAGATCAGGTCCACACATGAAGGTCCAATTAAACTGATTTATTGCTACTCCTGTCTATGCACAGGAATATTCTTAACTAACAGTTACCACCGGCTAGGGGTTAAATAAGGGTCAACGGAATTCAAGGGGGTGCAGGACTTAACTCGCTTGTGGCTATGTAGAGCTTTTAGAGGTTGATCCCTCTTTTGACCCTGCCCCCCAGATTCTGTCACTCTTTCCACTATATTGGATGAGGGACCATGTAGGAATTCCAGGGCAATTGGCTAGGTTAGGAATTAAACCATTTTGGGGGAAAACAATTCTAATGCTGCCAAGAAAATTGCATGGAGAAATGAGAATTAAACCACTTTCTGAATGGAAGCATTTTTAGTACCGTTATGTCTTGACTCAAACCACTATGTCATGCAGAAGTTCAATAGGCACTTCATAATAAGGTATACCAAGCTAACTGCTACGTTGATTAAAACGGTAATTTAACTAGTACACTAGTTTTTCTGAGTTTGAACAGCAGGTGCCACAGTAGTTGTCGTGCGATTTATATTAATTGGGATTTACACTTATATAAAACTCATTGCATGGAAATTTCTTCAGTTTACAAGAAATATGTGAGTGCAATAGTCAGAAGGCAAAGACTCCAGACAGGTGTCAGTTCAAAACTTCATTGTATTCTAAAACTCAAGATAAAACTGTTAAATATGTAACAATATTCTTGACTAATATCTAATAGCATTTTAGACTAATAAACCTGAACTAAAAGAAGTACTATGGTTATTGATGATTAGGGAGTAAAACCTAGTAAAACCCAGCTTAAGCTGAACATACTATTGAAATTAATATGAAAATGTAATTCCCTAGATTTCAATTGATTTAAGTGTGACTACTTGATAACACAATCAAGGGCATATTTCTTCTTAAGAAGTTTTACTATTGAACATTTATGCTTAGATTTTTTACTATTGAGTACTTGTGTCTCAACTGAAGTCCTACACTTGTATTTCATCCAAAGAGCTCAAGATGGTCTACATCATTTCTTCTTCCCTACCATTTTATCCGCACAACAGCCTTGAGCAGATTTGGGAGAGAAAGCTTGGATGATTGGCCCAAAGGTACCCAGGGAATTTCAAGAGTAATTCAGGCTATCAAGCCAGGTCTTCCTAATTTACTCGATAAATTAAATGCTATATCCCACTTTAAAAGTTCTCACTAATCTGTGGAGCTATATCATACAATTAACCCATTTGGACACATGAGGTGTTATATATGTTTATAATTGTTGATATGTATTGGGAGGTAGTATGTTCCTTCATAATAGTGTGTGGTAGGGAAGTTGAAATTTCTAGAGCTGAGCTGAGCTTCTGGAGAAGATTCATTAGTAATGGAGAGGGTTGACAAGAAAACATTCTCCTGCAGCCAAGTAAGTTCCATGACATTCTTCTTTTCTTCATCCATGGAAATCTCCATCTTGGCTGTTCTTCAGGTGGTCCACGAAGATGATGTCTCTCATTCTCAAGAATTTTGGAATCTCGGAGTTCTTTTTCCAATGCAAATGTATCTGTGCCAATGTTCTGAGCTATTATAGCTAATAAGATGAGCCCTACTTAGCTTTGAGCATGTATTACTTGACTTTACAGGTTCTTTCACTCATATTGGCTGATGGCCCTGTTTCTGCTCCATTCAGAAAAGAGTCCTACCAAATTTGCTGCTCTTAGCTCAGTGTCTGCTAGCTATGAACTTTCTATAACATACAATCTTTGAGAAAATGGAAAATGAAAAGGAAGCGTTAACAACACCACCCCATTTTAAAAAGAAATGGTGTTATCAGTTCAGTTGACAATAGAAAGTAGGGGGGCACATTTGAGTCATCTCTCTTCCTCTCTCCCTTCCCATCCCCCACATTCCAGACTTGAATTGTGAAGGAATATCAGGAGCTTTCCAAGTTTCCTCTGTGTAGCAGCACAGCTTTTGCCTCCTTTTGTTCTGCCCAGTGTGCCCATTTTTAAATATTCAAACAAAGCTCCATAAACCGCTAGTTACACCATAATACCAGCTTGTGTTTACATTTTCAGCTCTCCAGATCATGATCCCATTGAGTGCACATAGAGCGAGTGCTCGTGAGTATGCGCCCATTCACCATCAGGAGAAATCAGACTGTAAACACAAGCTGGTATTTTGGTGGGAGCGCACTAATATGGCGGCTGGGAGGGTTGGAAGTGAAAGGTCAATGATAGGTTCAGAAATTCCTTGCTTTTTTCAGGCTGAGTGATGCTGTGTGTGTAATAGCTGTTATATTTCTCTCTCCCTTCCAAATGGGAAGCAGTCATCTGTTCTGAAGCAACAAGGCCTAGTTAGAATGGTTTCCTTTTTTTAAGATGGCATGAATCTTCTATGCCACTTGAGAGCAGCATTATTTAAAATATTTAAAACAAGACCAGATCAGAATTGTTTGTCTTACGAGTTAGACTAGATGACCTTCAAATTCTTGGCCCTAATTCAGAGAACCACTAAATGAAGTACCCTACTGATATCTCCTTTTGTTTTAGAAAAAAATCATCCATCCCTCCATCCATCCCACATCTTAATCCATGTTTGAATCTTGGGAATCTACAAAGAAACTTATGACACTAATGAATGTAGAACACGCAGTCCAAATGTTCCTCAACAAGTCCTTGGGCACCTCTGGAGAAGTCCTCCCCTCCTGTTTAAAAAAAAAGAAATCACATGAAAGCTGCTCAGGTACCACACTTCCTTTCTAAATGCTAAATCAAAAAGATTTGAGTACAACTTAAAAATAGTCCAATTAATGAAATGGGAGCTACCAAATTAACTCTGAGAAACCTATTTAAGTCTCAGATGAGATTTGCATTGAGAACATACTCATCTAAATAAGCTAAGTATAAAGCATTTGATCCTGGAAACAGAAAACTTAGCAATATATGACAGCTCTAATCAGATGTCTGTGAGGAATTTCTTAAATGGTTCTCTTCATTTAGATCATCTTTTAATAGAATTCATTCATTTCAGACGTAAAATAATAATAAGAGTCTAGTCAAGCTCGCTAGCAGAAGCATCATTAAGAAGCAAAGAAGTAATGAGCAAGTTACAATACACGAGCTAAATATATCTTACAGAAATCTTCTGTGTATTTATATAAACAAGTCATATATGGGCAAAGATCACCAGATCTCTTTGGGAAATATTTTGACACTGGTGACTTGGAATATATATTCCCTAACTGTTGATGTTCATGAAGTTACACGTAGGGTCTTCTTACTGTAACAAGAGAAAGAACTGATGTATCTTTATGCAAAGAAAAAGAAGGGGACAATTTATCCATTTGATTTCAAAATTGAAGGCTGAGTAATTGAACTTCTACAATGAATTCCCATCTATCACCTATGCAATGACTAACATTCTCAATGAGATTTGATTTCTTTCTTCTTGCCTGATATATTTTTCCTGAGGGTCTGACATTAATGCTGAATCAGAGATTGTAATGCAGTTGTTGGCAAACGATACGATTAATATTTACAATGAAATCATGTAGAAAAAATGTTAATAAATTATAATACAGTAGTGAGCTCTTCCTATGACAATGGTTGTAGAAATACAAATGAGATAGGAAATAAATTATTCAGTTTTGACAGAAAACTAATAGTTTTACTAATTTGATCGGAAAAAAATCACACAGCAACTCTGAAAGTCAGCCTTTGAAACAATCAAGCTACTGTGATGTCATAAAAGGCAGGTAGGTGGGCATGAAGGCAGAAATCTGAATGCACCACTGCAGAAGATGTTGGGAAGCCAAAGAAGCAGATGGGAGCTTTTGAGAAAACCGGCAGTCGAGGCATATTTGTGATGCAAAGCAGATGATAAAACTAGTAAGCCCTGTATTTCTGATATAAAATAGTGCTAGAAAATGATATCGTTGGAAATAAGTAACCATACTATGTGGTAGGCAAATTTCTCACCGCAACTGAAGGCTGTGAGAAGAGTTAAAATAATTGTGGCACGTTTTGGAATAAACCATGTTTTTATCTGGTTGGTGGGACGTGGGCCACAATATGTTGGCTATCAAAGTTATCCCCAGATTAGAGATACCAGCTTGTGGAAAATAGCAGAATAGAAGTAGAGAAATGATTCCCTGCCACCCTTCTCCCAGGGTCCATCTAACAGTCCAATAAAATCATTATCCAACTAGCTAGTAAGCCAGGTTTCTCGTTTATTCTTCCCAGAATTAGTGGACCTTACCCCAGTGTATACCATAGTACTTCCCTAGTTCACTCCCCCTTTCAGCAGAGCAGCTAAAGGCATAAACAACACCTTCAGTCCCCATTAAAGCTAGGATCACCACTGCCCCCCCCCCCACATCATCTCTCACCCAAAGGGAGCTAAACATATGTTGTTTGACACCAGGTCTGTTGCCACGGCTGCATCATTGCTCTTGCACCCGTGAACTGTATAGACATTTGATATTATATCCAATATAAAATACAATAATTAGAAGGGCTGCAGTTCAGAGATAGTGCTAGCTCTGCAAATAAAAGACCCAGGTTCTGTTCTTGTTCCTAATATAATTATTAGTGGTGATTATAACTGACACTACTAAGCTTAAGTGGCCCACTGGTCTGATTTGGTATAAGACAACTTTTCTTTTGCATGTTCTATTATTTCTGATTTATCTTAAATGTTCCCCAGCATTTGCATTCACAATTTTTGTTACTTATTTCATTGATAAAATTTTGATCAACATTATGATATATATTAATCACATGATTTCTGTTAATTCATAATTTATCATGATTGCTGCATAATTGCTGTGGTCAAATCTACCTTCATCTCCTTTCCCCCCTTTTACTGAACCCCCCCCCCTACATATACAATTCTACCAATATACAGGTTTTTTCCCTCCTCATATTCTCATGTTGATGGCTTTTGTTTTTTCATAATTTAGTTCTTTCTTTTGATACTGATGCTGGAATGATTTGAGCATTTTAACCATCGCTTGTAGCAGTTCATAATTATTGATATTTAATTCTTGAAGGTATCAAAAAAAAAAACTTGAGATTTTGGGATATGTGGCCTTTACACTGAAGATGGATTCTGAATATTGCATTGAGCTCAACTCAATCACAGCGGTTCTAGATCCAGATTATAAAACCTTCCTTGTTGCAATCTGATAGTCATCCAGCATTATGCAGCTCATATCTGGTATGTCTAGGCAAGTAATCAACTTTAACAGGACTAGTGTTCAGTCTTTTAAATAAGAGCCAGTGTGTTTCAGTGACTAAGGTATTAAACTGTGATTAGAAAGAGCCCAATAAAATATATATGCAGCTGTGGAAGTTTACTGGTTCATCCAATGGCGATGCATTACTGGTTGATTTTGTGGCCAATCTCTGTCTCTCAGTACTATTTATCTTATAGGACAGGCATGTCAAACTCGCGACATCACGTGACATTGTGCGACGTATTGGGACTTTTCCCCCATTGCCGGCAATGAGGTGGATGCGGTTTCGGCGTGACGCATCCGGCCCATGGGCCAGCAGTTTGACATGCCTGCTATAGGAGTATTGTTACAGCAAAAGTTGGAGAATAGATATCAGCTATGCTATTTTGATCTTCTGTAGAATGTAAATCTAACTAATAATATTAATTTTGGTAGAATATATAATGTATTCTTGAAGTTACCTGAGGTAAAATTGTGATCAAAGCTAGATAGGCAAAACAATATTTATACATGTTCACTGAATTTTTATAATTATTCTCAGGCTAGCTGGAGATTCATAAGAGACCATATCCACAATGTCATGGAAAACAGTCAAAACTATAAATCATGAGTTATGTTAATTATATGATGATAGTAAAGGTTAATTGAAATAAAATATACTTTTTGGAGGCAAACACAGAACCAGATTTATTGAACAGAGTTGAGAGTTACACATATATTTGTTGGACCAAACAAAAGATGTAGGTGTAAAATTTCATCATTCTGCTTTAAGAATTCCCACCGCTAGTGAATGCAAAACCATGAATATCTATAATGTTCTTGTGAAGAAAGTTTACTTGAGGGGAAAATGGTTAGGGATTAGATAAATTCTGGAGATACAGACTTTGCCTTGAAAGGAGATTCAAGAGACACAGATAAAAGAGAAATAAAAAATAGCTACCTGGGGCAAAATAAAGGGTTTCCCCCCTTCTCTGAGGGGAACAAGTGTGACTACAAATCAAAGGAGCACAAAACTCAAAATTTCTTCCTTGAAGATAACGAAAATGTTTGAGGATCATGGAACTAGTCCATGTCTCTGTCTTGCCTGCCCTCTGAGTGAAAAGACAGATAACCTCACCTACAACATAATCCTTGGAGAAGTAGAAAGGATTAAAACTGAATGTCCTCAGTTCAGGAAATTGGGTTAGAATAGAACGTGCTTGTTAGAATAGCTTCAGCTTTATCACTCCCTTCAAACCATGACCTGAACTAGACTGTATTTGCCTCAGAAACTGAGACTCAAATAGAAATTATATTGAACTGAGATGAGATGTGACAAGGATTCTAATATACTGCTATTGCTTGTAGTATTTGCTTTTACTACCAGCCTGACTTCCAAGCCCTGAAGTACTTGCTCTATTTATGGTTTAACTAAGCGATGCATTTCCAGCCAGTGCCCTGCTTTTGATGCCTGCAGTGTTGGCATGCATTAAGTGAAGCCAGCAAAGACTGCTGTTGGGGCACATTCAAGGCCTGATCACTTTAAAATGCTTGGCATTGCTTTGCTTGGCAGCTTCTCTTTCTTCCTGACAGCTGTTTGTTAATCCAGTTGAATTTCTTCACTCCCTTGGGGATAAAAGCGCTTCCTGCTCCAAATCCAAATCTCCATTTTCATCAAATATCCAATGCCATGTGCCACCACCAGGTTTCATTTCCACATGAGCAGGACTATAAAGGGTCCATGCCAGTGGGACAGACCCTGCTTTAAAATCAATGTAGGAATATCACTGCCATCAGAAGCTATGGCATCTTCTCCTCTACATTGTTTGAGCTGGGTTGAGCCTTATAAATCTTAAAAATATAAATACATAAATTTTAGTAAGCAAGAGATAAGAAATAGCCAGGAATGCTACAGTGGGAAAATCCAGGAAAAGATAATTAAGTAGTGAATTTGTTAGCATGTAGAAATGAACAATTACTGGAAGCCAGCATGGGTTTGTTAAAAACAGATCATGACAGACAAAGCTTATTGCTTTCTTTGATAAAGTGACTATGTTAGTGGATCAGGGAAATGTTGTGGACATAATATACTTGGATTTCAGTAATGCATTTGACAAGGTAGATCACAATCTACTTCTTGGTAAAATAGAACAATGTAAAATAGAACAGGGGTCCCACTACTGGGCTTTGAACCTTTTGGAACCGGGCTGTGAAAGTGGTGGGCGAGCCACTCCCTCTCCCCCACCCGCTGGTCCACAAAGCCAAAAAGTTTGGGGAACCCTAGAGTAGACAGAACCACCATCAGATGGACTTACACTTGGCTGACCAACTACACTCAGTATGTAGTTCTCAATGGAGCTGCATGGAGGGAAGCATGCAGTGAGGTACCTCAAGGTTCTGATTTGGGCCCGGTGCTTTTCAACATCTCCATAAATGATCTAGATGAGGGGATAGAAGGGGAACTCATCAAATTTGCTGATGACACTAAGCTAGGAGGAAATTGTCAACACTTGTCAACAAACTCAAGATTCAGAAGGATCTTGATAGACTTGTACATTGCACCTTATCCAACAAGATGTAGTTCAGTGGTCAGAAAAGGTCCTACATTTAGGCAGGAAAAACCTGCCTAAATGCATAGGTATAGAAAAGGAGATATCTGGTTCAACAGAAATAAATGTGAGAGGTTGGATCACGACTTAATTATGAGTCAGCAGTGTGCTGCCGCTGCCAAAAAAACCAGTGCAGTTCTATGTTGCATCAACAGGGGGATAGCATCAAGATCACGGGAAATGATAGTACCGCTTTATACAGCACTTCTGAGACCACATTTAGAATATAGTGACCAGTTTGGGTCACCACAATTCCAAAAAGATGCTGAGGCCCTAGAGAGAGGGCAGAGAAGAGTGACAAAGATGATAAGGAGTCTGGAGATTAAATCATATGATGAGCGGCTAAGGCAGGGGTAGGCAACCTTGGCTCTTTTATGACTCGTGGACTTCAACTCCCAGAATTCCTGAGCCAGCATGGCTGGTTCAGGAATTCTTGGAGTTGAAGTCCACGAGTCATAAAAGAGCCAAGGTTGCCTACCCCTGGGCTAAGGGAACTATGTATGTTTAGCCTAATGAAGAGAAGGCTTAGGGGAGATATGATAGCAGTCTTCCAATACTTGAAGAGCTGTCACAGGGAAAGGCAATGATTTATTCTCCTTAGCACCTGAGGGCCAGAGATCAAGAAGCAATAATGATAATGATAATGATAATGATAATGATAATGATAATGATAATGATAATAATAATAATAATAATAATAATAATAATAATAATAATAATAATAATAATAATAATAATAATAATAATAATAATAATAATAATAATAATAATAATAAAGTTGGGCCTTGGAGGTCATCTAGTCCAACCTCCTGCTCAGGCAGGAAACCCTATACCATTTCAGACAAATGGCTGTCCAGTCTCTTCTTAAAAACTAGAGCATTCACCGCTTCTGGAGGCAGTATTGGAGCATTCACCGCTTCTGGAGGCAGGTTGTTCCACTGGTTAATTGTTCTAACTGTCAGGAAGTTTCTCCTTAGTTCTAGGTTGCTTCTCTTCTTGATTAGTTTCCATCCGTTGCTTCTTGTCCTGCCTTTAGGCGCCTTGGAAAATAGTTTCACTCCCTCTTCTTTGTGGCAGCCCCTGAGATATTGGAACACTGCTATCATGTCCCCCCTCGTCCTTCTCTTCATTAAACTAGACATACCCAATTCCAGCAACCGTTCCTTATATGCTTTAGCCTCCAGTCCCCTGATCATCTTTGTTGCTCTTCTCTGTACTCTTTCTAGAGTCTCAACGTCTTTTTTACATCGTGGTGACCAAAACTGGATGTAGTATTCCAAGTGTGGCCTTACCAAGGCATTGTAAAGTGGTATTAATACTTCACGTGATCTTGATTCTATCCCTCTGTTAATGCAGCCTAGCACTGTGTTGGCCTTTTTGGCAGCTGCAGCACACTGCTGGCTCATATTTAAGTGATTGTCCACCAGGACTCCGAGGTCCCTCTCACAGTTACTGCTATTGAGCAAGGTACCCCCTACACTATACCTGTACATTTGGTTTTTCTTGCCTAAATGTAGAACCTTGCTTTTTTCACCATTGAATTTCATTTTGTTAGATAGTGCCCAGTGTTCAAGTCTGTCCAGATCCTCCTGTATCTTAAGCCTGTCTTCTGGAGTGTTGGCTATTCCTGCCAGCTTGGTGTCGTCTGCAAATTTGATGATTTTCCCATCTATCCCCTCGTCCAAATCGTTGATGAAGATGTTGAAGAGCACTGGGCCCAGAACAGAGTCCTGGGGCACCCCACTGCACACTTCCCTCCATGTAGATGCGGTTCCATTGAGGACCACACGCTGAGTACGGCCGGTCAGCCAGCTACGGATCCATCTGGTGGTGATGCTGTCTAACCCACATTTTTCTATCTTACCAAGTAGTAGGTTGTGATCTACTTTATCAAATGCCTTACTGAAGTCCAAGTAAATTATATCCACAGCATTCCTCTGATCCATTAATTTTGTCATTTGGTCAAAGAATGCAATAAGATTTGTCTGGCATGATCTGTTTTTGACAAACCCATGTTGGCTTTTAATAATGAATGTAATGGGTAATGGGTATGTAATGGGTAGAAGCTTGTCAGAGGGAGATTCAGCTTGGAAATACAGGAATTTCCTGACAACGAGAATGATTAATCAATGGAACAGCTTGCCTTCTGGAGTTGCAGGTGCTCCATCACTGGAGGTTTTCAAGAAAAGATTGGACAATCATTTGTCCAGGATGGTATAAGGACTCCTGCTTTGGGCAGAGGTCGAACTAGAAGAACTCTAAGGTCTCTTCCTGCCATATGATTGTAAGGAATTTCCAGGATCAAGGCAAGAATAGTCATGGCTGGAACAATGCAAACTTTGAAAACTTGGGGAATGGGATCTTTGTTTTTATCCTCTCCAAGAACATATTTCACAAATGCAATTTTGAGCAGAGGAAAGTGTGCCTATTATTTGGCTCATGGAGGGGACAAAGACGATCACTCTGTTTTGTTTAGATGCTTTTTAGGAACACACTGCAGAAAATTGAACTCTCCGCTGAAAATTTGACAACACCCTGGGAAATGGAAGCTTTTTTTTTTTTTTTTAATATAGCAAAGACGCCAAAGTCTGAAGAATTTGTGTATTTCAACAAGCTTTTAAAAAGAAGTTAAACTAAGATTATTGTGCCATCTCTTTCTGTCTTGTTTGGAAGTCATCAATATGCCGTACCCGCTTCATATTCACAAATGTTTTCTTCTTACACATTCACAGAACAATTTATTTAGAAGAGGTGCAGTGAGTGGGTGCCAGCTGAGAAGAATCTACAGGCATCTGGGTTTTGTTCTTTTTTTCACATGAATAAATGACTACAAAACAAACAAATATGGTAGAAATAATAGCCATGGTTCTTTAATGATTGTATCATGTCTCCCTAATCCAAGTGCCACAATGCAACAAAGAGAGAAAGATCCCCAAATCTCACTTTCTCTGAGATTCAAAACCTAAGAAACATGGCCTCGGGTTGGTTATTGTTAAGATGTCCTTAAATTTTGGATTCAGGAAATTGTGCATACCTTTTTAGAGCTCTGTGTAGATCCCACTGTGCTGTTTACATGATTATCTCACTCTTAGTAATAATATGGGAAACAACAGGAGTAGCAATGGTTCAACTAGGAAATAGCACAGGGATGATAATGAAGCACAACCCTAAAAATTATCTTCATATCAAAGAAGGCAGTTGTAATTTTTAAAATGTTAGCTAGATATGATAATCTATGCCAGTGATGGCGAACCTTTTAGAGACCGAGTGCCCAAACTGCAACCCAAAACTCACTTATTTATTGCTGGGTGCCAGGTGGGCGTGGCCCACTGAGTGGGCGTGGCTGTGGTGGTCATGGCAGACTGGGTGGGTGTGGCCAAGCTGGGCGTGATTACCTCGATGTTGCTCGTGGGGAGGGCCGGGCAGGGTTGGGGGAGATCCAGGGGGTCTCTGGCAGGTGGGGGCGGTGGGCAGGAGGCTCGTCCTGCAGGATGAGGCAAGGCGAGGCAGGGCGGGGGTACCATTGTCACAGGGCAAGGCGAGGCAGGGGCCAGGGCGGCTGCTGCCTAACACCATCGGCCCCTGCACAAAAAGGCCAGCGAGCGCATGGGTGCTGGGATGCATCCGGCCACATAGGACCTCGGCGAGTTAGCGGGGGGCTGGTTGAAGAGGGACGGTTGCCATCTCCAGGGCATGGCGCGCGTGCCCACAGAGAGGGCTCTGAGTGCCGCCTCTGGCACGTGTGCCATAGGTTCACCACCACTGATCTATGCTGATAACTTGAGCCAATTGAGCAAGAATTCAGGTTTAAACTGAATTTTCTAAATCACCTTATTTTTTTCTTTCTTCATTACAATATTTCCCCACTTGTAGATAAAATGGCAACAATGCCTGGGTAATCCCCTGGTTTCATCTTGGTACCAAAGTGCCTCCAGTCTTTTAACAGTACAGTCCCCTGCCCCTCCTAAATCAACACTGCCCTGCCATAGCTTCAAGGCATAAAATTTTTCTTGCCCTTCCATTCAATCATTAGTTTGCTTGGCAGTGTTTTTTAGAAGTAGTTTGCCCTTGTCTGCTTCCTAGGGCTGAGAGAAAGTGACTAGCCCACGGTCAGCCAGCTGGCTTTGTGCCTAAGGCAGAAGTAGAACTCACAGTCTTCTAATTTCTAGCCCAGCGGCTCCCAACCTTTTTTTTATACCCCGCACCCCTAGAACACTTCTGATATATTCTCGCACCCCTTACAAAAGGTCGAAATAACGGCAACGAATTATGCATATAGACTATAATTTTGAAAACCCAAGTTTTCGCACCCCCTGGAATATTGTCTCGCACCCCCAGGGGGTGCGAGCAACCCCAGTTGGGAACCCCTGTTCTAGCCTGATGCCTTAAACACGACACCTAGCTGGCTCTCTTATAACAACTGTAGTGGCTATGTATTTATTATTGTAGCATTATCACTCTCTTGCATTTTAATATTTAATGACTATGGGCTTCACAGTTTCAGGAGTGATATTACATTATAGTTAGGCCATGCTGTGTTTTGCTTGTGTGCAACTGACAGATTGGATGCCAAATTGTGATTTTAATCTAGATTTTATCTGTTATTATTTTATTCTAGAATTTTTAACTGGATATTTCTTGAGTGTTTTTAACTTGCTCTGGTCTTTGACTGTAATACACAAACATGAACTGTTATAATATTATATTATTATATTATATATTGTATTGTATATATTATGTTATATGTTGTATATTATTAGTTGTGTTTTGGGAGGCCTTTCCCTCTGGCCATTGTCCAGGATCTACTATTATAATTTCTTTCCATGCTGTTTCCTTTCCTAGTTGATCTTCCATTTTTAAACTCAAATTCTCCCATAGTGTTCCTTCCAACCATACTGTGAGAAGAGTAGAGCAAAAATCAGAGTAAAACCACAGCAAACATAATTCTGGGGAGAATCATATTACAGGAGAAGGTAAAGTCTCTATAGGTAGATTCTTCAACTTCTAAATAGGGTAGACACAGAGGCCCAGTTCTTTGTGGTGGCTACAGCATTCTGAAAGTGATTCAAAATACTGAACTGGTCTTTTACAAAGAATTGCCAGTATCAGTAAATTGGAAGTAAGAAAATAAGATGCTGGATAGTCGGGGGGGTTGGTTAGTTTTAGTTTATCAACTTTATAGGGTCTACAAAGCATACATCAGAGGTTGTTTCCTTCCTCTGTAGGGCTTTTTCTGCCTGGGGTCTCCCTCTGTATGTTTAATTATATCTGATAGAATTAGAAATTGCCTGGTGCTCAATCAATTAAATGATTTTTTTTTTGTAAGACACATGTTTATCACTGGGAGCTGTTTCCCCATATGTTTCTTCATTTCACATTACTTTAATTTCTGAGATGCCCAAACAAGATGTGAGAGGATGAGAAGATAAATCAGCTTATGGACGTTAAGGTGGAGTCTCACAACTGCTTAGTGTTCCGGTTTGTGGATATTTTCCCATTAGCTAGTAATGTGTCCAAGGGGAATAGTGACAAAACCAGATGAAAAGACTAAACATCACAGAAAACTACTAGCATGCCTGTCAAGGAAGAGAATGTGATTTGACATTAAATTGCAACTGGCAATGTAGATTTTGGATAGAGAGCTGTTGATTCTGACCATTAACTTTGATAGCAGTTTGAGGATGTGATTTTTGGAAGACACAACCAGGTAACAAAGCATTCCATGTACTTGCATGATTCATTTAAAATTAATACTGATCATACTTATCCTACAGTTGTCACAGACTAATGTATTTATTTATAAAAATAGAAATTACAAAAAAATCAAATCAATCAAAATACATATAAAAAGTTGTTGCTCCAGGGGAGAAAAGCTAAATCTGTATACAAATATCTAAAAAACTTTTATATTTTTAGATGCCAGGTCTTGTATATGTTTCTTGTTAATATATTTTATAATGGATGTTGTTTGAAATATTTAAATTGAAGATATGTTCTATTTGTATGTGCATATATATGCATACAGGCTTCACTTTGTACTTTGAGTATCTCTCAAAAAAACTACAGTATTAGTGATATTCTAAAAAACTTAGTAGATGAGATTTGAAAAATAGCATTCAAGACTAAGGTAGATTTCCAATTCACTTTCTTTCCCCTTTAAATTATCTTAATTTAAAAGATTCAGTATTATTACACTTATTAGATTGTACCAAGTGCTTGTTTGGGTTCTACACTTCCTATTATGCTTAGAGTTAATTTTTTTAAAAAATTAAAAGTTCTGGAAATCATAGCATTTGGCATCTTGAATATGCATGACACTAAAAAGAAATATATTAAATATAAGTGTACACTTTGTACACTTTAAGGAAATAGTCATTAGGAGGCAAGCTGTCAAAATCTGGATGGGCTCTTTGAAAAGCAAGATTAAAGCACTCATTTTGATCCTAAGACTGATAAACGAATGCTTCAGTAGTAATTATCCCGTCTCATTCAAATGCCCACTTTACTTCTGAAAAATGGGTATTTTTACACTATTTAAATCCAGCCTGTGTCCATTCAGGATTTAGCTTAACATCAGAAGCAGCCTTAATACTATTTATAAATGAGTATGATATTTCTCTTCAAACTGAATGCATCAATTTTCTACCACGCTAAGCTGTGTATCTTCTGTCCATCTATCCATCTTTTTGCCCATCTAGCTAGCTTCTCTTTCAATGTCAGCAGAGAACCAAGTTCAAAATAGAACAGTTTTATAGTTTGTTCTGCTCCTTCCTCTTGACTCCCTAATCTATTCCAGACCCTGAAAACCTTTAGCTGGAGGGTGACCCATCAAGTCTTTTCCAACATGTGTGTGTGGGGGGGGAATGGATAGAAGACAACTGGTAGTGAGCTATATTTCTAGAGATATGCAAGTAATCCCAGCCTTGGGCACAGGCCCAGTGTGCAAGAAATGTAGCAAAGGAAGACCTGCTGAGCGTGGAAGTAAAATCATTCTGCTTCATTCACACACATGGAGCTGCTGTTTGAGGCAGAGGGGCAGACCCAAAGTAAATTTGGCAACCTCAATTGGAGAATAAAAATAGGGTTTCAAAGCCTGCCTCCTTTTCTGTTCTGTTTCAAGGTTGCTGATATGCTCACACACATAAACATTGTCAGATTTCAAGTCATAGGCAAACTCTGAATCATGGCTTACATAATACTTTCTGTGCTGAGACCAGACCAGGGACAAGGAATGGGAGCAGGAGTTATCTCCCCGGAGGCTCTCTCCTTCTGAGCAATCCAGAAGTCCTGATCCTTACTATGGTTTGAAGAGCTAAACAATTGCAGCCCATTTCTAACTGGGTTTGAGGCAGCTGCCTCTTTTTACCCACCCAGGAGCAGCACTTGAACCCAGCAATCCCAGTTTGCATGATAGCAGTCGATACCGCAACTACAGTACGCGACCTGGAAAAGCCCTTTGATGAATGTGCACTGTGTTTTGCTAATGGCCACAAATAATATATTTATATTGTATTTTTATTTATATAATTAGTATAATAATTATAAACGATGTACCAGTGCATGATTGTGGTTAACTAACTGTGCAACTAACCATAGTACTGTAATAATAATAATGCTTTGGTACCATAGGTGAAGGAATAGCAGGTTGTTAGTGGGAAAACTGCATTCATAGGGAGACAATTGAACGGTGAATTCTTTTCCTTCCTTTAGACAAAAGCGATGCTAATTGGAGAGACTCCTTTCTGGAAAGCCAGCATGGCTGGGACTCTTGCTGGGGAAACTCGGCAGGATCACAAAAATCCACGCGTGTGAAGGAGAGCGGCCAGCAAGAGAGCAGGCGGGCCACCTTCTTTCTCCAGTGGCTCATTAATTGCGTGACATTCTGATCAAGGCTAGATACGTTCAGGTAGCTTCTCTTTTCCTCCTCCCTTTGGGGGGGGGATATTAAATCTCTCTCTCTCTCTCTCTCTTTCTTCTCTTCCCCCAACCCAGAATGTTATATTATTAATTGCCAATTTGCATATGTGTGCAGCTGCTGTTTTGGCATCCGATTAGCTTGCTGGAGGTATCGCGGAGCATTTGGCAGCTTTCCTCTTCCAAGGGAAGAAAAAGGAGAGAGAGAGAGAGAGAGAAAGCAAAGGAAGAAGGCGGCCTCCCCTAACTACAGAACAGCTGATAGTCTATCAGCCATAGACCCTGATGGCGTGAATTACAATTACACTACTTTTCACACTAAATCTGGGTGATAGCTAGTTGGAGAGAAGTTTCATCTTTAAAAAAACAACAACCGCAAAGTGTGTGTGTGTGTGTGTGTGTGTTGGGGGGCGTTTTGCAGAGAAGTAAAAGGAAAAAAAACATGGTCATGCTGTGCTTTTAAAGGCGGTATGGGTCACTTTTGTCTCTTTAACACCTCATTCCGAGGGTCCGTAGGCATCTGGGAGACGCGAACGGCGCCTAACGCGGCTTGAGCTGCTCTCTTCCCCCGCCGCTCCGCCTCTTTTAATAAATCTACCTCAAATTACATTTATTAACGAGGCGACCGGGAAGTGTGAGAGTTGTGTTAGACGCTTCATTGATTAAATAATTTGTGGGGATTTTCAGTTGTCATCTCCAGAGTCACGGGGGTGGTTGTGGCTTCACTTGTTGTATTATTACCAGTGACTTTAAAACAAGGTTCCAGCGATCTTCGCAATTCATCACCGTCGAAAGCGGGGGCTCCGGCTGCCAGCCAGCTGCTAATGGGGGTGGGGGCTAGGGGTTAGGGCTCTTTTGCAGCCCAGCCTGATTAGATGGAGCCCCTGCTGCCCCTTACCTGGTAAAAGAGCCTCGCTGAATTCGAGGGGGCCTTACCTCTGAGTAGGCGCGTGAGAAGTTCAGAGAGAGACCAGGTTCACGTCGATAGTTTGTTTTGCCTTGCTGTACTCGTACGTCTTAATTGGCTGGGTCCCCACGACACAATGAAGCCACTAAGCCAGCACACGTGATGATCTCCGTGGCGTCCGAATTCAGCGACGCGTCTCCCGCGATTTGGGAGATGTAATGATCATGACTGGGAATCGAGACCTTCCCGGGGTGGTAAAATATGATCTTTTGGAACATTTTTTTCCAAGGCAATCCTAATGTGAATGGGGGTTAGTCTCCGGCATCAAGGCGACAGAATGGTAGCCAAGCCTGCGGATTCCCCCACCGCCACTAAGAAATTGCCCCAAAACTTATCCGGGTTTAGGATGCCCAACCTCTTTTACCCTGCCGTGTTTAATGGGGCTGACTCGCAAGTTAGGAGGCATTTGCTGTTGGAGCTTTTCCAAGGCACAGGTCCACTTATTTCAGTTCCAGACTTACACATAACTTTCCGATTAAAGTCACTTAAGATTTTAAAGCGCTGGATTTGGCTGGGTCATAGCTATTTAGCGTCGTTTGGTGGCTTAGTTAAATTTCCCACGAAGCTAATACACTGAAAAACTGTCCCTGGCCTTTTCCCGGCATTTCAACAATTCTGCTTCACACAGTGGTTGGGGTGATGACATCTCCCACAGGTGTTAAAGTCAGATCCTTGGCCTAAAAAGTAAGGGGGGAGCTATCAATTATCATCCTTAACAACAGGTCTAAATCCTATGCACTCTTAATAGAAAATAAACCCTGCAGGAATCGGATTCACGCCCTTAATTTAATCTTCAGGAGTCGGGCCTATTAGCAGCATCAGGTTGGAGGAGAGCCTTGTTCTCGAAACTTCCATCCTCCGGCTGCCTCGAGAAAGGGAAAGGGGTGCGATGGAGGAAAGTGCGCGGGAAAACTGTTATAATAAGCAGGACACCCTATAGCTCCGTCCCTGGGCCACGAATGCCGAGTCCCATAGCTTCTTAGCAGAAGAGTGGCGTCTCCGGCCTGCCTCAGCTTCAATCCACCCGCATAATTGGGCCATTGGGATGTCAAAAAGAGATTTCCCCTTTTGTCACTGTAGCAATCAGCTGAAACCTGCACCGTTTCTTCCTTCCTCAACTCATTGCCTTCAGTAATCTGCCACCCACCCACCTTAGTCGTGTGCTTCCAGTAATATGGAATATGCAATTAAAGCTATAAATTTCATATGCTTTTCGTGCGTCGATAAAAATAGCCATATGCAATGTGTTTATGTAGGCCCGCGCGCGCGCGCCCGCGGATGCACACACAAACACACACACACGCACACACCAAGACGTGCACTAATTTCTTGCATAAACGGTTCTAGTCCTGGCTCTGCTAACGTAAGAGAAAATAGACTGTTTTCCTTTTCTGAGTTGCTTGCATTATTAGATTTCTCACTCTCACAGATTATCCAAAAACTACCCATTGATTGATCGCCCGTAGAGCTGCATTTGGTGTAAAGAAAAACTTCACAGCTTTATTGGCTCCCAAGAGACAAAACAAACAGAACAAGATATTCGTATTAATACAAACAATGCAACAACCGAGAGAACCGTCCTGCGGAAAACAGCGCAGCCAAGGCCGTCCAGCGCACCGCAGCCCCAGCAGAAGACAGACCCGGGAGGGCGGCTCCGGTTTAGCGGCTGGCGCTCTTAGAGAAAAGTCCCTCTGGGATTGGCAATAGCGTTCACAGCCTCTCTCGGAGGGATCCCGGTTCAAAGTGGGAAAGATGCCGCCGAAGGAATGGGCAGGGCTCCTCCTGCTCAGGGGCGCTTCGGTGCTACGACGGGCACGGCTGCAGCAGGTGTCCCAGCAGCTCCGGGTACCCGCTGAAGCTCCCTCCCCCCGGTGCAATTTGGTCCATGTTTCTCGCTTGTTGGGTTTTAAAGCGTCCGCGGGCGCAGTTTTCCCTTCCTGGAGGCCTCCAAGCCTTGTAATATACTTCCTATCTCCCGAACCTGTAGTCTCGGTCGGTTGGGATTATGGGAGTGGTAGTGCAATGCGTATCGGGGAGGGAGGTGATGAAACTCGTAATCAGAGTCACTCCGCGGCCCGCTCTGAAGTGTTTATCTGAGCGTCCTCTTGCATCTTTATACTGTCTATTCAAATTAACATCCGCATAATTCGACGGGATTTGCTCCCAGAAAACAGTCCAGAATTGTAATCTGACCCCAGATAATTTATTTTTGCACGGCATCGCAATCGGGGAAAATAAAATGTAGGAATCCCAGGGTTCACAAAAGCGCCTTGCAGCTAGTTGCATTTCCCAACTGGAAAGAAGCCGTACATTAATTCGCATTTATTTAGCGCCAGGCGATGCGAGCTCCGCGCCAGAAACCAGATTGTCTTTAGTTTTGCAGCTGCAGAGCTGTGTTGAATAAAACAGATTTTCATATTCTATATACAGTAATGATTACTTAATTGCCTGGATGCATAAAGAAAGTAACAAAGTATTGCTATTTGTAGTGCAAGCAACCCCGAATGTGAATTCAGCTGCAGGAAGTCCCTTATGTTTCAAGGGTGACCGTGGCATATGGTGAAAAAAGTTAAGATGGCGACCAGGATGGCCTAGAGTAGAGGAAGCTCAGCCTGTTCCAATTTATGTCAAAAACAGGCGGGAGTTTGTCGCCATCTTGCCTTTTCTGTTTAACTACAATTAGCAGATAAACCTGGGTTCGTTGCATTTTAACTCAGTCAGAGTTTAGAAACATGCCTGCCTGCAATTCTACAAGTAGAGTTTGGAGGAGGGTTGCTTCCAGTGGGCGCTGTCAGATGGAACAGGCTCAAGCTATTAACTTTTTGAAATACTGGAGGGAATCTGACAGCACGATTTTAGGTAACTTATTTTGGTGCCTCCTTGTCATTGTTGACTCCTGGTAACTGCCAGGACAAATCCCTGCAGTTTTCTTTGCAAGAATTCTTAAGTGGTTTACCATTACCTTCTGCCTAGGGCTGTGAGAGAGGGACTGGCCCAAAGTCATTCACCACTGTACCACAATTAGTATAATTATCCTTCTGAATTTGGTAGGTCAATTTCCTGACTTTGGCTGATCTGGAAAAAAACTATACAGGGTCCCACCGGATCAGAATTGGGAGAGGTAAGCAGGAAATGCTAAGGTTGCAGGCTAGGCAAGAAGAAAGGAATAGCAACTACTTCCATATAATTTGCCATAAAGTCACCAGAGGTCAAGACGAATTCAAAGGAGATTTTCCTCCCTTCTAAAGCTGCCAAAACAGGTTTGCTGGAAGAAAATATCAATTCATTGGTATGCTGTATAAATACATTTATTTATAAATAAATAAACTTGTGTATTTTCCCAGGTCATGTAATAAAATTAAAGCTTGTATTTTAAGTATCTGAGGACACTAGCAGTAAAGGGAGCATATACACACTTTTAAAAGCGAGTCTATAAATATCGGCACGGAGGATATTTTCTAGAAAATGAAATCTCCTGGGTTTTACTCTGAGGAACGTACATAGCATACTGGACCTCCAAAAATGAAAAAAGAGAGAGGAAGGAAAACCCCAGTTAGAGCAGGAGAGTAGGCAACATGATGCGCTCTGCACATTCTGGATTTCAGTCTCTTTCTCCCCCAGGGCCAGTGATTGGAAATGGTGGATGTTGAAGACCAAAAAAGCACTATTTGTGCCAAAGGTTCACCCACTCTCTCTTTTTAACTGGAGATGTTTGGGTAGTTGAATCTAGCAACCTTCTGCCTTCAAACATATACTCTCGAAAGGTGAGCAGCGTGTCTTGATGTTAGTATCCATATATTTTGATTGCAGTTAGTCATTAGATGGAGAAATCTTCTATGAAGATACTTTGAAAGCTAAAAGATGAACCCCAACAATTGGGAATCTGGAACTGCGGTCAATTTCCAAAGGGGGTAATTGGAATTCTCCTTTTTAGCATAATTTTGCTGGATTAGGCAGGCTGATGCCTTCTAGATAGAAAAGATGGCTAAGGTTTATGGGAATTGTATTTGGTTATAGCACCAACACATTACCACTCTACTGCTGTCCCCCTATATTTTTTAGATATTCAATCTTGTTTTGTTCACTTTTCATCTCTTTGGATTTATCAAACAAAAACTGCTTCATCTATTTGTGTACATCTGCTGCTGGTAAATTAATATTGAATTAATTTGATTTTTCATTCCCAAAATATTTTAGTGTGGCCCCATGTTCTTTGCTATTTAAAGGCAGGTGCAGCTCTTGATTTAACAAAGTTGCACAGCCATTGACACAAGAAAGTTCCACACTCCAATTGTTGTAGGAAGCTACTGTTGAAATATATCATGTATATATTATGAGGCTTGCAGCTACAAATCTAATTCCTGACCTCCCAGACATCATAGATCAGGGGTGTCAAACTTGCAATGTCATGTGACGTGTCACGATTATCGTGACTTTTTTGCCATTGCCGGCAATGGGGTGGGCGCGGTTTCACTATGAAGCATCTGGCCCACAGGCCGGCAGTTTGACACCCGTCATAGATGGTCATGATATCAGAACGAGTATTGCTGAATATTTTGTCTGGTGGCGTAAGGGGGAGGTAGTTTTAAGTACAGCATGGTAATCAGGATCTATTAAATATCCTGTGCTCACACTATCTGCACAACTGAGCCATCTCTTATTTAATGTGTTGTGTAAATCTAAAAGCCTATTTAATATTACAGTAAGTAGAAATAGCTCATCTGGCCATGTTTCCTGTCTGATCTACCATACCAGGACAATCTTGAAAATCTGAAAGTAGCTCTATTCCCTTTATAGCCTAAGAAACTAGTGAGGATCCTATTTTGCCAAGTGTCAGGCTATAGCCAGATGCCAGAAAATGGTTCTTTTGAAGGTCAGTCAGGAAAGACATACAGTATTGTGCAGAAGTTTTAGGCAGTTTTGCAAAAAATGCTATAAATTAAGAATGCTTTAAAAAAAATATTTTTTAATTATTTATTTCTGTGGGCAAACAGAAGAAAAATCTAAATCAGATCAATATTTGGTATGTAACTACCCTTTGGCTTCAAACCAGCATCAGTTCTTACACTTGCACAAAGTCAGGGATTTTGTAGGATTAGAGGTAAATGTATGATTAACCAATAATACCAAGCAGGTGCCAATGATCATCAATTTTATGTGTAGGTTGAAACAGTCATGAACTGAAACAGAAACAGCTGTGTAGGAGGCTTAAAACTGGCCAGCCAAAATCTGCTACTAAGGTGAAGTTCTGGAAGAGTTTCATGTCACATGACAAAATTGAGCACAGGAACAAGACAAGGTAGTTTTAATGCATCAGCAAGGTCTCTCCCAGGCAAAGATTTCAGAATAGACTGGGGTTTCAAGATGTGCTGTTCAAGCTCTTTTGAAGAAGCACAAAGATATGGGCAACGTTAAGGACTGTAGTCGGTCAAGGAAACTTAACGCAACAGATGAAACACATTATGCTTACTTCACTTTGACATCAGAAGTTGTCCAGCAGTGCCATCACCACAGTGGAACCCAGTTACACCCATCTGCTATCTGGAGAAGTCTGGCCAGAAGTGGTTTTCATGGAAGAATTGTGGCCAAAAAGCCATACCGCCAATGTGGAAACAAGGCAAAGTAATTCAACTGTACATGAAAACATAGGAACTGGGTTGCAGAAAAATAGCAACAGGTGTTCTGGACTGAGCAGTCAAAATTTGAAATATTTGGCTGTAGCAGGATGCGATTTGTTCATGGAAGAGCTAGAGAACGATACAATGAGTGTCTGCAGGCAACAGTGAAACATGGTGGAGGTTCCTTGCAAATTTGAGGCTGCATTTCTGCAAATGGAGTTGGAGATTTGGTCAGGATCAATAGTGTCCTCAATACGAAGAAATACAAGCAGATACTTATCCATCATGCCATACCATCAGGGAGATGTGTGATTGGTCCCAAATGTATTCTGCAGCAGGACAATGACCCCAAACATATAGCCAATGTCATTAAGAAGTATCTTCAGTGTAAAGAAGAACAAGAAGTCCTGGAAGTGATGGTTTGACCCCACAGAGCCCTTATCTCAACATCTTCGAGTCTGGGATTACATGAAGAGACAGAAGGATTTGAGGCCGCCTACATCCACAGAAAATCTGTGGTTCTCCAAGATGTTTGGAACAACCTTGAAGGAAGCTTGCTGAGTTCCTTCAAAAACTCTGTACAAGTATTCCTAAAAGAATTGGTGCTGTTTTGAAGATAAAGGGTGGTCACACCAAATTTGATTTGATTTCGATTTTTCTTCTATTCATTTACTTTCCATTTTGTTAATTGATAATAAATTAACACTTCTATTTCTGAAAGCATTCTTAATTTACAGCATTTTTGCAGAACTGCCTAAAAGTTTTACACAGTACTGTACACGAATTGATGCCAAGGCCTAGCAGTAAAGAACTTACCTTCTAAACACTGATTAGTTTCAACCTTTCAAGCCACAACCACCGTTTCCCATTTGGCCAATTGCAAAGGGGCAATTGAAATACAGGTAGCCCTTGACCTATGACCACAATTAAGCACAAAATTTCTGTTGCTAAGTGAAACCTTTAAGTGAACTTTGCCCCACTTTACAACCTTTCTTGCTACAGTTGTTAAGTGAATCACTGCAATTGTTAAGTTAGTAATATGGTTAAGTAAATCTGCCTTTTTTGTTTGTCAGAAGGTCACAAAAGGTGATCACATGAACCTGGAACACTGCAATTGTCATAAATATGAGTCAGTTGCCAAGCATCTGAATTTTGATCACATGACCATGGCTAGCTGCAAAAGTTGTAAGGGTGAAAAATGGTCATAAGTCACTATTTTCAGTGTCGTTGTAACTCTAAATGGTAAGTCGAGGACTATCTGTATTGAAGCCCTACTAATACTGTCCTAGTCTAAAAGCTGGTAGGGTATCAGATAGAAGTGAAGAAAATGAATGATCATTTTATATTCCTCCCCACCCAGTAATGAATATTGAAATAGTTATTCTGATTGTTACCAGCAGTAAGGATCTTTCTTTGAATTAGAGGTTGTCCAGGCTGCTTAAATCAAATATTTAGATTCTCAGTCTGTTTAATACTGATATTGTCATAACAATCTTAAGCCCCAACAAGCAAGCTTGTTCTTTTTTTTGCCTGCAGCTAGTTTTGCCCCTCCTGTTTACTTTTTTCAGCTGTCTCAAGCTTTCCCACCAAATGGGTTAGAATAATTGATCAATAGTTAATAGTTGTATCCGCAAATTTATATATTCATGCTGTAATCATAAGGATATACCAATCTATTACATCTGTGGCAGGCAAACACTATTTGGACACTAGTGGCAGATAAAAAAACAGGTGCCAACAAGCAAACCACTTTATGGGTTTGTAAATTGTGTAAACTCAATCCTAGAATAGAGAACATACGAACATTAGGTCCCATAACTGCTACCTTCCATGTAGTCATCACACTAAACCATAGAGGTGATGGTTGGGTCAGTTGTATATCCAAGTCCATTGTGGTTTTATTATTTTAATTCAGTACTCCTTGGTTATTCAGAAAATGACGAGCTTTAACCAGAGCCCCGATTTGTATTTCCGGTTGCAAAGAGACGAGCAGTCAAATTTGGGCGGCCCTCAATTGCAGAATGACCTGGAAGAGTCCCAGAGCAGCTGGGGATTCACGCGCGGGATGTTTAAGTGAAGCCAATGGAAAGCAGGCTGGCGGTTCCTCCTCCCAGGTTATGGCCGCTCCCTCCGGAGAACAAGCGACTCGACTCCGCGACTAATTTCCGCGTGCCAAGAATGGCGCGACCACGTGGTTTCAAGCGGCCTCCCTCGGAAAACGCCTCGCTGCTGCGCGCAGCCGGGCCTCTCGCTTTTTAACATCCTCGCCTTTTAATATGAAGCCTTGCAGGAGGTTATAGTTCAGAAGCGCGAATGTCCCCTCCTGGGCAAAGCAGCTGCAACTTTCTGGTGTGTCCTCCCCAGGACTTCGCCATTAAGGATGGTCTCTAGGGCAGGGGTAGGCAACCTTGGCTCTTTTATGACTCGTGGGCTTCAACTCCCAGAATTCCTGAGCCAGTCATGCTGGCTCAGGAATTCTGGGAGTTGAAGTCCACGAGTCATAAAAGAGCCAAGATTGCCTACCCCTGCTCTAGGGGCTTCCCTTTTTTTTTTAACACATACCGCACAGAAATACTACTGTTAAAAAAAAATACTGTTTAAGAGCATAACAAGTTACCTCTTCAGCTCCTTCGATTCCTGATACAAGAGGCCTCCCAGGCCGTCCCTTCCTCCGTTGCTTAATTTTAATAACATCCAAAAGGGGTACTTGGCTTTTTAAATATTCTTCGCTGTATTGAAGGGCAGTTAGTTTTCTCACGGATGTGTTTCCAAACACTAGATGCGCAGGAAACACAATAGGCCAACTCGTACTTCAGGATGTTTGTACCAATTGAGGAGAGTTCTTTGCGATTCAGGAATGTGTCGCATGGTACCCTAGTATTTGTCCATGGAGATGTATAGATTAAGTGATCTTTTCAAAATCAAAAGGGTGTGTGTGAGGCTATCTTCCTGGAGTCCTGATTTGGGCGCAGTTTATATCAGCGAGATGAAAAGTCAAGCTCACTATTCACTAAGCAATCCGGACCCACCATCTGCTCTGAAGTCGGCATTATAATAGGAAATGAGACCATTGACTCCGGTTTGTGTAGAACCCTCCCTTCTCGTTTTAGCTCTTTCTTGTCCCCGTAGATTTGAAGACTTTGGGATGGCTATTGGTGGAGGACAGCCTCTCCATAGGAGTGTTTTCTCCTTCAGTCCAGCTATTGCTTTTATCCTTAATTAGCAGCTACTGTTTTTAGTTGTAGCTGACTCCACCAGTGGCACTTGAGGCCGTTTATCAATTAGACAACTAAAAAGGCTCCTCTTGACTCAAAGGTTAAGTATTTGACACTCCCCAAACGCTGCTCCTTGCTATCCACTTAAACTAGCCAGAATCCTAATCCACAAAATGTTGGAGAGAGAATTTCCCTTCTAGTTCTCCATTCAATCTCATTAAACTACTAATTGTACCTTGTAGACAAATGAGGTTTTTTTTCCTGTCTGTGAAATGGGAATCATGTTCCACTCAGTGCAAACATAGGCTTGCCTTTTATGCTGGTATGTATTCTTGGAACACCCAAACTTAAAAAAACCCCAAAACTTTACTGCATGACTTTACTGTGATTTAATAAAGAGGCATTGTCTCATTTGGGCAATATTTAAATATATAGTGGCAATAATTAGTAATTTTTTTCCAATAACATAAAATTTAATTTCAAACAACTGATTTTCAGATATGGGATGCAATTTAATGATTTATTGGATGCCATTCAAGTTATACAGTATCTTTTTGAATATTGTGTATCTCATTAACTCAGTTGGCATAATTTAAGTTTAAAAAGGGATCCAAATTGCAACTGAGACTGGACTGTACCTAAACCAGTGGTAATTTTTAGGCTTCTTATAACTGGTCAAGGAGCAGATTGTGTACTGTGTATACATGCATTCAATGGGAAAAGTTTCATCAGTTGGGCTCCTATTTGTCAGACTCTTAATAGTAATTTTGCCAGGAAGAGAAGTTTATACCTTTAATTGCAGCAAAAATTTATTATGAGTATGTTAAATTTACTCACAAGCAAAATACAGTTTTGGGCTGTGTCAACCAGAAGTGAAAGAAACACATTTTTTAGGAAAATCATAACTGCTGGGTGGCAAATGGAAGGTTTTATTTTATCCCAAGTCCTGCTCTGTCTGCAGTGAGTGGGTTTTCTGCCTTGGGAGGCCGTCAGATGCATTAGAAAGCATGAAAAGGGATGAAAAAAAGCCTTTTGGGGGATAAATAAAATACACTTTTAAAAGTTATGGGTTCCACCAAGACTAATAGAACTTTTAAGTCCTTAAATTTCAAGAAGAATCAAGTCTGAAAATCTACATACAAGGACCTGAGAGAAAGCCATATGAAACGGGGGGGGGGGGGTATTTGTAAGCAAATTCTTCCTAAAATCAAGTTTGCAAACAATAAATCCAGTGCAGTTTACTTCTACCTAAATACAACTGTTTCTTCAGCAAAAAGTACACATTGTGTGTGAAATTGCTGTGGCATGCTTTAGTTTCTTACTGTAGTCTTGCTGTGGAATTTTATATAGCTTGATGCAGAAGCAAATCCCACTGAGTTTATTCCCAGGTGTTTTTAACTTGCAGATTTCAGGAGTCTTTTGTGCTTACAAAAATGGGATTTAAAGCTAAGTGTGTGCAAAGATGCCAAACCAGAAGGCTCACCAAAATTCGAGTGTTGGATAATTTTTTTGCTTGACCAAGCCGAGCCCTATAAACATTTTACATTTAGTTATCATTATCTGCCTGCCTTCCTGGCCTCCATCTCCGTCATTATCTTTAGCCCACTATAGAGGAAAATCATCTCCTCGGTCCTTCACTTTAGCACCTGGGACTGCAGTAAAATCAGAAGGGAACAATAGAACTGATAAACTTATTTGGGAGGGGGAAAAAACACCTTCCCATTTTTCAATTGGTCCAATTGATAAATGGAAGGTAAGGCTGCTCTTTCTTATTCCGCCTCTTTCCCGCTTCATAGAGAAGAAAATGACCTAGGCTTAATGAGAGCCCAAAGAGCCCAGTAGGACTTTTCAGGATCTAAAACTATTTCTCAGCATCAGATTTGGTGGACTGTATAGTCCACTTCACCCGCTCTCCTGAGTGACATCACTTTCGGACACGTACAGAAAGTGTTTAATAGAATTCCCTGCCCGGACCCCGTCTGGAAACACATTCGGAGGCGTCTCAAATCGCTTCCTTTTGAGGTTAATTGCACCGCAGTTTAAACACGCTGTTTCTCCGCCAGGCCTAACTACTGCACGCACGTCCACTTCCCCACAAGGGAACGAAGTGACGTCCCTGCCAGGCGGCTGCGAATCTGTCTCTGCTCAGTTATTTCTCTCTCTCTCTGCTCCCCGGAGCATAATCTGGTGGGATCTCAGAAAAGCCGTGGACAGATGATCCAGAGGCAGCCAACAACAGCGATATCCGGGGCCATCTGGTCGGGGAGCCACACCAGAGTAAAATGCGTCAAGTCCCCCCCCCCGTCCGCCATAAAGAACGAAGAGCGACCGATTCGGGAAGAAGATCGACGACCTCGCGCTTCGGCAGAGCGTCCAAGAGGAGACGAGCCGCTTCCGAACCGCTTCTGTAGCTCCCCACCCCACCCAGCTTTTCGCAGCCTCCCAGATCCCTCGCCGCCGCCTTGCAAAAAGGCTCGGGCGCCTCTCTGAAAGTATTCTTCCACAAGTCAAAGGTTGACAGTCGCCAGGAAAAATAATCCACCAATTTACTAAAGCAACTGGATCCCTTCAGTTTTTAACTCTTGCGGGGCCCAGGGTAGAATGAACAGAACGAGAACTCAAACCAAGGAAGGTGTGCGATTTTTTTAAAGGGAGGGAAATGCCCACGATCTTCCCAACCTCCCTTGTTTTGAAGGGGCTTCGCCGGTTGCATAAATGCTGGCAGGCCGGGCTGAGCCTAGCCTCGTCGCTTCCCCAAGGGCGTTGGCTTGGCGGGCTCCCCTTTTGAATTATCCCGGGGAACGCGCGGCTCTCAAGCGCTTTGCTCCCTGACTATTAATGGGGATCCTTCTCCAGCACGCCTCAATATGTTGCTCTCCTCACATTAAAAACAGCCATGCCGTTTGTGTAAATCTGTAATAAATAATATTTTAATGTTAAAAGAGAAGTGTATAGTAATCAAAATCTTTAGGGGCAGGATGGAATGGAAACTGAGAAGGATTTGACAGTAAACAATCCAACGCTCATTCCTCTGCCTCACAAGACGAGTAAAAGGCACCGGGTGCTTCCAGTTGCCATGGAAGAAGGATATGGCTTTTTAAGAATAAGAAATGCTAAAACATCAGGAAGAGATGGCGTGCAGGGATAGAGTCCAAACCTTGAAGGTGAGGCCAGGGGTTGAAAGAGGAACTCAGGCTGCTTTGGAGAAGTGGGGTGCTAGTGCAACATCAAATGGGTAACTGTACCATTCCCACAAGGTTTGATTCTCAGCTAAATTGCCACTATGTCATGTTTTTATTGTTCTGCAGATTTATCTGGGGCCCCTATCGTATCAGGCTACAATTCTGAGCCCTGGGATTAGAGATCTATTCTGAATTGAGGAATTTATCAGTGGAAAACATTTTGGTGCTTGATCTGGAGGAACTGCAAACCCCACCCCAACCTAATCTAAGGTACAGGAGCCAAAACCTATCAAATTATTTTGGCAGAAAATTTTGCAAGCCTTTTCTTTCTTTGGCAGTTAAAACTAAATAATGACAGGTCATATAACTGTTTGCTGCCCTTTTCTGATACTTGGAACCAGGCTTTTGAGCCGTGGAGTGGCATCCTCACGCTACAGCTGTTTTCATGCTGTATAATAACTTAGTTGAAACATAGTTGACTAAATTAGTCCAACTGCCTGGATTTGGACGAACATTGAGCCATAAATGATAAGCAGAATTCACCTACTTGATATATTACATGTTTATCCTTGTTAATTTAATACAGTGTTCTCCACTCCTTTTTTCCCCTGACTTCCAGCAATGCATCAATGCACACTTTCCTAGATTTAAAATGTATGTGACCAGTTGGTGGCTCAGCTTGCAGTAAGAACACAGCCACTGAACCATAAAGTAGTCAACCATACTTTAGCCTAGCATACTATATTGTGTGAGCTCATTGCCCTGTGTTTGGAGACAGCTCTGTTTAAGGTAGTGCTTCTACTAAGACCTGTAAGCTTGGATAGCAACTGAAAATGCCATTGCTGATTTAAACATATTTCCCTGAAACTGGATTTCCCTGACTGAAACTGGATTTCCCTGTGATAACTTGGACGTTTTCATTCCATTTTTCCTAGAATACAAAGTGGTCTGCCATTTCCTTCTATAATTTATTTTTCCAATTTGTATCTGTACTCCTAGCAAATGCAACATTCTTAACTTCTCAGTTTAGTCAAGAATCATGGCATCACTTATTGGTTATTAACCAGATGTAACCGTACTTAGCTGTTGTTCAAATTACTCTTATTGCTGTGTATGTAGTCTGGATTTAGTTCTGACTGGATTTTTTTTTTACTTTTTACTGCCAGATCTTTTCAAGAATCTACCTTAGTTAAAGATAACATATACTGTATATCATGTATATATTTATGTATTATGTATGTATATTATGAACTGAGATGATGCTGATGATGATTTTTGAAAAGCTTCTGGGAATGCTGCACTCTCAGTATGCAGAACACTCTATGCACTTCTGATAAGTGATATGGGCAATTCTGTGTGGTCTGAAGCTCCAAACTATACTGAAAGTAGCCATTGGCCTTGTAGTTCTTGATGGAGAGAAATCATATATACCACTGCCGCAGACATAATCCTTTTGTTGAATTTGTGCAACACACTCAACTACAAACTGATCAAGGTCAATTTCATTCAGAATGTTGTGTCAAAACCTATCTATGGTCTACAGATTGCATAATGCAGCCCTTTCCTTATAGTTTTCCATCAGCAGCAGAATATGCTAGCCCTTCCAGTGTTTTCATTTGATGGCATAATGCTGATCTGTGTCAGAATATGGACAGTTTTATTTCATTCTAGAAAGCAACTAGTTATTCCTGCTTAACAGGGTCCTTCCACACAACATATCATTCCATAGAGCTTCACTAGCCTTTTTAGGAAAGGGAGGTCATGTGGAAAGATGTGGTCAGCTTCTCCCCTATGTCACGGAGAATGCTTTACTCATGCCACTGGCCTGAAAAAGTTAGAACAGGGGTCTTCAAACTTGGCCCTTTTATGACTTGTGGACTTCAACTCCCAGAATTCCTCAGCCAGCCATGCTGGCTGAGGAATTCTGGGAGTTGAACACAAGTCATAAAAGGGCCAAGTTTGAAGACCCCTGAGTTAGAACTTCTGATAGCATGACAATTACGGATTTGAATAACTAGGTAGCACATGTAGTCCTCATGAGCCCATAATTTCCATTACTAAGCAAGACTGTTGTAAGCAAGTTTTGCCCCATTTTATGATCTTTCTTGCCAGTTGTTTTAAGTGAATCACTGCAGTTGTTAAGTTAGTAAAACAGCTAAGTGAATATGGCTTCCCCATTGATTTTGCTTGTCAGAAGGTTGCAAAATGAGCCCATGACACTGCAACTGTTATAAATACATGCCAGTTGCCAAGCGTCCAACGTTTGATCACATGACCAAAGGGATGCTGCAATGATCATGTGAAAAATGGTCAATAATCACTTTTTTTGGTGTTGTGGTAACTTCAAATGGTCACTAAATGAATGGTTGTAAGGACTACAAAATAGAAGGTACAATCTGGCAAATTCTATTGTAGCAGCTTGTTTTATTGGCACAAGGATTGGGGGGTTCTTAAGCCACTGTTTAAAGGCCCTTTGTTGTCAAACTCAGAACAGTAGAAATAGTTTCTAAAGCTGAAATAAGATAGAGTGGGGACAGCATGTACAAATGCTAATAACCTTACAAGCAGTAATGCTAATGGGGAAAAGTTAAAACCAATGAAATATTCCATCATCTTAATTTATAGTTGGATTCACATAACAGTATAGGCCAAAATATGGTTATTTTAGGGCTCAGTCTTAACACTCAATCTATAGGGTTAAATAACCTGTAATCAATAATTTGAAAAACATCTAGATCAAGAATTGGCTCCTGAAGAAAGAATTTGTTCCCAAACATTCAGAATAAAAGAAAGTGTGATGCTATCTGCTAAATTGGATTTCATTTTCACAAAGGCATTTTTGTCATGGTCTGGAGCAAAAGTTCATACTTATACTACTAGTTTAGCCAATTTATTCAGAAATAAATCCAATTTTCTGTTAATTTTAATGAACAAAAAATAGTCTTATATTTGATCTGGGAAAGAGTTGTGGTTTCTTGGATTTTGAATTGATTTAAGTTGGCCAGTTGTGTTTTTATTTTACTCCAAGCTGGATTATTTAAGACATTTTGAGGAGTGTGAGGGACCTGCCAAATGCAAACCAGGACAGAAACAAATAATTCATCAGTAAAATCAATTCTATGAATGTTTTATTTGGAAGTGAGCCAACTGAGTTTTTACTTGTTTTAAATATATACATGTTGCTCTTCAAAGCCAGGTTTTCTGTGAAACAGAGGACTCTTAAATAAAGGACTCAATCCCAAATGAATTTCAAAGGCAGATAACATCTTATATAGTTCGTCCAAAACTGCTTGCATCAAAAGGTGCATGTTGCCTCTGGGGCCACGTTCCCACCCAATAGCCCCAGCTGTTGATTTAGCCGGGACCATGTCGCAATCGCCCCCATCAGAAAAAGGTTCAGCAAGCAGGAATTCTTGACTTGGGCGCATGAAAGGATGTCAACCAGGCTTGCTTCTTTCCCTAGTTAAATAATGTGCTCAGTAAATAACGGGGCGCCAGCCGGTTGAAAGTCGGCCTAATTGGTCTGTGGAAGATCACCCAGCCATTAAACG
Organism: Azemiops feae; assembly: GCA_023970755.1. NCBI lineage: Eukaryota > Metazoa > Chordata > Lepidosauria > Squamata > Viperidae > Azemiops > Azemiops feae. The sequence goes on from JALGBA010000001.1 coordinate 713,555, forward strand.
CTCGCTCTTCCCCCTCCCTGGCCCTTCTCGCCCCCCTTCCCCTCGCGTAATTAGGGACGCTGGTGGCGACGGCTGGGTTAAAGGCAACGGGGGATCCCCAAATGGGTTTGGAGAAGCGAGGACCGTGCCCCCGATTCGTGGAAGCGAGCGTGGGCATATGTGCGGGATGCGTCTGAGCGCGGAAGTGTCGGTGATGAGCTTAACTCTCCGGCGCAGGAGTAGTAGGGAAGGCGGGATCGCGTCGAGCCGAGCGAAAGGAAGAAGGAAGGAAGGAGGCCCGGCTGATTAGCATGCAGCAGCGCTCTCGAGCCCGGCTCCATTGTTTTAACACCTCCCCTCTCCTCCGCGCCAATCTGTCACCGTTCAGCAGGCGAACGCTGCTGCTTCGAACGCTGCTGCCTCAAATGAGACGGATAATTAGCTGCCCCGCACGAATGGCGCACTCTTCTCACCCCTGATTGCTATCACCTTCTTGCTCCTGGCAGTTTTGACACCTCGTAATCAGCCTGCTGCTTTTTCTCTTTTCTTTCTCCGTTTCTGATCCCCCACCCCCACCCCACGCTCCCTCTTTTCCTTCAGATTTTTTTTTTTAATAAATGCAATGCCAGTTGCCATTTGGATTGAGTCTTCTCTGTTGAGTTAACCTTGCATGAATTGCAAAGGGAGGAAGACTGGGGAGGGGGGAGAATGCGAGTCTACCAAAGCTTCCGAGAAATAGGTGGGTTAGTAAGGGGGAAGGACGCCTGAGCTCCGCCGCGGGCGAAAGGAAGCGCTTCTGTCGATCGCCGGCTTCCCCCTCGCGAGCATTCCCGGGCCGATGGGAGTGGGAGTTCTAGCACGCCCCCTTTAGCTCACGGCAGATCATTGCAAGACAGGCCCCGCGGCCCGGCCAACCTGCAGTGGTGGATTGGCTCAGATCTGGCGCTTCTTGGCGGGCTGGAAGGCGAAGGGAAAGAAACTCTAGCTGAGTGTGGCGATAAACAAACTACGGAGGGAACCTCCAGAAAAGGACAGAGCTGAGACCTCAAATTAATGTACTAAATTTCCCTTCGAAAATCGCACCCCCTCGATGAACTAGTGGAATCTGTCACAAGAGCGTTTCCCGCTCGCCTCTAACGAGCAGTGACAGCCTAATTACGGGAACGACATTGCAAGAAGCAGCTGGCGAGGTAGCCGGAGAGCCAGGGAAGAAAGGTGCGCGGCGGTGCGTAGGCGAGAGCAGGGAGGAAAGGAATCCAAGGCAAAAGCCGCACGTGGCGCCCGGGACGAGCTTCCTCGCCCCTCGGTGCCTTCCTCTGGTTGCTGCGTTTTGTTGGAAGTTGCTCCCGCTCGCCTCCTGGCTCCCAGCCTACTCAGACGGTCCTCGGGAGGTTGCAGGAGTGTGAAAATGCCCCCCCTTCAGTAGATTATTATGCAGTACGGGGGGGGGGGAGAATGGCAATAGCACCTTTTCCGAGGTGGGGTAATATAGGAGGGACTTCTCATTTTCCTCAACTTGTGTTTTCTTCCATCACTGTACGTGAAAAACAAACCGGGCCTCTGTTGAATCCAGTCATTTCTGCTGAGTTAAGGCCGCGTTTACTCCATCTTGCCGCCTGAGGTGCCTTTGGTGAGGGTAACAGACAGCTGCTCCCTCCAAAGCTGCGGGGGGGGGGGAACACTTTTATTCTTCCTTGTTTCCTACCCACCCCTAGCTAAATATCATAGCATAATCCTGGAGGGCTGAACCATGTATGCCATATACTCCCAAATCCCAATGTGGGTTTTTGCTTACTAGTTGCTTTCTACAATGGTCAAATCATGGTATACAGTGGCATCCTCCTGTTAGGCCGTGGCAGAATTTTGTTTTCAGACTATGGTCTCCACTTATGATGAGAGATACCAAGAGGTGAATACACAATATACTCATTGACTGTGTGTCTGTGGTGCTCCAAAGGCTGAAAATCATTCATGACTGCCTTATCTATAAACTCTATTCTAGCCTAGAATTCTAGAAATCTGGGAAAGGATTTCTTTACCTTTTAAGGAACAAAGTTATCAGATAGCACTGTACTGCCTGTGTACTGTACTGTACCATCACTTGGTTGGTTGGAAATCGCGGAGGGAAAAAAACTTGTATTTAATCTGTAACTCATTCTGTAGATTGGATTCTTGTATTTTCTGTTTCATATAAAAAAAGTTAGGGTTACATACAAATAAAATCTGATGGATTGGATAAGCAGTTATTTCTAGAAAGGTGAATTATTCTTGCTGTATAATGTTAGCAATACATTCGGCAACACGTAGCTCTCTACCTTAGTGGGGTTGTAATGTAATGATTTGCTTATCTTTCTGTAATTTCCAAAATCAGATACAGTATAATGGATGCGGAGGCTTTTTTTTTTTTTTTTTGAGACATATCCCTTGTGTTTACTTGTGCAAACTACAGGTCCCTTTTGATAAAGGCCAATGTAGCTCAGGGTTGAAATGAGGAGTCCTTGGTGTTCTCTGAGCTTTGGTTGTTTTGGTTGCAGAGGTTTCATTACCCAAACTAGGTAACATTATCAGTGCAAGTAGGGAGTGGGGTTTGCTCTCAATTCATAGAGGTCCCTTTCAACAAACTAATAGCTCCCTCTCATTTTTCAGTTGTCCAGTTTGTTTTTGTTAACACAGAAGCATTCTGTAGATTGAAGGATTAGAGAACACAAACACATTACATTAAACATGTATATTCCTGTTACATAGCCATAAGTTTAGGATCAGACACTATTTTCAAGCCATGCCATGACTTTTCTTTCCCAAATACGTCCTCCACAGTAGCATAAGCAGGCAGGCCTGAAGAGGTCTCTTTGTTCCTGTCATATATACATTTGTAAAAACCAAAAATATTCTGGAGCACATTACAAATAAAACCTGTAGAATACTTATTTTAGCACAAAGGTAGTTAACAGCTTGTCAAGGAGGTCCTAGAGGTTGTAACCAAAATTGTAAAAGATGTTTGCATAACCAAATGAGTAACAAATCATGCAAGGCATTACTCCCCCACCCAAATTATAAAATGAACATGTCACATTTCTACTGCACAAGACATTTTGAGGAAGTAAAAGAAGATCCTTCAATCGCATATGTTGACACTTTTATTAAAACTGATCACTTTTTCTTACATCTGGAATAAAAATTCAATAGGCTACATTTGTCCATTTTGTAAAGCTTCCTGAAAAATACGACATTGTAGTAGGTAAAATGGATTACTGTTAATAAGCTCAATATAAATGACTTAGTCTGGAAAAACTAATCTGTTCTAAACTGGAGATTGTGAACTTGACCTTAAGTCTTTGTGATTTACTAATGAAGTAGTTTCCTCTTAATTCAGAAGTAGGGATTCTCAGATGTTGCCGATTCATAACTGGATCCTTCGCTGTTGATCACGCTAGCCTGAAACTTTTGGAAGTTGTAGTTCAACATCTAGAGGTTTCAAACTTCATCTATCATATTCCATAATTATTAGATTAGACCTTAATATAATTCTTTCCTTGTTTTTTTCTTGTTTTGTGGTTTTAAGATTAGTCATAATACCAGTCAGTTTACAGAAAGATGAAAATAACCTAGGCTGGAATCACTGGCCTAGTCAGTCCTCAGTTTACAAGGAAATTTGTAAACTTGAGGACTGACTAGACTAGTGTTTCTCAACCTTAGGAGCTTTAAGATGTGGACTTCAACTTCCAGAGTTCCCCAACCAATACATTTTGAAGTTGCTGAGATTAAAAAACAAATACTGGACTAGACTATTAGAAACTTGGAATATGAACAATGTAGCAGGAGGAATCAATTAGAGGAGAAAGGAATTTTGGTTCACCTCTCCCAAGCATGAACAATTGACTATATATAAAGAGGTCTTATACAGAATCTGATAGAGGTAGTCTGTGACTTACAACAATTCATTTAGTGACTGTTCAAAGTTACAATGGCACTGAAAAAAGTGATCATTTTTCACCGTTGCGATTGTTGCAACATCCCCATGGTCAAGTGATCAAAATGCAGATGCTTGGCAACTGGTTCATATTTATGACGGTTGCAGTGTCCCAGGGTCATGTGATCACTTTTTGCAACCTGAAAAGCAAAGTCAGTGGGGAAGACAGATTCACTTAGCAACCATTTTACTAACTTAACTACAGTGATTCACTTAACTATGGCAAAAAAAGGTAGTAAAATGGGGCAAAATTCACTTAACAAATGTCTCGCTTAGCAGCAGAAAGTTTGGGCTCAATTGTGGTTGTAAGTTGAGGACAACTTGTACTTGATCCCTTTTGTTCAGTATTGTCTGCATTGTCTGGTAATGGTTCTGCATGTCTCCAGCTCTGGTAATGATGGGGACTTGGGGACTGGCTCTCGGTGATACTGTGTGCAAAACTTGTATTTCACCTACCAAGAAACTAAAGTCTTTCCCAAATATTTAATATGTGACTGCTATTTAGTTAAAAAAAGAGAAAAGCCTCTGGAATTGATCTGGATTCCTAGCAATTTCATAGATATGACTATACGTCCCTTACCCAAGTACAAACCAGGTCTGACTCTGCTTTGCCTCATCTGTCAGTCTAAACAAAGTCAGCAAAGTGCTGGATATTTACAGTCCAATCGGGAAAACGTTATTGCACATTGGTTATAAATTCCCTGTATGCAACAGACTGAATTGGAGATGACAGACTCTTGCCTTCAGTGGCTTTAGTTAAGCACACAGCAAGACATTAACTGCAGGATAAGGCTGTTGCAACACAGCCATTGCCTTCTTCCTTCTTCATGGGATTCATGAAGAGGTCCATGATTCTGTTCAAGGTTAGAAATAAGAAACTAAACACTATATCTTAGCCCAAATTGATCATGCCATACTGATTCTGAATAGCAGGTTGTTATTTTTTTTAATATGGAAAGTCCTACTCTAGTCTCACTGTAGTAGAGGTAAGAGTATTTGCTGTATTTAAACAGTAGCTGATTGTCACATTCTGTTACCAAGTCAACAACATTACAAAGTTCTGTTCTAAATAACTTTTTTTGATTAGGAATAAAATGATATAGGGCCACAGAATAAAGCATTCATACCTGCATACATGTTCCATGCATACATATATGTAAAGGCATCTATGGTTTATTTTGATATTAATATAACAATTATAAATAGGTGAAACATGTGGGTCATTGGTTTATTACAAAAGGGGCAACATAAGAAAGAAGTTCATTTTAATAACGTTCACAGTTAAATGCCTAATATAAGGGTCAGTGTGTACTTGCAAGCACTAACATGATAACACTTATTTCCATGTACCTCTTCCAATGTTGCATTAACTAGTCTGTCAAATGTTAAAAAAGTATACTAATAAATAAATGTTATTTAGAAATACAAAGGATAATACACACTTATCTGTTCTATATACAAAATACGATCTCAATTTTTGTTACATTTCAGACTGGATCATAATATTCAGCATCCCTCTGCAACTGCAGTTTTAACACAAGACATGTTGATTCAAAAGGAGTTTCGGGATATTTATTTTAGGGATTTGTATCTGATTTTAATTATATTAATGTTGGGTATGAAACTCGACAGATTGTTATAAATGCCACCTTACATTCTGAAATTTGTATATCTGTTGGGATCAAAATCAAAGACAGTATCTACAATTAAATTAAATAAAACTTGTCTCTTTTCCAGTGACGCTAAGACTTCAAGTTGAAATGAGAATTCAGATGCCTCAGAAAATCCTCCCTTGATGTAAGAGATGGTGGGAACACTTTCTGACAGAATTCACATATTCCTGACTGCCTGGGTTCCGAGTGTTCAGAAGCAAGTGCCAGTAAGTCAGTGTCTTGAGAGGAGTAAGACTTCCACGGAGGCTGTAAGAAGCAGGGGGGGGGGGGAAAGGAGTGAATGCTTTGTGCATAATCAGGGTTGTGTTCTCACTGACAATGGTTTAGTTTCCCTAAATATGTAGCATTTTACTAAAGAATAAGCTTTGATTTTCTCTAAAGCAATCCACATATTTTAAAAGATGCCACGGTTGAGAAATACTGGTCTAAAGCTGGAAGCATTGTAAAATATTTATTTCTTTTTAATTTTAGAACTGATTACCATTAACAAGCACATTTGGTCAGAAGTTCTAGCATGATAAATATAGACATTATATTTTACTTCTGTAAAATAAGGCACTGGTATTCATATTATGTAAGAATTCTGATCATCAGCATTTCATACTTTTAAAACAACCAAATACATAAATATTAAAGTCTTAAATAAAAAGTTCGTTGATTATGGCAGACAAGCCAGAATAATTTTGGTAAGCAAATATTCATTCAGTGTTTCAAGACTTCTTTTTCAAGATAATATGTATTTTGAAAATGTGATTATGCAATAACAAAATGACAAGGGCACAAAGCCCAGGATATATTTCTAGAAGTACTTTGTGTTATTTTACTACGTAAGGACATATAATTTGAGTCTACATGTTTTCTTTGATATTCAAATACAATATACACAAATATGTATATATCTACTCCTATCCATGTCATTGAATTTTGAAATACAGTAGTTAATTTAAAAGGGATGGGGAACAGAAAAGCAGCTACTGTTTCTCTTAGGAGTTAATGCTTTGTCTAAACAATATTTAAGATTTGTCACAGGGCCTTTGCAGATTTCTCTTGTACATCTTGTACTGTGGTCAGTCATCAATCCTTCCAGGCTAATTAGGTATAATTACATCAAGTTCTAACAAACACTACTTTTTTGTTGGTGTAAATTGCTTTGGAAACCTGTCTAAGCATTGATGCGTGTTTTAAGTATCACTATGGAAGTGTGCTTTTAATTACTTATTTGCAACTCCACCTTCATTTAAACTGGCAGTTTTAATAACTGTAACAGGAAGCATTTCATGCTTTTTTTGTAATATTTGATCATGTACACATCAGCTCTTCTCTTGAGAATTTTTATTTACTGGCCTGGTTAACACCTGACACTAAGCCATAATGTGATTTGTTTGGTTTTTGGGTAAGTATGATGTGTGAATTCACCCATTATGTCTTAGTATTCTGTACAGAGTAGGTCACTGGAGCTTGTTTAACAAACCATAATGAAAAACAAGCTATGTGAATCCTTCAATTGAGTTTTGTGTTGCAACTTGATTCAATATGCAGTTTTATTTATTTAGGAATAAGTTTCATTGAATACAGTCAATCTTACTTTTGGCTAGACATCTAGAATTTTCTTAAAATCTCCCCTTAACGTAACGACTTCACTTAACATCTAATGAAATCAGCACTGCCCATGAAAGCATTTCTTTGGATTAACGTGCCACTGTAGAAGAAACTAAGCTATCTGGGTAGGTTTTATTTTGGATTGTTGCTGATGGTGTACTTTTTATGTTACATTGTTATGAATATTTGCAATAATTTTAATATTGCAATTAATTAGTTGCCTTTTATGTGAGTAACGAAATACATTTTTTCATTTCCATAATTTCAACATGCATTCACGTTTGAAATATTAAAAAATACAGTTAAAATTCAGTAACTACTACTACCACTTCACGTTAAAAGGAAAAACTTTACTTGATGTGTTTATTTCAGTTGAAAATAAGAATCCAAAGAGAATTAACGATAAACAAAGGGGATCTTAACTTGCAGCCCATTGGTTTAAAAAAACAACAACGAATGAGCGTTTTAATTGCTGTGTCCTATTTTATGCATGCTCCTTGCTAACCTAGCTTTTAGTTAGAGAAACTGAGTCGCCTCCTGAGGGGCTCATATCAATAGCTAAACACGATGTATTTGTATAAGTATTGGGATATATATTTCTAAATGGTAAACATCTAAGCGTATGCTAAAGTACTTTGTTTAATAGGGGTAGCATGTCCTTTATATTTGTTTTCCCTCCAAATGAGGGGCAATCCATTCTGAACTAAAGCTCTAAATGAGCCACGGTACAGGGACGCACAACGTTCCTAACTGTTCAATTCAGTCTACATTCTTGTTTTCATTATTACAGTTTTCAATCCAGGTGTTTAAGAAACTGCAATACACTAAGAAAGCAGACTCAAGTTTTTATATTTAGTCTGCAAGGAAGAGCTAAATTTATTACATCAACTGAGAGCCACAGTTCTAACGACTTATGGTTGCCAATTACGCTGCATTTAAGTTTTCCCTCCTCATCTTTACTTGTTAACACATGTACTAAATACATGACAGGAATTCTTGTCTGCTGAAGAAGAAAAAAAAAAAGGATGGGGGAATCAAGTGTGTAAATCAGCAATATTAGGATGTCAGCAAGGTTAATCCTGTATACAAGGATCCAAACATTTTAAATGCATTTTCATACTGTCTACGTTCACTCTGCAGGCAAGATAATGAGGTGCCCCCAAGCTATCTTCAGCTGATTCAGAGAGTGAATCTATCTATACTTTTATCAGGAGAGGACAGTCTTACAGTCTCATTGAATACATCTCAAATCAGACTCTGAAATCAGGCCAACTTTATTTGTCAGTGGAGGACCCTGCCTTCACTTTAATGCCAGCTTGCCAGAGCCATGTTAGCATGCTGAAGGAATTGGGGCCGTTATTATTTTTAGCAAAACTGAACTTTCACATTTTCTCCTGTTGCTAAAAAGGACCGTGCATTTAAGCTTCTTTTCCTGCCTATAATTTAGCGGGGATGTTGATCAGTTAAAAAACAAATTAGTGTTTTTATATTTGAAAGGAATGCAAGAATTTAAGGATAAGAAAAGTAACAAAACATTTAAGCAAATATATGTGTCTGTATCTTTAATGAAGTCTAAAGTAGCATTGGCTTCTTATGCCTACGATTCTGGATAAGATACATAATTTTAATCAAAGGCCTTATGTTCTACATTCCTTCCTGGATACAACTAACAAATATTGGAACTATTTTCTGTCGCCAGTTGTCTTTCCAAATGTAAACACTTAAGATATCAAGACATCCTGGCTATCACTGAATTATAGTACAGTACTGGCTATTCAGAATCTATGCATGTGCTTATTTTTCAAAAACAAAAATTTTAGCCTAATATCTTTAACATTATGACACTTTAACTTCTATTCGCCTGTCTGTTTTAAACTGCATAATTCTCTATCAACTTAGAATTTCATACCAGCTGTTTCACATGCTTTACTATACAATGCAGGGTGCCATCTATTGAGAAATGAATACACAGTCTAACTAGTTAAAAGAACAAGCAGGAGACATATTGGAGAAAAGGGAAAGTAAGAAGTAATAGACCGGATGCTTTGTAACACCACAGGAATCTTCATAGTAATAGAAAAAATAGTTTAATTTGTTTTGTACCAACTCAACTCAGGATTTGATGCAGTGAAAAGCAAAAACTGGTTAGTCATCAAATAATGCGGGTGAAAAAAATAAAACCTAGTGAAGGAAATAAACAGTTTGGCATGTGCATGTGTATGTATGTATGTATGTGTGTGTGTGTATAAATTATGTATAATAAAACACTCATTGGCAGTTTTTCACATGAATTTTGTTCTGGAAGACATGATTGTCTTTTAGATGTTTTCTTTTGATATCATTTGAAAACTAGTAAGAGGAAAGTAGATGTTATTACCTGCTTTTATGATTGAAAAAAAGATATTGCAAGACTGAGTGGACATCCATGCTCTGTCACACACCCAATTATACAAATGGAGTCATCACAATATTAGAACAAACATTCCAGAACTTGAAGGACTCTTCAAAAATCTAGACTGCATGTACTGTATTTACATGACATTAATATGTCTTGTCTAGAACAAAATGATAAATGCTTTTATAAGCTTTTATTCTCCATAAATATGTATTGTAAAAATTTCATCTTATTGTATGAAAAATTTAAATACTTTAAGGATGTTGCATTGTAAAATTGTCTAACAGGTAAAGATGTACATATCTAATCTTTAACAATTTAAAGATGAGAAGCTACTGTTCATAAAGGTGGAGATTTTATTTAAATTGCATCTAAACCCCTGCATAGTACAATCTGGTATCAATTTACTCTGATGGCAGCTGCATTTCTCTATGAGCGTGTTTAGGTTTGCAGCCTAATAGAAGCCCAATCTGCTACCAGTATAGGAACAGGGCAGCAACAATATGGCACAGCAGTACGCAGAGACAGAAAAGAAGTGGAGCAGCATGGGAAAAACAATCAGGGCTGAGCCAGTGGATGGAGAATCATAAGACTCATTGTGATGTTATCTGAAAGGTTTAAATATCTTGAGTCACTTTAGAAGTAAAGTTGTAAATCTTCCATGCATTACAAAGAAATTACCGTATTTTTCCGTGTATAAGACGCTATTTTTTCCTGCAAACACCCTGTTCAAAAATCAGGTGCGTCTTACACAAATGCAGCGTCTTATACACGGAAAAATAATGGTAACCTCCGCAGCCCAGGGCATGCCTGTGTGGGTTGCCATGCCGCCTGGTGCAGGTGTCAAGCCCCTGTGGGCTTGCCACTAACAGGAGGGGGCAAGATCGTCGGCTGGCTGAACTTCCGGATTTGCCGGCTCAGCTATTCGGCGCTCCGCCAAACAGCTGATCGGCACGGAGAAACTCGCATGCCAGAGCGTCTTATACAAGGGTGCGTCTTATAGACGGAAAAATACGGTACTTTCCAGCATCTACCTTTAGGGATTCCAAGGGCTGAAACTGGGCTATCTGTAAGCAATATTGTGCTCTACTACTTGGGCTATAGAAGGATAAAAATAGGGAGAAAGAGGGAAACCATGAATATCATACTAAGTTCCCAAAGCAGACTTCCTGTAATCCAGATGTATTGAGCTTCACTGAGCCATCTTTGAAGTCCTCTACATCTGGAATACATAAAATAGAGGAAGGCTGTCCTAGGAGTGAAGAATAATAAAACATTAATAAAAATAAATGAGATTTTCTTATTACTGACTGTTTTAAGGTAAATCCATGCATACATCATGACTATATCCAGAGAGAGTTGCTGAAACAGGTCAGGAGAAAGACATCTGAATTATCTGAATGCGTGCAACATGAGGCCCTTGAGTAAACTAAGAACAACCTATAAAGGAATCACTTATTTGCAGTCATTCACACATCATGGGAAAACTTGCCTAAAATTAACCTCCATTTTAATTTAAAAACATGCATCATCATCATCATCATCTGATGTTTTTTAATGATTTTACTGTTTTAAAATATTTGTAGTATTTTTAACTGTAATAGATGTTTTGAATTGTAAGCCACCAAGAGTTACAAGACTGAGATGGTGGCTATAGAAATGGAATAAATTAGTTAAATAAATAAATACCAGAGTGGAGAACACTAGCTTCTGTTCCATAGCAAAATTTTAAATACCATTACAATACTAATATATATTAGTATGATATATATATATGTATATGTATATAAAAAAAGAAGTGTAGGCAAATTTTTGGAGATTGTGAGCACACTGGGAGCATGTGATCCTGAAAAGGCTGCTATGGGAGACTTGGCTTTTCAGTAAATTGGCCAGGTCCAGGCACAAAACATGCATGATCACAAAGCAAATCAGCTCCTGGCAATGTCTTACTACTTCATTGGGATCTTTGTTCACCCAAAAGAACTTGCATAAATAAAAATTATGGTAAGGGGTGGTACTTGGAGACATGCCAATTTCTGGTTCATTTTTTTCAAATGTAAAAATAAATCAGGTGGATAGAGTGCCTGGCATATACCAAGGGAGATGTTTCAGAGCTTATTGGTACCTACAGACCCTATGTTGCTTATCCCTGGACTAATGCAGATATTTTTGATTAGGACAGCAAGCAGTAAGTTTTGCCTTGGAAATATATTGCAGAAACAAACTGAAGCCCATACTCAATCTTACAGCTTACAAGTCAATCATAAATACAAATAAAGGATATATTTTAAAAGATTGATACCAGCTGAGGTGCCCCAACATTTTTCTCATTAGCTTCTGAAGAGGGAAATTCTGTTTATTATAGTCTCTAGTTGCAGAGTTATAAAGAAATGTGTTTTCATGTAACACGGAGCTTTGTTCAAAAGAGTCTGGATGAGCAGATTTGGGCGAGTTGAAGGTTGGGTAAACTTACCTTTGACCTGCTTTGCATCGCTGAAGTAGCACAGTCATTGCTCATACTCTCTGCAGCTAGAATTCATCTTATTGAAACTCACCTCCTGGTCCCCAAGATCCATGTTAAATGGCTGATTTGGGAGCACATTTTCAGTCATCAGAGTGTTTAGAATTGGAGTCGTCTCTGGAGAGCTCTCCAAGAATTCAGCATCACCATCTGTAGGTGGGAACTTAACATTAAGCTTAGTAAGGGATTCCACGGAGTTTTCTTCCTCGTCCGGTCCCATTCCTCTTGACGCAATAGATGGGAAGTGAGATACATCTCTGCCTGCCTCCTTTTTAACCCAAGGATTACAAAGGTCATCTGTTTGTTCATCAGTGCACTGGATAGGCTTGGAGAAAGGGATTTCTGATAAAAAAGATGCAAAGGAAAAGATTAAAAGATATCCCAAATACCAGATTAAAAAATATCATACAGTTATACAAATTCTTGGCCAATTCCATCATCCAGAGTTGCTCTGTGAGAGAAATAGGCAGCCTCCAAATTTAACACATATATAAATCTTCCCCATAGCAAGCTGATGTTGGTGTTCCTCCTTGTCAAATCATTAATTTCTTTCTTCAGAGATACACGTTAGAATTCTTGCTTGGAACTAAAGTAAAATATTACATAATTGCTTTTATGTCTCAAAAGTGTTAAAGTTTTCTTGATTAATAGTCTAGCAATTACTAATCAGGTCTTTTTTCCAAGAGCTCATTGCTTACATATAAATATATTTATTTTCTATATTAAATTAAATTACCTTTCTATCTATAACTACAGCTGTTCTTTCAATTCAGCTTGGCTTCATTCAAGCCAGTCTCATTTTTTTCAGTGTTTTAATACAGATTTTAACTGTTTCACTCCATAGAGAAGAGGCATTTCTTCCTCCTTTCCCTCAAGATTTTCCTCTTTCATGCCAGAGACCCTTTGGGGGGGAGTCCTTGGGGGAAGAAGGGATTGAAAAGGGTCACTAGCTATACTTTCTTCTGTGGTTTTAAATCCTAGCTCAGAGAGATACTACTGGATGAAAAATTATAACACATCCTTTTAGCACATATCATTGCAGCCATGTTGTAGAATTTGCTAAAACAACTACATATCTGCACTTATTAGAGACTAAGTTAAGCCCATATTTGTCTCTGGTAAAATACAGAGAATTCTGGCAGGTTAAAAGCCATTATTCAAGGAAATGACTGGCTCTGTCCAGACTTAACTTCTTCCAGTACACGTTATACTGTGAAGCACTTACATCAGCTATTCCTAAGCTGCCCAAGCTTTGGAAGTTGGCTATAAATCAGCCAAGCCTAGCAATCAGATGCAGCTATTATTAGAGAACAAAGAATGTCGAAAATTGGGTTATAAGCACATATACTTTGCAGGAGCATCTGATAGGCCCCTGTTGGCTGTCATAGATTAGACAGATTTTGGTTTGATCTAGCAAAGATGGTTTTTACAACTGAGGTGAGGAAAGGGCTTTCAGTAGGGGGTGTGCAAATGTTTCAAATTTCAACTGTTTTAAATTCAAAACCTGAAACAAGTTTGCATTTTAAAAAGGCTCTTTCAATCACTCGGAAGTGGTCTGAGCTTGAAACAGTGTGTTTTGAATTCGAAATGGAGTTATCAGAGTGCAAATACTTCCAAAATGATCAAAATTAGTCCATTTCGAATGCAAAACAGCTTTAAACTTGAAGAGTATTTATTTGCTCAAACCTGAGATGCTTTGCATGTCAGTAGCTTTTAGACATTCACATTACATTAAACGACTTATCTCTAAAAGAAAATTAAGTCACAGTTTACTGCTTTTTCAGTCTGCTCAAAATGTTATCAGCAGCCCAATCCCTAGAAATACATCCTGTTGTGCCACTCATTTTTTTAAAAAAAGAAATCAGGTATCTTAGACTGTGGATTAAATCCATCACATTATATTTCTGGATATACATAAAACATACATTAAAGCAAACCTGGACAGTATGCATCCTTTCCGTATACCATGCCACGAGCTGCAAATTCATATCTGCTTAAATAACTCAAGAGCAGCCTCACATGAGGCTTGTGTTGCACTGAGATTATCTCACTATAGTACTGCATCAAGGGGGAATAAGGACCTCACTTTCTAGCCCAACCATCTTAATTTAGAGTTCCCTCAATCAGTGAACATGTCTGCTGCAAAAATGTAAATATATTCATTAGAATGTGGTTGCAAACCTAATTGACCAAGATTCTAAAATCTAAGTGGCATTACACCAAATGAGGTCACAGTAGGCTTTTGCTAGCAATATATGGTGGTTAGGAAGGAGTGAGGTAACCCAGACACTGTTGCCTTTCTCCTTCTACATAGTTTATTTTTAGAGTGACCCAAAAGTCTTTATTTTCCCAGTAAAACCATCAAGATAATCACTGCAAAATGGAATTCGTGCATTCACAGCAAACTGAGCTGTCAAATCACATGCCATAAATGAAGATGCACTGGTATTTTCCTTAAAACCTGAGGGTTATTGCCATATCAAATAAATGCACTCTATTATGTGGCATTCTGCATAACAAAAAGGTATGGATAATCTTAAACTGAATCTCTACGCAGTCAATGCAAAGAGTTAGAAGGCAGTAAAGCATAGTTTTCAAAAGAAAGTACTGCAATAAAATGATACCAGTTGTAGGTTCTCTCCGTAGGTTAAATTTATTCAGCTGGTCTGCCTGTGCCCTTGCCAGTGCACGTATTCGACTGAATTCTTCTTTCATGCCCCAGAAAACACTTTCCAGTTCATCCCTAAAGATTAATGATTTCAGATGTAAAGTATCGTCCCATGCTTTTTCTGTTTCTTTAGCCCAACAAACATATCGTTAAAAACACCGGCACCATCTGTGTTTGCAACCCAGACTTGAGGCCAGAAATTATGGGAGGGGATCCATGATCCCATCTTCAAGAAATTTTGATAAAACAGTAACTTCGTAAGGTAGCTGATGGGAAGGAGAGATTCTCAAATTGACTGAAACAATACCACACAGAAATGTGATTAAACCTCTCCTCTTCTCCCCACAAACTGATTCTTACTTATTATAGCCCCCATTAGAGAATACAAAAATATAGGCATACTACAGAGATTTTGTATCTGTCCTTCGGGCCTCCAACAAAATTAATATTGGAGCATGAAGGGGCTATACGGGGGAAAAGTGTGAGAAGTTAAAACAACTGAAGTAACTTCTGGCATAAAGATATCAGAGGTTTTTCTCTGCTACGTATGTTATTTTTTTTTTAAAGTAGAGAGATCCAGCATGAACCAATATAATACCTTTATTTTGATATTCAGGATGAAAGCAAAATAAATTTGAGCATATTCCTGTCATTTATCCTTGAATGGTATGTAGAAAACAACCCTTATTGATACCACCCATGGATAAAATGTCTCCCCATTTGCAGTGTTTTAAGCATATTCGGATAACGAGGGTTCTCCTGGAGGAGCTTAAAATCAGAAGAGGTAGACTGAGGACCCAGAGCTATTTGGAGAGAGGAATATGTCCTAAAAGATGCAAAATAGTGAGAGTACAGTGACAGGTGAAATAATCATTTTTTTTCTTTTCTCTTCTTGGAGGTCATAATTCTGACTTTGGAGACAGTCTGTTCCAGCCTAATCTTTTTTCCAATTCAGATTCGGAATTTTTGAAAAATGATCCAGGCTTCAGGTATCATTGAAAGACAGAATTTGTTTCCCAGAATTTTTGAAAAATGATCCAGGCTTCAAGTATCATTATATTGATCCACTTGAAATCCAGCAAGTGAAGGTTTTATTGCCTAGGCATACCCTTTTGCTGTTCTGCTTGGACCAAGCCTTTCCTTTCTGTTAATTAAGGCACCAGGTGTCCACTGGCAGCTTTTACGTTATTAATTGTTCAGTTTAGAGCACTGGATTCACACATCATCACATAAGCCTGGCTTATTTGCAGTTGCCTCTGTCCCTATATTGCCTAAGCCCTAAATCGTAAATTACAAAGCAAAAGCCAAAACCAAGCAAATCACATTAGTTGGGATGGGTCAACCTAGCCTAAAAGTGGTTCCAGACATCCATCTTAGAAGTGGGAAGGGAGAAGGCAAGAAGTAAGGGGGAAATAACCCCCATCTTTTAAAATCAGCAAGCAAGGACAAATAATGCATTATTATAGAAGGGGAGGGGAAAAAAACCCCCAATTCCATACCTTTCACAGACAGATGCGGAAGAGACCCCTGATGATAATTCCTGTCTAGACGAAGGATGTTTTTCACTCCTTGCCTTTTGAAGGTGATCAGAAGTAGAAAAAAAAAAAAAGTTGAATTATAACATTGTTACAAGAATCACCCCTATAAATTAACAGAACCATAAAGTACTAATATAATATCCACTTGTTAATGGCATCTTGCCTTACTTTTTATGCAAAAAAATAAAATCCATAAATCATTGTTTAGAAATACGTATGCTGGAGATCTATTATGGATCATATCCTCATTATTTTTAGGTGCTAGAATATGCCCGAAATATTTTGGATAGCTGAGTTAACCAAGAAGTGCTGTTCAGACTGGTTCCACACTTATACCTAAGAAATAATTAATTTAGCTAAAAAAGAGGGACACATTGAATGCTGACTTGCATTTCATTCTTTTTTATTAGGCTTTCCCATAATTCAGTCATTTTCATACAAAAAGAAATCAAACAAATATTCTTCCACGTAGAATTCTCTCCACATAATGAAACTGGGCAGGGATTACCAAGTCCATACATATTTATGCATCAGCCTTTGTATATTAACATGCATCATAAAACTCAGGAAGAACACTTTACTCTTTATTAAAGCTGATCCAGGGCTAATATAACATGTTTTCTCAAGTAAGGAGAGAAGTTATTATATTTTACTACCATCTTGTGGATTATCCCTGTATTACATGGGCGTTTTATTTCAAAACCTATTAGCTAAGATAAGAGTCTTCTTCAAGGCCAGTTCGACTTATGGGAACTTCATGGATTTATCCTTGAAGCTTTCTTGACAGTTGTAAGAAAGTGTTATTCCATTTTTATTTTTTTGAAAAAAAAATCAGTTTACCCTACAGCCCAATTTTTTTCAGAGCATTCCCATCCATGCCCTAACTGGACCCACCTTTCTTATCTTCAGAGCCCCAATAAGGTTGGCCAGGGGTTGCCACGTGCTGTTAATCCATCTTTTACATAGCTTTCAGAGTTTAGAAAAAGTCTGCCTGGGTAAATGAACCCAGTACGGTCTTTAAAGTAAAATATTAGGTATACAAAGGAATGACAGATTGTATATCTGCACTCCAAAAGGCAGAGGAAATTAATCTTGAGTATTTTTTAAATAGACCAGTACTCAAGAGTACTTTATTTACAGAAGAGTACACTGCATTTAGTTTTTGGCTTATGAAATTAGTTTCAGTCCTACAATATCTGAATGTCTTCAGATCTCTACAATATCTCTGAATTTTCTTACCTCTTTTTCGTATCTTGATACCTGTATGCAGTTTTGTGCTTCATTTATTTCTTTCAGCTGCTTTTTTAGATTCCTTATTTCATCTTCTTTGGCAGTGATAATAGATTCAAATTTCTTTTCCTTTAAATTACTATCTTCTTCGGTTTTTTTTAATTTTACACTCTCACTTTCCAATTGTTCCTTTAAAAAAAATCACATACACACACAGAGAGAAAGAGAGAGCACAGTTGGTTAATTTTCAAGCTCTGAGGAATGTCATTATAGAATAGATTGTTATAGGCTAAATTAAGTCTTAGCAATCTGTGAAAAAGCTGTGAAAAGGCGAATTCCATGTTAGAGATCATTAGGAAAAAGATTGAAAAATAAAACTGACAATATCATCATGCCTTTATACAAATCTATGGTGTGACCACACTTGGAATATGGCACACAGTTTTAGTAGCTGTATTTAAAAAAATATATATATATAATCTGATGGAGCTGGAAAAGAGGCAGAAAAGGAGCAATTAAATGATAAAGGAAATGGTGTAGTTTTTCTATAAAGAAAATAGAAACTGTAAGTTAAGAGAGGCACAGCATTAACAGTATATAATATGCCACAATGTAAGTGGGTAATGTATAGATAAGTTTTTTCTTCATTCACTGGAATCATCCAGTGGAACTGAAAGATGGGATTTATATGACATTCATCATTGAACAATGGCTCCCAATATCAGAAAATCCATCAAGAATGTTGGTAGTGATAAGTGATTATTAAGATAGCTAAATATGGCCTCAGGGTCCAAGATAGTGTGGCTCTTCTCAATGGCACCTGCTCAGCAACTGTCCTGTTGTCCTCAAAAGTCATGTGATTAAGGGACCAAATGGGCCTTTGATCTGATCAAGACTCCTTTTGTGCTCCTATATGAAATCAGACTTGAGTAAGTACCATTAGGTTAAGATGAAATAATTATAATTCATTTACTTACAATATGCAGTTAATTTTCTTGTGGACAATTATTCAAAACAATTGTGCTTTATTTTGAGTACATACATAAAAGGAGTCACACCACTACTATGCATATTAGTGCTTAGAAATGCAAGAAATGTTGTCTTATTCCATTTATATAGTCTGTTCACTAATATTTAATTAGTTTCAGCATGTGCTAGGATGAAGATAAAATATATTTAAAGAAAGTGACAATAGTCTTCAAGGCTCTTAATTTCTGGAACAGTTAAAATGTAGCTATTTAGCACTTAGGATTTTGCAAGACTCAAGATATTAAGCTTCAAAAATAAGATATTAAGGCTTTTAAATAGTCTACTTTTCCCCTGCATCATTAGGATATAATCTATTAATTCTCTGCATATAATGACAGTCTATACAGAAAAGGGGAAACCACCAAGAAAAAAACACGAAACTATTACCACCAGCAGCAGCAGCTTTAACAACACTGTGTTTTCCTGAAGATCAAAATCTCCAGCTCTGATGGATGCATGGCATTTGTCAATTTACTATGAAGAACAGTAATTCAATGTAATCATATTACATGTTGCATGTGTGTGTTTTGCCTATGAAAAATGGCAGTCCAGAGTCAAAACTGGGAAACAGAGTATCAGAAGTAGGAACATTGTGAAAATGATGAGTAGCTAAAGCCTAGTTGGTTCCATCTGGTCAATCTGTTTAACTAATGACAACCGAAATACATTTGCTTTTGTTCACATTTTGAATGGGGAAAGAAGAAAAGTACAGTCCTATTATCTTCTTAGTGGCTCATCCATAGGATTTACTTCTGAATGGACAACGCGTTGCAAACTGCTATTATGAAGATAAGTATTTCCTCAAACTGAAAAGGGGGGGGAAACTGCTGCAGTGATGAAAGCTCACCTGTGTGCAATACATTTTTCATTCCCCAGTTGAAGTTTCAAATATTTTATTTATGTGTATAAATGTATAAATATTTATATATTTATGGTTTTATTTTGATATAGTAAGCTGCCCAGAGTTGCCTTGCAGCGAGATAGGCATCAAACAAATTTAATTTAATAAATAAAATAAAAAAATAAGGTGGATACCCCCAGTACTTTTAACCACTATTAAAAATACTGCTCAGTCATTCTCTGGGTTCTGTATTTCATTCTTTTCTTTTTTGTAAGCCACCCAGAGAACATTTGGTGTTATTTGCTGCCTGTGTAAATGTAAATAATAAAATAAATTTGTGGACGTGTTTTTGATAGAAAGGTTTTAGAAGGATGAAATCTATTTTTCTATTTCTGGATGGGTGGGAAAAGCTATTAGCACCACATTTTGCTCAGAGTGGAGCCAAGGAAGATGGTAATAAATAATAGGAGAGAAACAACAGAAGAAGAAACAAATGAAAGATGTGAAAAGTACTGAGACAGTGACAGGTTTCTAAAAACAGCAAGAAGCAAGCTGACCTTTCTTAAGAAATTTATGATTTTTTTTAAAAAAAGAAAAAAATGTTTAAAATGTAATAGAAAGCAGTACAATGGGATGAGGACTTTGTAATCCCAAACTTCACACGATAAACTGAAGGAAGTTAGAATGAACCTGGAGAAGGTGCATATCTAGATGCACCTATTTATGAGACTGAGAATATTTGAACCCACTTTTTAGTGCTAAAAATAAATCCTAAAGCGCAAAACAACACATTAGAAATGCTTAAAGCAAAGATGGAAAGTCTGTAACTCCCGATATTATTTTGTCTCCAGTCTTGTTCCTGGGGCTCATTTATGAACTTCTGGAGGGTCATAAATCTTTGATTTTCAAAGTGAAAAGAATGCTGGAAGAATAAAAAAATATATAAAAGTCACAAAACAAGGTTAACATTTATTCAGTTAACTTGCTCCTTGCCACCTGGAACTTCATCAGCCTAGATCTGCAGTAGTCTTCCTTCTTTTCTTGCTATTTCTTAAGCCTGGAACTGCTTTGTAGAATATCTGTGCTGTGCTGTGTTACCTTCCTATCCCCTTCAAACCTTTGGACACAGCCCAGAAGTGAAGTGAATCCTTGGAAGTAAAAGTAACCCCAGGTAATTTTTTCCTCACCCCTTGAAACTTCCAATGACAAACTATTTTCTGTAATGTTGCCTAGACAGCTATACCTCCCTGGAGTTACCACAAGAAGAGCTTGATTTGAAAGAGATTTAATGTTTTATGTAAACAAACAACATCACACTTATTCAAGGGAACACGGGAGAATCAAGCATAAATGTAACAATGGAGAAAAAAAGTAAAAATAGGAATAATTATTTCCCTATTATTGGCTTGTAGCCTTAAATTTCACATATATGAAGAGCCCAATTCAAATTACATAGCCACACCAACAAAACCATGTGCACACTCAATAGGAATCCTCACTATTACCATCTGATGAGTGGGACTAAGATCTTGGCCGTTGCTTTCACAGTTTACGGTTAGGTGTACTGTATAGTAGGGGAAAAGCTTATTTTTTCCGACTTCCACCCTGCTTTTCCTCTGTTTCCCAATAGACCTATTCCTTTTCTGAACTGGAGGTGACCAGAACACTCCAAGGAGTGTCCTCCTGATACAATTTTTTTAATAAGCGTGTTGCTACCTGTTCTACTCAGGAATTCTTTTTCTTCTCCCTTGTGTTTAGATAAAACGGAATACCTCTCCCCTCCTGACTTTCAAGTATGACAAACCCCCTCTCCTTTTGATATATATATATTGAAAATAACAGTACATCCTTTTAAAAACAATAATATTTGGATTTCATATAACATTTGAGTTTCAAAATGCTTGCCATCTTTTATTTTTTGCAATTTGTGTGACCCTCTTCTAAAGTAGGTTAGTGTTACCACAGGTAGAGAACTGAAGCAGAGGAAAGGAGGCTTGGTTAAGGTTACTTTGTGAAAATAATATTAGTTGGACATCTGCATGTTGTCAACAATGCAAATGTTGCTTAAAAGTAAGCAAAATATACTGGGGGTATTTTTGTAGGGGCAATGAGGATTGCTATATCCATATTTGCAGCCTGTAAATATAGGTACTATGTTGTTACCAGAGGAAGGCTAATTTTTCTTTTTGTTTCCAATTCCAAATTTCTGAGGCAGAAATTGCAAGGCTTGCTTAAAGAGAAAAGGGAAAAGAGGGAATGAGAGAGATTCTGAAATTAGATTTCTCCAACGTAATTATCAAGTGTCACTAATTTGACAAAATAGGTATTCTTTATTAACAAATTAACACATAAGATTAAAATATGCTTAGTTGACAGAAATTCAAGTCCCTAGCTCATTATCTGCAAGCTAAAAAAATAAGCTTTCATAAAAGAGTTTGATATTAGGAATTGAGAAAAGCTGCCTTAATCCCCATCAGATTCATTTAGCCAAGTACTAATCTTTTTGAGCTCTCCAAGATTGAGTTTTTCCCATTACCTACTAATTCTCTGTGTCAGCTAGGGATGGTAAAAACTGACCAAAATCCCAAGCTAGCACTATATGTAAATCACATACTATTTCACTGAGGCAAGATCCCATCTATTGCTTAACGCAAACAGACTTAGGGAACCTTCTACGCTTCATGATCATGCATAACCTCTAGTAAGACAAAAAGCAAAAGAAGTGTAAATATTACTGGAGGCAACCTAAAGGCCTCCAACTATCTGCTCAACTACAATTCTTAGCATCCTTCACCATTTGACATGCTGGTTAAGGCTGCTGAGAATAATAATTCAGGATACCAGAGAACTCCTTGTCACTAGTTTACTGTGACCAAAGGAGAGAACCAAAGCTTTCATTTTTAATTGGACCCTAAGTTGTGGTGACTCTTAATTGTGGCTAGTTGAAGAGCGTCAAATGATTCCAAGCAGGCTTGTCTATGTAGCATATCTACATTTTGACAAGCTTATACGAAATAACACGCTGCAGTGGATCAAAAACATAGGTGAAATATCTCTGCTGAGGGACAGCAGCAGTGATGATGTCTTCAAGTTCATTCCCATTACATGGGTTTCTCCTAACAGTAATATACTCTTATAAGTTATCTTTTTCTCTTTCTAACTTTTAGAGCCACTATATATCTTAAAGAAAGTGTCCTACCTTCAAAAGCTTTTCCCTTTGCATTGCCAATTTCAGGTTTTCTTGGAGCTGATCAAAATCTGAGTTCAACAAGGTACCATTTCTTCTCATTTCATTGTCTTCATGGACTGGAACTTCACTATGAGTGTTGACTATAAAAGAAAGTATTGTTTCAAATTAAAATATTTAGGTGCATGTGAAAAACTGTAGAATACATTATGGTTTTGTTTCACAGATAAATCCCAATTTGAATTAAAAAATACAATACATAAAATTTCCTATTCCACCATCAAATGGATACAACAATATACATGTCCTAAATAAAATCCCTTTTCATAGATATCATGCAAAAGAAAACCATAAAAAGATTGTATAAATCACATTTTATTGCTATTTAATGATACTGCAAAACAATGCAAAATCTGTTAATTAAATCAAATTGTTTAAAACTGATATGCCATTAAACAATAAGGAACACAATGCAACTTAAACAGTTACTCATTTCTGGCTAAAAGGCAGGGTGAATCAAAGCTTATTTCTTTATGAGCATACTTAATCCAACTTGGAGTTCACAAAGAGGGATAATTTCAGTGACTAAACTGAAGGTTTTTTTCTGAGTAAATAGAGAGCTTGCTAACTTTCCCCCAGAACCTTGCCTTAATCATTTGCTGCTTCACAAATGCTGGAGGTATAAGACAGAGTTCTTACTTTAAATACTGGCTTATCTAGATTTTAGCTGCTCTTTCGAGTGAATCTTTTGGGAAAGAGCATCCCTTCAAGTCAAGTTTCTAAGATCCAGTTTACAACCTACTGGAATGCTTGTATCTATATTTATATCTATATACCATAAAAGACCACATTTAGATTTTTTTTAACTGTCATATAATCTTTTTAAGTCTATCTCAGTGTGCATATCAAGACATGCAAACGAGATGCATGTGTGCATTCACCTGCTCCCTCCAAATAGGCCATTTGAGTTTTGCATAAAATGAGATAATTAAATAAGATACTCTAGGAACAGAACAATGTCATATGATTGAGCTTTGCACTGGAAGGGCCTTTCTCAAATATCTAGTTCAACCCACTGTTCATTACAGGAAGCCATTAAACTACTCCTGCTCTATTTGAAAAACTCCAGTGTGGGAATCTACTACTGTCCTAGATTCTTCCGTGGCTTACTATCAGGAAATTCCTTATAATGTTCTTTTTTAAAAAAAAATTCAGGTCACTGATCCTTGACTTGCCTTCCCTTTTAACAGAGAATGAGTCTGCACCTTCTTGTAGGTAATATTAATATCCTACTATCAAATTTCCTTTCAGTCTTCTTTTGCAAGAGAAATCACTTTTCTGTTTCCCTATTAAAATACCCAAAGCTTTTAATTTTCCTCTTTATTTTCTCATTAAAACGTATGATTTCCTTATTTTTTCTATGCTTTATTTTTTTAGGCTTTTTCACTTCCCTTTTCACTCCAATTCTGTCTCCCAACCCCTTTGTAGCACCTGCAAGCAGAACTAAACAACAGGATTTTTCAACATGTTCCCAAACAATACTATAAAGTGACAGCATTTCAAGAAGAAAACCTGTCAATTTATCATCACCAGAAGAGCTGTGGTGGCACAATGCTTACAATGCAGTATTGCAGGCTAATTCTGTCCACAGCCAGGAGCTCGATCCTGGCTGACTCAAGGTTGACTCAGCCTTCCATCCTCCCGAAGTCAGTAAAATGAAGACCCAGATTGTTGGGGGCAATATGCTGACATTCGTAAACCACTCAGAGTGTGTAAAGCACTATGGAGCGGTATATAAGTCTAAGTGCTATTGCTAGAATACAGGAGTCTAGGACCTTTAGGCTCCCACCATTGGCTGCACCCACTTCACCCCCAGCCATGAGCCTCAGCCCATTTGCAGCTAGCTTTCCTCCTCTGCTGGCTCTCCCCCAGCAATTCTCCATGGCCAATGGCCCCCTGGCCCTCTGCCCCCAGCCCCTCCGCCTGGCCCTTTCCCCTAGCCACTGTTTGTCCTGGGCATTTTGCTCCATGGGACAAGAAGCTGCCAGCCAATTGGGTAGTGGGCGGCAGCGATGGCACTGGGGGGGTGACCGAGGGGGCTCAGGGGGGCTGTGTGTGATGGGATCGGTGGCAGGCTGGGGCAGAGAACAAGATCTGTGTTGGCACGGGGCTGTTGGTGCTATGGAGGGGCGGCAGGCCAATGGCGATGGCACACGGATGCTGGTGCTACGGGGGGACAGCAGGCCAATGGCAGTGGCGCGCAGCTGCCGGTGCTTCAGGAGGATGGCAGGCAAATTGCCTACTCGGCATTCAGGCCAGACCCCAGGCACAGAAGCAACAGCAGCATCCAGGGGCGTCAAAATGGGAGGGCCATGCCCAGTGCCACTGCTGCTTTGCCCACCTGCTTGCTCGCTTCCAATCCGGTGCAGCCCAAGGTGCGGAGGCAATGGCAGGAGGGGTGTGTGTCAAAATAGGAAGGATTCGAGCTCCACCACCGTCTCTCTGTACATAAATA
This sequence comes from Azemiops feae, assembly GCA_023970755.1. Classification (NCBI taxonomy): domain Eukaryota; kingdom Metazoa; phylum Chordata; class Lepidosauria; order Squamata; family Viperidae; genus Azemiops; species Azemiops feae. The sequence goes on from JALGBA010000001.1 coordinate 738,700, forward strand.
CTGGCCATTCACGGAGCCCTCCAATCGATTCTGACACCCATTGGTTGCATGTGGGGTGCATGTTCTTGCCCCCCCGCAGCACCAGCAGCTGTGCACTATTGCAGATTTTGCTGTCTCTCCCAGCCTGCCACTGATCCCGGCGCACACTGCTCCCCTTGGTCCCCTCCCAGAGCCATCGCTGCTGCCCCCCACCCAATTGGCTGGCGGCTTCTTGTGCTGTGTAGCAAAATGCCCGGGACAAACCATGCCTAGGGGAAAGGGCCAGGCCGAAAGGCTGGGGGCAGAGGGCCAGGGGGCCATTTGCCATGGAGAATCACCGGGGGAGGGCCAGCGGAGGAGGAAAACTAGCTGTGAATGGGCGGGTGGCTAGGGGTGAAGTGGGCAGGGCCAATGATGGGTGCCTAAAGGTCCCATTTCCGAAAGCGGTTCAAGAAGGCCAGCTACTTGAGACAGGAGGTGCTGCTTCCTGTATTGCACAATGAAATGAGCATTTCAGACATGTATCAGGTTTGGCCTTATTGTCCACGGTCTCAGTTTGCCACTTGGAGTTGTGGCTCCTCTTCAGCTAAAGGTAGAGCTAGCCCAGACAAGCAACAGTCATTTATTGCCAGTATGTCAACAGCTCTATCCCAGGTAGCACAGCTGCCTTTATAGTAGAAAGTGGTCAAAAGACATTGGAGAAGGATATTCAGATGTCAATTCTGTTTCATATTTCACAAACACCATTCAGATTATCTCAAGTGAAAAATATACCAGTTTAAAAAAACATATTAAGCCATAGCCAACCAGGATTGGCTCCATGTCCACATTATACAAAAACACAAGGATAACCTCATACAAAACTTAGTGTCAAAATCAAACAAACCACATAAGGACTTAGTGAATGTGGGACAGACACTTCCTATATGTTACTTAAATATGAATCCTATTGCTTTAGCTGTTATCCGTGGCTTCTAAAGTTGAAGTTTTACATTTTTAAAATGCTTTCCATTAGTTATATATAGCACAGAGAAAGTAAGTTCAATGTACGGTAGCACAGTATTAGCAGTTTTAAAGGGCAAGATCCAAAAAAGTGATCAAGTGATCAGGCTGAAAAGTGGAATACTTAAGACTGGATGGAAGGTGCCAATTGGAGGAAGTGGAAATAAAGTCCAGAATGGATTGCCAAAAATATTGTTGATCCACTCACATAGTTTTCCTTCACTTTTTCCCCTTTTAGGATTTCACTAGATAACCCATGACACCTTGGGTCATCCGTTCAAATATATTTCCATACCAGATTCTTCAATGCCTTCAACAATTTACTGACTTCACTGGAAGATTTGGGATATATTCAGAGATGTATCTGCTTTGAAAATAGCCCACACTGAACTGTATAGCACAATTAAACACCAGCATGGGAAATGTTCTACGACATTTTATATTATGTCATAAACTATTTAATAATATTGTTTATGTCATGTTTTATAAAATTTTGCCAAATTTTAATTCCATGGGAGTTATGGAACTTGGAGTTTGGACATATTTTGTAAGTGATATTTGAAGTATCGTGGTTGAAAAAGTTTTGCCCTATAGCCCGCCATTTTGGCCAGTTAAAATCAGTGCCTTAATTTTTACTCATCCCAATTTCTTGTTCAATATTCATACATCAACCTCTTATGCTATAAAATGGTGAGTAGATTTTATTTCTGTAATTCAATTCTGGATGGAGGCAGATCAGCTTATAAGAGACTGCCTGTTCTTTTTTTTAAGTTTTTAATGTAGATATTACCAGTATTAGGAGGATCACGTGGAAAAAAAACTAGAGTCCTGTGACATCATATACACAAGACAGACAGACAGACACAGAGACACTCACGGATGGCAAGAGACACAAACAGGGAGATAGTCGGTAAAAAGCAGGATGGAAACTACCTACCTCTGTTGGCAGTCATAGAAGCCAACTGTGATTTGAGTTTTGCAACAATACTCATTAAAAATTCGATTTTTTCCTGCTGGTCATGTATCTGCTTCTCATAGCTGTCTGTCTGTAACGATAGTGTAATTGGAAGCAATCATTTTATGTTGATGAATAGGTTTTACCTCAGACAGGCACAAAGAACGCCTATGCCATGGCATTAGCGCTTAGATCTACTGCCTCAAACTCTAGCTTGATTTTATACTCAATGAACTAGAAATGCCCATGTATCTTGTTTCCCTTCTGTTCATTTATTGTATTCTCATTTCATGGTTGTTCTGAGGAACCAGGGTGGAATATAAGGGTTTGTTTACACCCCCCCCCCCATTTACTTCACAATAATCTGATAAAGGAAGGTGTGGCTGCAAAACAGTGACTTGTCAAAAAGTATCATATGCATGGCTTTACTCAAGTTTATCTAGTGTCCTGTACTATACTGCCATTTTAAAACAAGTTCTGGATTTTTTCCACTTTTGACAAGACAATTATGGACAAGAAAACAATTAGCTTTCTGGCATAGACAGATGAGTTATTTGGTGGAACAATAGCAATGCCACAATTTCATTTTTTTAATAATCTTCCACTTCTGAAAACCATAGCTTTGAGCAAGCAACGGAAAGGGTGCAACTATCTCAAAACACAATAAAAGCTCAGCATATAGCAATAACTGCACCATAAGCCCATTAAAAGGCAAAGAGGTCAGTATATTTGAGCAGCCTGGATGACCTCAGGAAGCAGAAGGAAGAGAAAAAGTCATTAAGACCCAAATTGAAAATGTACAACAGCAATGTCTTGTCAACACTTCTGTACAGAGCACACTCATGACAGCTAAAACAGACAGAAGAAAAGATGCTTTTGACAGCCAGCGTGCACAAGTGATTCTTTTAGAGTCAGATGGCAGCAACAAGTTAGTAACTACAAGATATACTTGACAACCAAATATCCATCTGTATTGAGTACCATCTGGCCGTGATGACTCCGGCTTCTATGCATTTGACACAGCTTCGATCTGCAGAGTCTAGCAAAACAAGTGGCCAACCAGAATCTACCATCAGCCATAAACTGACAGATGCTCCAACCAGTCCGTGAGACCATAGAGTAAAAGGGAGGAGGGATCACTGGAGCAAAAGCCTCTTCTTTAAGTCACCCCAAGTTAAATGGGAGACAGTAATAAGTTGACAAACTTTAAGCAACTGCCTTGTACTTTGCCCTTGGGAATTTAAGTAGAGAAAACTTCAAAGCGATGAACTAATTAAGGAAAAGGAGAATCCAAATGGCATTTGACACCCACACACAATCCACTTATTTTGTTAATGTATTAAATGGTAATCAGGATATCACAGAGGCGCAGAAGCATACAGCATAGGGACAGATTTTGTCCTCTGCATTGGTGGGACCACTAAACTGAGGTTTGCTAAATTGTCTATTGTACCATTTAGAGGCCTTTCATTCAGACTAAGAAAAAGAACCACTTGACTGTTCAATAAACAAACTTCTCTAGGCAAAAACTTTCACTGGGAAACATTTACAAATAAAACAACCAGCAATATATTTAAAAATTATCAGATGACTTTGATAAGCAGCAGGTAGACAACTGCTTGAATACTTCTTAGATCTCCTCAAATAGAAGGGAGACAAACCCCAGTTCTATGGTGTTTCATTTGAAATGAAAAGTGAAAATCCAAAAGGGTGTGAGCAACAGCCCAAAGGCTTCCTGCATAGCTGCAGAACTATGGATGAGACTCATCTATAGCAAACCCAGTAAAAGTAGTCCTTGTTTAGTGACTACAATTGCGATTGACAACTTGGTCGTTAAGTGAAGTGATTGCTAGTGAAACTATGTCTGTGTTTATGATCTTACTTCAGCTTTCCTAGAACTTATTATCAGATTTTGTTTGATGGTTTTTATATAAAGATGCTGATTGAATAAGGACGCTTCTGTATGCAAAACCACTGAGCTATAGTATATTCCTCTCATCTCCCTATAAAGTCCCTAGACCAGTGGGTCTCAGTAGTGTGCTGCAGCATACAGGTGTTTTTAATGTGCCACAAGATTTTTGTCTTATTTGTGTATGTGTGTGTGTGTATCTATGTCTGTGTGTGTGTTTGTGTGTGTATATATAATTGTTTTTCTTTTTATATATATGTATATATATGTGTATATATATTCGTATTTTTGCAGTCATCAAAGATATATATATATATATGCGTGTGTGTGTATGTATGTATGCATATGTATATATGTATATAAATAGATGTATAATCTGTATATTTAATACAGTGCAGATATTTTAAAAAAATTATATAAGTTTCCTTCAAACCTTGTGTTACATATTTAAAAATAGGCACACTATATATGATTAATCATTTTCTGGTGTGCCATAGAACTACTGCTATATTAAATATTAAATAGGATGCAATATTGCAAAATAGGGTGAGAAATACTGCACTAGAGTATGTTTTTAAGTTTAACACTACTTTAACACTAAGACTAAGTTTAACATTACTTCCGTAATACGAAGCACCAACAAAAAAACATTTCACATGCCTGTTTCTTTACTCTTGCAAATGTGGGAGACTGTTCTTCCCCTACTATCAACTTCCTGACTATCTCTGTCTCCTTGCAAGCCGAGCATTCTTTGACAAAGGCAATCCAAGAGGCAACTGGTAGATACATGTCAAAGCTGCCTAAGAGTTAAAAGAGAAATGCAAACTATCCTTGATAGACACAAAATTCAGTTTCATAAACAGAAAATAATATTTTAGCATGGCACAGCATTATATTGTGATTGCATGATTTTGGCAGATAATCAACATAGCATTATTGAACTACACTGAATATTTCTGTAATCTAGGAAATCTGAATTGACCTTTTTTCGCAGAAGCGATCTTAAAGGAAATCTTAACTTGTAGGATTAGTTATTAAAACATACGTACCTTTTGCTTTAGTTCTTTCCTAGCAAAGTCTCTCTCCATACACGCTTGTCGAAACGCTTCATATGCCTTATTAAGCTGCTCTGCAATATTTTTATCCATACTTCCCAGCAATATTTCATCACTGAAAAGATTATGAATGCAGCAGATCTGGTTAAATTACTTTTTAAAAAAAGAAAGATATCAGTTATTATAGATTCGTTTTGCTGCTTCACATTTGTCCAGAGAAAAGAGCAACTAATGGAGCAATATGGTGATATCCCATTCAACACTATTTGGATTTTTTTTTTTCAGAACAAGGCTTGGCCTCCCCCCCCCCCACTTTAATTTGAGGATCTCTTTTTAACATTGATACCTTGATACTCCAGATGCAAGTATTCCTTGATTTATGACCACAATTGAGCCCAAAAATTATTTTGCCAAGTGAAACAGTTTTAAGTGAATTTTGCCCCATTTTACAACCTTTCTTGCCACAGTAGTAAAGTGGATAACTAAAGTTGTTAAGTTAGTAACACGGTTGTTAAGTGAATCTGGCTTCCTCATTGAAGGTCAGAAGGTCGCAAAAGGTGATGACATGACCCCGGGACACTGCAACTGTAATAAATATGAATTAATTGCCAAGTGTCTCAATTTTGATCACGTGACTGTGGGGCCATTTGATCACGTGACTATGGGGACACTGCAACGGTTGTGTGCAAAAGGGTCATAAGTTACTTTTTTCAGTGTCATTGTAACTTTGAATGTTTACTAAATGAACTGTTGCAAGTCAAGGTCTACCTGTAATGCACAAAATGAAACAAACAGCTACTATGAATTCAGTAACCACAAATAATGCTTTTAAATGAATCTGGATTTTATAAATTATATATGCATGTTCCATGTAGATGCAACTATTTATTCAGGCTAGGGAAGGTTAACTACTATTATGTTCTATAAAGCAAACTTTCTGGCAACCCACTAAAACAGTCTAAAAGGCAGTAACATCTCCCCCTGTCCATACCTGCTCCCCTCCAGAAAGAAGTAAAAGAGCTATAAACAAACATTTTTTTAATATGATTCCACCTGCCCATATGTTTTTCCTTATTTGAGTGAGGATGCTCTTTGTGCATGCTTACAGAAGCAATAGCACTCTCCCTGATTTGCTACTAGGAGTTAGCAGGATGTGTGTATACAGGTGAGACTGGCCACTCAGGTGAACATCAGCTTGCATGCATCATGGGAGTTTCCAGATGGGTGAAGGGTTCCCACTGGTAGTGTGGGATCAGGAGGGTGGAGCTGTGGCAACTCCTCTGCTTTTGCCATATGGCTTTGGCTTCTCATCTCCCAGTGAGAAAAGGGGCTAGAATAGGGGTAGGCAACCTTGGCTCTTTTATGGCTCGTGGACTTCAACTCCCAGAATTCCTGAACCAGCCATGCTGGCTCAGGAATTCTGGGAGTTGAAGTCCACGAGTCATAAAAGAGCCACAGTTGCCTACCCCTGGGCTAGAAGAAGCTGCTAGTACATTGCTGAGAGCTCAGACATCCAGTGGTGATGGGAGAAAGAAAAAGTAAGTGGAGGTTGGAATGGAAGGGATATGTGGGAAGTCCTGGTAGAGTATCTAAATACAGCAAAATAACTGGAGACCACATGGTGGTAATGGGGTCATGTAATGGAATGCGTGAAAGCCTTAGGCAGGTTGGTGGGTGAGGGAATTAAAGGCTATAATAGAAGAGATTCTTGAGTCCAGTGAAGGGGACAGCATGAGAAAGAAGGTGACTGCACCTTAATTATGCTTTGGCAGGCTTTTAGGATTTTGTTACATTATCCTATGACCAATAAGATATTTCCAGAAAATGGTTCTTTTTCCTGAGCTTGCCATCCTCAGAGGACTGGACAGGTTGTTAGGAGATGGGAGCATCCATGGGCAGCTTACAGACATCGCAGCCAGAAATAATGCCAGGAATGTTACCATGGTAGATAGCCATGCATACACTGGGTATCCTGGGAGGGACAGAAATACTGCCACTGGCCGGGAGGAAGGAAGGAAGGATCAGGTTAAACAGATTAGCGCTATTCCTCTCAGTCTCCCTCTTAGTCCAGTCAGTATTTCTGTCTCATCTCACCCCAAGCAGTGTTTACAGAAGATCTATGTGAATGGTTTTTGTTTTGTTTTGCACGTTTGGTGTATAAATGAATGCCCTCTAATAACTCCACAGCCTCCAAGGAATCCGTGGCCCACAGTTTGGGAACTACCATGAGGATTTAAGGCTGAAACCATCATCCATTTTCCTGGAAGATCAGCAGGAATTATTTATTGCTTAAGCCAGCAGTCCCCAACCTTTCTGGCACCAGGGACTGGTTTTGTGGAATTTCCCCCCCCCTAAGACCAGGGGTGGGGGGTGGGGGATAGTGCACATGTGCAGATGAAGCTCTGCTTGCTCATGCGCTGTTTGCGTATCCCAGTTCCTAACAGCCTCGGAGTGGTATTGGTCTGCTGCCCGGGGTATTGGGGAACTCTGGTTTAAGCCATAAAGGTGACTGTACAGTTTGGGCACAGCAGCTTGTGTGAATACAGCCATTTGTGGTTTATTCAAGAAATCATAAGCAAACCCTGGCTTATGAACCAGGTTAGAGAGATGCAAAACAAAAATGATAAAGCTTGATAACATTCTAATCCTATAGACACCACTGTACCTTTCTTTTAAAAAACTGAAGTGATAAGAAAAAAATATATTAGTTACTGCTAGAAGGCTTATTAGAAGAGGGCAAGAAAAAGGAAAACACAGAGAATTTATCCCAAAGAAAACAGGAAAATTATTTTCTTTAAATCAAAAGGTCCATCTAACCCAGTAATTTGTTTTCTAATGGTGATTCGTGAGAGTTGACATTTGAAAAGTTATAAACAAAGGAAAAACCCAACATCAAATTGTCATAGGCACACCACCCTTAGCCACAGTCTTTAATGTTTAGACCTAGCAATCTATATATAGATTATTGTTTAATTATTAAAAAGTTATATTATTTTTCTCAGTGACTAATGTAATTATACAGTTTAATTAAATTTTAAGATTATTAAAAATCAATAAAAAAGAGAATGACCTGGTTAAAACTCTCTTCAACAATCCAATAAACACTTAAATTAATAGAAACATCTATTAACAGAGAAAGAAGTAGACCAATCTTGGAGACACACTTCAAGACTTGGGAGAAACCATTCAAAAGGTTTTAATTCTCCCACTAAGTGTGACTTTAAAAAGTCAGTGGAGGAAAAAAAAATTTTTTTTTCCAAAAAATCTTAACACCTAAATAAATTAATGAGATGAAAAAGCAAGGTTTTAAGTTAATTTAATCCAAGTCACATATGTCTTAAAAGTTACAATGAGGGTACCTTATAAACAGACTGATAAATATTGAAACTGGGCTACCCAAGAAGCCATCTTCAAAATCCTTTGCTATTACAATGGGCTATCTTTTGAAATATTGAATTTTGAAACAATTTAACCTGCTAACTAAAAGCAGTGAAATATAATTTCCCATTTAATATTACCCTATTACAGTAAAACTATAATAGAATAAAAATAGGTAAAAATTGAAGAGTTATTTTAAACCTAAATGATCAGTGGACAAAGCATTTAGGAGATTTATCTATTAGCTAAGCCTGTTTGCAGCACGCTACTATGTGACAACACAAATACAAGATGTAGTGTGAATATATAAGGAAAATACTCAAGTTGCCACTATAATTTCTTTAAAATATGAGACCATCTAATGCAATACCAGTAATGAAGGTTACTATGGACTGGAACAGTCCTTATTCCCTATGTAGACCAAAATATTGCACAGTTCTCTTTAACCACAGATTTAATGCTAGTTGAAAAACCAAAACCAATTATCTTTCCTCAGATTTCATACCAAACAAACAAGAACAGCTTCCAGAACATAATTAATTAAATGTGACAAATTTCTAATTTAAACAGAGTCAACTTTGGCACCAGCATTCTTTTGCTTCCCTATTTATCATTGAGGGAAAACTATTTTTTTTAAGGAGCCCTTACTCACTCCTGCTCAGATCCTTTGCATTCATTTTAACTGAAACATAATGGTTCATAACGATTTCTAATAGTGCATTCTCAAGCCAGTTAACTCATAAGTGTCAACCAAACGCAAGGAATTTACTGCAATTTGTAGGCTCAAGGTGGTTGCTGAAGAGATTTAAATTTCCAACTTTTAATGGCTTATTTGGATGGATGCTAGATAGAACTCAAGGAGGCCAAAGAGTAATTCCAGGCGATTCCATCCATTCTGCAACCATCCTGAAGGCATGGGATCTGAATGAAAGGTCAAAAATTACTCAGTATTTTCCCAGAGGGCTAGTCAAATGCTTCACTTGGTTGGGCTAAAATGAACTCTTCCCCCCTGTAAGACTGAGAAGGCATATTTGATTTGGCCTTATTGCTGACGTCTCCTCTTTCCATGCTCTTTCATGGTCCACCAATGCTCATGTTAACTCAGAAATGAGCCCCATTGAATCCTGTGAGAAAAAGGTACAGGATTAGAGCCCTAGGGAACTATTAATTCTATATTTATGACAACTGTTGCCATGGTGTTATGTTTCTACAATTGCTGAGCTTTCCAACCCAACAGTAGCCAAATGTGTCAGAGTTTGATAAATGTCACAAATTGGCATCCACACCATAGTGGGGGGGACTATAAAGACATTTGCGTTGTTCTGCCAAATGTTGTGTCTTTCTTCAAAATGGGAATGAGAGCATCTTCTTGATAATTAATGCATCAGGTCAATTAGCCAGGTAGGACTAGGACTAGGGAGAGAAACGGATACTTGGCCTTGATTACGGCAATTGCTTCGCAGGGCTTCCATGACAGGTACTTCTTTTTTATTTTATTTTTAAATAAACAAGGAAGCATAAAATATACTCTTTGGGAGAAAAAGATAATTTTTTTTTTTAAAGAATGGGCAAATACAGTACAGGTAGTCCTTGACTTACAACAGTTCATTTAGTGACGTTTGAAGTTACAACAGCATTGAAAAAAGTGATTTATGACCGTTTTGCACACTTATAGCTGTTGCAGCATCCCCATGGTCATGTGAGCAAAATTCAGATGCTTGGCAACTGACTCATATTTATGACAGTTGCAGTGTCCTGGGGTCATGTGATCCCCTTTTGGGACCTTCTGACAAGCAAAGTCAATGGGAAAGCCAGATTCACTGAACAACTGTGTTATTAACTTAACAACTGCAGTGATTCACCCAACAACTGTGGCCAGAAAGGTCATAAAATGGGGCATAATTCATTTAACAACTGTCTCGCTTAGCAACAAAAAATTTGGGCTCAATTGTGGTCATAAGTCGAGGACCACTTGTATACAATCTGTGGGCATTGTTTCTCCTTGAAAGCATCGGAACTCATACTCTGTTACAGGACTCAACATTGGAGGGAAAGGAGGGGGAGATTTTAAGGAGTCTGAAGATCACAACGGGAGGCCATAGCTTCCAGGTTGCCATCCCATCCTTTTGAAACAACTGATCCCAACACAGAAATAAAAGGACCTAGAACTATTGGTAAGACAGGCAGCCCCCAAATATAAATTCTATATGCAGAGGAAGTAAACTACACACCTGTCTAGAAATACAAATCTCAAAGCAATATGCACGTAATGGGTTAAATTTACACTATATGAAAGAAAGCTGAAGCTGCAGGCTTTGATCTGCCCATCCGCTACCCCCTTGAAAATGTCTGAACCCTGCTCACAGAACGCCCAAGTGGGTTTGGAAACTTTTCCATGGAACCTTAAGGTTCTGCAAGAACTTGATTGATGAGACTCTCTTGAGTTTAAAGACAAACCAAAAGCCCAAACACAACCAGGGACATCGGTACAGTTTTTCTCAAGAATAGCAATCATATCCCAGTCACTGAACTTTGATTTGTTTGGTTGAAACATCAGCCTCCTATTGTGTAACTAGAATTGTGTAATTCTAGTTTTAACTTTGGTATGCTGAAATCTTTAATTTTCTATTTAAAATAACAGTGTTTCTCAACTTTGGCAACTTTTAAGATGTGTGCCCTTTAAGTCCCAGAATTCCCTAGCCAGCGTGCTTAAGTCACTCATCTTAAAGTTGCCAAGGTTGAGAAACATTGACTTAGAATAATGGACAGATTTTCTGGGAAAGTAATTAGTACATCCAAGTTTGTGAAACTCATATATTTGCACAAATAAGCTATAGTGAACACAATTTAATTTTATTCCCCATTTTCTACCATTAGAGCTTTGTCTCTTACTCAGGGATTCTGGGATTCTGGTTCCATAGCCTGTAAAAGTTTGAAAATCCTTGTTGTAATGTCCCAAAGGTACTTTTTGAAGAGGCAACTGGACTTTATGTTTCCTTGAAGACGTTTCGCTTCTTATCCAAGAGATGTTGTAATAGACTTAAAACTTTGCTGGAAGTGAAAGAAAATTGGGCTTAGGTGCCATATCAGTTGCAATTCAATACAAATGAATCAGATGGGGGAAAAGGTTATCTGGGACTTATCCCCAATGACCTCAGAGATTAGTAAGCAAGTATGAGATGGCAGTCGAAGCCTTTAAAACAATTTTTCCAAACAGGATATTTTTTGGTTGTGCTGAAGTTCAATAATTCTCAGCTGGCATTGGCAAAAGATTGTTTCAGCTATAAATGGCAAAAGTCAAAGTCCCATCCCTCTGGAGGGTACCCAGTTGAGAAATGTTGCTTTGAAAACCATCTAAAATTAAGTCAATGAAGATTCAATTGCTTGAAAAATTATTGCTATACAGTATTCAGATAATGGGAGTAATAGAAATATTACAGCTGCACTGCATTAACTTGAATGATCAGGAAACCTTCTTGAAGAATAACTGAAAGAAATGGCATCAACAAGACTGGATTCTTTTCTAAATTTATTGTTTCACTGGAGTTTCCATTAAAGGAAATGCTAGACAACTGTGCCAATGCAGCTTTTTAAATAGGTAAGGCCATCAGAAATAGAACTGGAAGACAGTTCTTCAAAACAATAATCCAAATTAGATTTAGTGAGTGAAACATTTCTGGTGAAACGTTTCTCATTTTTTAACCTCATTTTTCCCACTCTTCTTTCAAAGGTATGAACATTAATTTAAACAGAAACAAAAGTGGCTGATTTTTATGTTTCACGCCATGAGCCAAATGTTATTTGGGTTACATCTGTCCACTTAAAGTATGGTATTAAATGGAAATCTCCTGATAAACAAGGTTTATTCTTTGCATTGAGGCATGCAATGCTGTTTTGAAGCTGCCTCACAATTATCTTGAAAATATCTATGCACTGCTTAGCAAATTATTGCAAGTTGTCTTGAAGAAATAAAAAGAAGCAATTCTTACAACAAGCTACTGAAAACCTAGGACATGCCCCTCCACTCTCAGTTATAAGAGACAGATAAGACACATATATAAAAGTAGTGAGTGCATTGTAAAATAATGCTTTTCATTTACATTTTTAGGACATTGTCTAATATCATAGGACAATTTTATGAGTCTACTTACGGACACCCTTTTTATTTAAACCTCATCATTTTTGAGATACACTATATTGCAAGAAAGGTACATTGCTTGCAACAAAAGTCAAATTCAGTATAAACTAGAGATTCAAGCATTTGGAAAAGAAATATGGAGAAAGGATTTTTCTAACATATTTGGACCGTAAGTATCAACATGTCATCTCATTCCTAGAAAATTGCCCCAAATGTTGCAAGTTCACTAAATCCTGCATGATTTTATTAAGCAAGACTTCTAAAACTACAAGAGAAATTGAATGAAAGTTCAGCATTCTAACTTGAGAGTTTGGCAGTGTTTAAAAATTGTTTTAATTAAATTGTTAGGGTTTGTGTAAGGGTTTTTTTTGTGTGAGAAATGAATATTCTGGAATATGCTGGGGTCAGGCTTTTTTCCCTTGAAATATGAGCATTCTTTTAAAGAAAAGAAGCTCCACAACTTTAACTTGCCCCATTGGCCATCAAAGAAAAATGTATCTCCTTCTTTAAAGAAATGGAAGATTTGTCCAGTCTATTCCTGAGCTGCTTAGAAGTAGCTTTTTTTTGTTCAAATCAATAACAGATAAAAATACAAATATTTTTATTATAAAAAATACAAATATTTTTATTTATAATAAAGAACACTAAGATATAAGGAATGTGCACCACACAAAAAACTCACCAAAGCAAAGTAGAGAAAATGGGGAGAACTATTTCACGGGATTGACCAACTCATTGAACCAAATGGAAAGATAATATCTGAGAATCAAAGTAGCTCATTGAGATGCAAAACCTGACAGAAGAAAAAAACAGACCAATTCAAAGAAGTATGGAGAGAAGAATGGCAGGCGCAGAAAAAGCAAACTAAATATCACTATTAAGAATAGTCTAGTGAGTCAATCTACATGTAAACAGTGTACAAGTGCTGTACATGGAGCTTGATTCTGATCTCTATTTAGTCATGAAATTCACAGTTGATTCTAAGCAAATCACTCTCTTGGCTCAGAGATGCACAGCTCAAACCCCAGAGTTGTGTTACTCTTCTAAAACCTAACCTGTAACTGCCACATAACCTCAACAATTATCAAATTAAATGACTGAAGGGTGAAATTGTTAATTGAGAGATTGGAGGATAATAACGACATTGAAATACATGAGAATGAAATCAGAGTTAGTCTTCATTTTATCCATCATTTTTCGCAATGTGACTGCCAAGTATGTCATTTTAAAGCCAGGCTCACAAGAAGATGCTCATAAGATAGTTGTGGGAATACAAGGGGAGAATCTTGAAGGCTACCCAGGACCCCATGGAAAATGGAACAATTGTATTAATTAGTTTAAAGCTTATTCTACATACATATAATATATTCCATTTTTTTCTTTCATAAATTATGAAATAGAAACCTTATTTAAAAATATGTTATTTTCTAGCATGCCTATACGTGTGTGATAAATTTCTTTTTAAAAATATTTAAGATGATTATACTTAACTGAAATTCTTTAATTTTGCATAAAACTAATGATTATAATTAGGAGAGAAAGCTACAGCCCTTCTCTTTTGTTCATTGCTGAAAGTAATTCTGACATGTTTTGATAGAATTTAATCCTAGCATCAGAATACAAGCAGGTTTTTACACTCATACATGCCTTACTCATCAGTGTAGTTGAAGTGATAGAATAAAAATCTCACAAAATGTTTTAACTCCTCCTCTATGGAGTTTTCAACATCCACATTATTATGACAAATGCCTAAGTGGTTTAACTGTTTAAACAGATACTTTCAATGACCATTTTTCGGAGGAGAGAAACTGTATTGGGCTGGGTTCAACAATTACCTAAAGCTTAGTTTGCTTAAAAATGGGGCTGAACTAGCACATAAGATGCTGAACTGAAACTAAGCAACCTTGATTATGGCTGAGAATGATATGTGAGTTCTGTCAGTACATTTCAGCTTTATTTTTTTTCTAATTCCAGATCTGGAGAGGGAAATGGACTTTTTTCAAGTAACATAATCTAGGTTTTGTCAGTATGTACATCATTATTGTTGATAAGATGGTGTGGTTTGCATATCATCTGATGGAAACAATCTGTTGCAATCTTTCCTCTGTCTATGCCACCTGTGGCTTTTGTATGGATAGACTCAACTATCCCAGACCTAGCTTCTAAAGTTGCCAGGCTAAAGTTGCAGCATCGGCTTTACATGTAGTCCTTGATTTACGACCATAATTGAACCTAGAATTATGGTCATAGGTGTAGGTCATAATACTCATTAAGTGGGTCACTGCATGAGTGCGCTTGATTTCATTACTTTTGCAGTGGTTAAGTAAATGTGGTGATTATTAAGCAAATCCATTGTTTGCTGTGATGTTTTTTGTTGGAAACCAGAAATAAATGCCGGCTTCTGGCTAAAAAGTCATCAATCATGGTCACAATACCAAGGGATGCTGTAAAAGGCCATAAAAGTGGGCCTGTTACCAAGTGCCCAAAATGTGATCAGCCTGATTGCAAGGGCAAACCACTTCTGAAATCTTGCCATGAAAACTGTAGGGACTTACCCAGGCAGTCGCCAGAAATCAATACTGACATAAAAAAGGCGATTGTTGATTTTAGAAGGCATAGTATTTGCATCTTGAGGAGCCGACTAATGCTCTTGAATCCAAAGAGAGGGGGAAAAGCTACTCTTTATATCATATTCAGAAAGTGATCAGAGCATATTTTACCCTGCTCTTCACATGAATCTAAAATTGATGCCCATCATTTTAAAGGTGCATTCTTCTAAATTAATGTACACAAGACTACAGATATTTGAACCTAGCTGTTTTAGTTAAAACCTTGCATATGATTAAAAAATAATTCCACTGATTTCAACAGAAGCATATTTAGTTATGGCTTCTCAAAAGCATCCACAATTGACTGCACTCATATAACACACTAAATAGTATACAAAATGTATGCCTGGATTCGCACACCCCACTAACTCTAAACAAGCACTCTGACTTAATTAGATGTATTTGTTACTTTCAGGAAATAATGTCCATTGGATGATTGTCAAAAGGCTTCAGTAGGGCAATTTCCATCTCTCTTGTTAGTACAAAGATGGAAACTTTTCATTCAGGGAAACTGGAGGAAGAACTTCACAGCCTTCAGGATTTCTATTCCAGTCGCAATCCTCCTAGGAAGAAAGAGCAGACTGGTTTTCCAAATACTCGCCCATTGGAATTTCTCGGAGGTGTAGTTTCGCAATAAAAAACTTCCACGGTCTGGGTTCAAGGATTCCGGAACAGGAAGTTTTCTCCGGTCCTCGGCCCTTCCGCAATTGGTTCGTAAACATTCAGAGGCTACGAGATACTCAAATGTTTGTGTGCTACTTATAAGAGGAAATGAACAAGCGATCTCTTTGCTCCAGGTATAACTGGTTTTAGACAAAGCAGCCACCCAGCCGCCTCTCCCCTTGAACCTCCGAGTGGTTTTCCTCCTTAGGCGCTTCCGCCTTTGTAATAAAATCTATGAATGACAAGACGCGCTGAAATTAACAACCCTTGTGGCGTTTTTCTAACTGACCCCAAAGGCCCTGGCAAACAATGGCCAAACGGACCAGGAAAATAAAAGACACAGTTTAAGCTGCATCTCTTCGCCCACACCTCAAATCGAGAGCATTCGCTCCTGGATTAGGGGAGACGGACCAGAAAGAAAGCTTGTTTACAACTGCGCGGTTAGAGGTACAAGGCAGCTTTCAAAATGTAGCTAGGTAAAGTTTGTGCTGTGTGAAGAGACTACCCAAGCTAAGAAGAAGGCAGGGCTTAAAATGGAAAGAAAAACGGAAGCAGAATTGCTAGCTAAACTACAAAGGGGGGGGGGAAGAGAGAAAGAAACTTTGGGGGAACCGAGAGGAAAGAACTTCGTGTTAATGTGGCTTGGAGAAAAGGCAAAGCATTACAGTTAAAAAACGTCGGCGAAAAGTTGCGGGCTCGGCCGCTTAGCGGGTGACTTATAAAGGCAAGAAGAAACTTACGAAGCCCCCACCGTGATCGGCTACGCGCTCCGACCGCCTCGGAGCAAGCCCGAAACTCCGACGCGCCACCCAGGAACAGAGCGAACTTCCTGCTGAGCCGCCGCCGCCATGTGATCCGCTGCGTCAAGCCCTGCCAGCTCTCGGCAACTGGGCTAACTAGGCGGGGGTGGCTGGGACGCGGATCTCGGCCTTGCCGCCCTCTCCGGGCTTTCTTGGTTACCCGACGGGCTCTTTCTGCCCGTCCTAGTCGGAGAAAGAGGGCAAATGGGCTGTTCTCGCAGCTTTCCCTCACCCGTCTTCTTGCCTCTGGCCGGGCAGCGCGGTGCAGGGGAGCTTCTCCCGCACGTCGCCCCGCCGGCAAAGGAAGGGCCACGGGGGCTGTTGGTTGTCCAGGCTTGGGTGAGCGGGGAGCGAGGGGAAAAAAGTGGCAGGCAGAACCTCTGCCCGTGATTTGCCCGCTTGCCCACCTGCAGCTAACGCCACCGGGGGAATTGGGCTGCTGCGCCCAGTCCCGGTCGCTGCACCGCCTAGCGAGAGGTTGAAGCCGACAACAGGAAGATCGTCGGCCTGCGCTCCTCGCGGCTACCTTCTCTGCTTCCCCTATGAGAGAAACTGGTATTCTCCTTTTGGCCTCTCAGAATACAAGGTCGGGGGACCACCCGGAAATCCTCCAATCTTTCCCTAGGGCCTTGGCCCTAGGCTATACCAAGAAATCGAAAAACACCCTGGAAGAAAGCACAGCATTACGGCGTTATTGTATACAATACAATATGGTGGTTGCATTCAGGAAGAGCCCAGCATTTTAGTTGAACTGAGGCCACTTTATCATATGATGATTGGGAAAAGCACAGCTTAATCCTGTTCGATATCCAAAGGGCAGCGGGAGGAAGTGATCAAGTCTGCAAATCAGGCAGTAGCCTAGTTACTAATTTCTAAAGTAAGCTACAGTGAAGTGCTCACCATAATGGACATCTAGAACCTTGCAGATGTAGAAGTTGTTGCTTACCCTGACAGTTATTTGTTCTGCCTATCCTATCTAGACCACAAAAATCTGGATGGCCACCAGATAGTAGAAGATAGCAGAAAATGGGTAAATGTTTCTGTTATCTTTACTACCCTGGAGCAGTTGTTGAAATATTTGCAGCCTACACATCTATCCTTGTCTCAGTTTTCTGGGTTTGGACCTCCTATTGAACTATAAATTGATATCAAACGTATAGTGAAACATATGGGGGGTAGGGTTGTACATCATACTAGACTTAAGATGTGGCTGACTATGATTTAGTGGGTTTTGCAGATGCAGTTTTACAGATGAACATATATGAGACAAAACAGCTATTGACATTTTCAGTATTTTCCATTAACTAGTTTGGTAGCTGATAGTGGCTTGTTATACTTTAATTGCAACATAAAGATTAAACATTTGGACAGTGCCTTGTATAAAGCTTTATTTTATTATACTAGTGGCTAAATATTTGGCTTCTGCAACAGATATGTAAAAAATAATCTCTGATCACCAGTAAAGCTAGTAATGTTGTATTTACAGGAAGGAAGAAAACAGATGCATCACAGACAGATTTAGTTGGAAAAAAGGGAAACTATGGTCAACTCCCATATATGTTTGCAGTCTACTTTGCTTGCTGCAACAGAATCCGGAGAAAATCAAGCCCATCTTGAGCAGAGCTCATGTGGCCTAAAGTGGAACAATTCTGCTCTTCTGTGATCTAAAACCATTACTCCTATTTTACTGAAGAAAACAGGTTATAATTGACGCCATTAGAACAAAAAAGATCATATATAGATTTTGGAAAGATTCTTAACAAGGAAGAGAATCTTACCCCAGAAAAAACTCTATCCTCTATCAACGTGTGTAGATGTGTATTTTGCAAAAAAGGAAAACAATTTGGTGTGTTGTCACAACTGCGATGCCCGGTACATTATATATAATTATGCATTGATATAATGATTATGTATATTATTGCAAGGTATTGTACAAATGTTAAAGGCACTAAAGTGTACCCTGGAAAAATGAAAAGAATTTTAGAATGTATGAACTAACTCTATTTATGTAACAGGTCCATTTTGGAAAAAAGTGATCAGCAGATTATGTGAACAGCATATCTGCTTTTAATTTAGACACTTTTAGACATAGAAAAGAGAGAGAACTTTCAAAGCCAGAATTTATTCTTATCCCTTACCAACACGGGATACTTCTAGATGAGCAGGTACCCTACCTTAAACACAAAATTGTATTAGCGAATCTTGTGATATTGTCCAAACTAATGGGTGGGAGACCTCATTCTGTAGAGATGGAAAAATCATATTCCCTGGTAATAATTAAAAGCCAGCCTGGTTGTTTCACATGGTTTAGACATTCACTTATATCAGCATGAAAGAACTTTTCTATTGTATCATTCTTTCTTTGAAACACTCTCTGCTTTAGAAATTGAGCACGTGCCAACTTTGCTATGGTTGAATAGCAATTGCTGTGAAATGAAAATCTGTTTATTTACCCCTAGCATTTGAGAGCTCATGATGGCATAGCCGAACCAGTTAACAGCCATTGTTTTATTATTCTTGCATTATTTTGATGTGCTTAATCATGTTTCTTAAAATTTTCTTCAGTACCAGAAAAATCATTGCACAAAAGGTAACAATATTTAAAATACATTTTTAAAAAACTGGTTGCCTGTTTTGACAGAACTTCCCTGATTGTGGATGGCACTCCTGTTACTATAGTTTTTTAGGGCTACTCAGAGGTACATTCTTCTGTTCAGGGAAGCATAATTCCCAAGTTAAGATTAGGGGTGAATGCAGGTTAATTTTTTTTTATCTGTTCCTGCCCATGTCCATCTTGTTATTCATGTAGCAAAATAAAAAGACGATTTTCCTTGGGTGACAACTAGGGTAAATCTTTACTTGGGAATAATTTAGTATCAGGCAGAATTTAATACTGGGAAGTTTTCTAAGGAAACAAATTTTAGTAGCACAAGAAATGTTCTACTTCTAATGGGCTGGGGCCTATTGCATTTATACTGATGTTGTCCACATAGAAATATAGTTTCCTTACAGATAAAACTAAGTCACCATTACAAAATATTTACACACTGTTGTGCCCAGCATGATAATAGAATCATCATCATTATCATCATATCATCATCATCATCATGCAGCTTTACTGGGAACAGCTTAAAGTTGAGATGATATCTGTAACACCATCAAACATCCACATCTGCCTATCCCAGATAGAAAATAGATAGGTAGATAGATAGATAGATAGATAGATAGATAGATAGATAGATAGATAGATAGATAGATAGATAGATAGATAGATAGATAGGAGACGGAATTGGTATCCTCATGAACAGAAGTACAGTTAAAAAAAACCTCTATTAATTTCAGCATTCTGATTTGTTTTAACAAGTCATGATGTTTCATTTGGGGGGATTTTGTTGAAGAATAGTCCCAGGTTTTTATCAGTAATTCCAATTGCAGAATTAATATTTTTATTGCTTATAAAATTGTAAAAGAACAGAAGAATCTCAGATAGCCAATTATAATTATTTACACCAAAGCACATACAGGAGGTAGGCCCTAATTATAAAATGAATTATAAAATCTACACCCTTTTTTAATACATGGATTTGATGCAGAGTACATACCTTCTATTTTAGCAAAGTAGTCTTTGCTTTCCAGAATATTCAAATCATTTGGAAACACACCTTTTTTAGTCTGCTTCCATGCCTATTTTGCTATCAGAATGTTTTCTCAACAGGAGCTTAGAAGTACAGTTCTATCTTGTTCAGCTAATGATTGGTGTTAGCTGGGAACTTCCACTGAAAAATCCCCCACATGAGACTTCCTTGTATGTAGCCACAGAAAACTGATCATTATAATTTGTACTCTCACTAAATCAGAATTTAAAGTGACAACAAAATGTAAACTAGCCGTAGAAATTTAATATCCTGTCAATAATGCCGTGTACTACAGTAAAACTTCTGCTCTATGGATGTGAATTGAAGGATGAAAGTTTTTGAATGATTTTTAATCAACAGGGACTCAGGAGTACTTTGTAAGGCTTATTTTGACCAAATGTATAGATTATGAAAAAATGAAAAATAATAACAAACATTTTCTGGGGGAAGATACATAGTTTGTTCAGATTTGAGAGGATACATATAGGTTATGTGTATTTTTCTTTATAAAAGTTTTACACTGAAAAGGAGTTGCCATTTTCACATTTTGAAAAGTGGTGTTGCAATCTCTGAGCCATCTTTTTGTGGGATTTGAGCCACTGTGTGGCTTTAAATCAGATGGCAAAATTGAATGGTGCGTATTCTGGATAATTGGAAGTTTCTGTACCAAAGTTTTGAATGAACATTTAAATTGGTTATATGGTAGTAAATGAATAGTTACTAGTGCTTAGCTAAAAGCCTTTGCAATTTTCCAGAATAAAAGCGCTGATAATATTGAGGTTCACCTTTTTGCAGAACATTAGAATGTAAAATACAAATCCAGTTACAAATTTAAAATATCAGTTAAGCAAATTATAAACAGACAGTCCAGTAGATTACCCTAAAGCAAAATCTCAGACCAGTGAATCAACAACTATTTTAACAATAGCTTTTGCGTGAATTTGACCAGCTGCAATTAAAACAATGGAGCTACTGTCTGTATTTTTATTATGTTGGCCAATAAGAAAACAAATCTTTTTTTTCTGGAAAAGACTTCTCTTGTGTATGAGTTAGAATGACTTAAAAAACTTAGTACAAGTTTCCAGAACAAAGGACAGAATTGAAGATTACAGGGAAAGTTTCTTAACGGCAGGGATCCACAAATACACAGCCTGCACCAACTATATCAGTTGTATCATCCATCATCATGGTAGACATAATTCATAAACAGATGGCTGTAAAAGTTTGTCTACCCTTAGCCAAATGTGGAATGATGATACAGTCTATTTTATATAAGTTGAACCATTCAGAGAAAGTAAATTTAAAGTCATCAGCAGATCTGATAGTGTTTGGTCAAACAGTCTTGAAGATGAGTGCCAGACAAAAATATAGGAGATACAGAAATAGAATTTACAGTTTTAAAGCCGTTGAGAGTGAAAAAAATTTGATCTTTGGTATTTAGTAGCGTAAGATGGGAGTAGAGCCTTCTTTTTATTTTCCCAATTAACTGATGGTTTGGAGTACTTAAGCAATAATACAGTGTGTGGAGGATAATACAAATCCTATTGCGTGAGCAGAAATCCTTTTGCACAATGTTGAATACTTGTAATATTATTATCATATTTTTATACCAAACAGGAAACATAAGGTTTTAAGTTCAGATAGGGAATAGGTGTAAAATTGTAGGGATTAGATTTCCCTCCACAGCAGATTTGGGGGAATTGGGGGGAGGGGGCAGGCCTCTGTACCATAGTCTAGATTCTAGAAGACTTTTGAAGACATCTGGTGGAATTAATGGAACCATGAATTGGATCAGATCACCTAACTATTGTACAGTAATCCTATGAGTCCTAACTTTGGGGGTATGCCTCTCTGAACCTACTAATGAACCTGGGCTTTTTTTTTTGCATAATTTCTGGATTGTTATTAGCAGAATATTGCATAGAAAGCATAATACTAAATACTTAAATGCAGCAAATAACTTCCTGTAAATAATTTGTGGAGAAATTAAATCTGAATTACAGCTGATCTCAATGGATGAACACTGCAAGAGTTCACTGCATTTCAAGCCCAAATCCTACCTCCCTAGTTCCTTCCAGACATTGCAGCAAAGTAGTATCTTCTGCTATGGCTTTGGGCATTTTGACAACAGAGATAATATAATGAAATGGATAATTTATGTTAATTATTTTATAATCAAAAGCTACCTTGCAAGAAGGATTGAAGGATTGAATCAAAACAAGTCCCACTCCATTATTTCTTGGTTTGCATGTTTGTTTATGCTTTATTGTACTTCATGGATGCGTGCACATCCTTTGATTTCTTGGTATTTGAGGCCAGTTCATAATTTATTGATTTATATTTACTTATATGTCAGATTTGTTTCCCAGCTTTTATTCCGGAACTCAAGCAACATAGAAGAGAATTTTCCTTTATTTTAGCTCACAACATTAAGTAGGGCTAAAGTATCACCTAGATACTTTCTGTGGCTGTAGTCTTTCTAACCCTAGCTCAGCCATCTAGCCGTTAGACCAACTTATATCTGGAACACCTTAAATAGTGGGATTTAAACAGTTTTTGAATCATCGTACCTCAAATGTGCTAACTTACATAATGCCTTCAAAATCTGAAACCTCTGGAACTGAAATTTGGCCAAGTTGTGGCTGCTTCAGCGTAATCAGCAGCGGTCATTGATTTTCATTTCCAGTGCTCCCTGCAATCTTCCTACAAGAAAAGTCAATAGAGAAGCCAGCAAGAAGTCACAGTTTTTTTTCCTTCTCCACTGCTTTTTTTGTCTGCCAGTGGTCATTCTGTTTCTCTGTTTAGGTAAGGAAATATCTTTGAATTACCCCAGTGGGTAATGGGTTGTGTAGTTAGATTTATACGGATTCTTTCACAGCTAGCTATATCTTGAGTTCTGGCATAAAAGGGAAGAATATGAATATAACATCATACCACCCTGGAAGAGGTATCTCCTTCAATGTGCATGGGTGGGGATGACAAATTTTAAATTAAAGCTTTAGAATGGCGGTCTTCCTCTCTCTCCCCGTCCCTCTGTTGATAAAAGTAAAACCCAAAGAGGATGGGAAGAAACCAGCATTGTTCCATAAAAGCACCGGAAAGCAACTCCTATCAGATAACAGTACTTGGATTTATTTAACATTGTTGGTGATGTTTCAAAGTAATACGTTACTCCTGCTCCTTATATTGATGGGTGTAGAACAAGCCCTCTTTTGAAATTGTTTAAACATGAAAAATCTGTTTCTTCAAGATTTTTGAGTGGTTACTGCTTTTTTCTGTCTATTTGATTGCAACCGGATCATCGGGCTTACTGGCAATTGTTTAAGTTGGCAGGCAGCCCAATGTTGCAGTTCTTGTGAGGATTTAGGGTCTAGAAAATAGCAATATTTGGCTCTTTAGTGATAGGTCTCCAGAATAAAGACATTTTCTTCCCTGCGTCTGGTAATTTGTTTCTGCAAGAATGTAAATTTTCAAAGGAGCACTGAAGATGCAAAACTGTTTAGGCCACAGAGAGACCTTGATTTCTGATCTAGAAAGTAGCAATGATACTTTCTAAGATCAGTAGCAATGATAGTAGCAATGATACTTTCTAAGATTAGATCTGTACAGTGACATTAGAAATGGACTCTCTATCTTCTCCATCCCATGCTTCCATCTCTGAAAAAGCTCACAGTAACACCTTTTAAGAGGCAACAGTAGGCTGATCCAAAGTATTTCTGTACATCTTTAAGAGCTTTTTTTAAGGAAGATTATTATTATTTTCATTTCTTTGAGCTGGAATTGAAGATAACACCTGCATTGTCTAGAACGTCTACTAAATGTCAATATGGCCTTCTTCCACAGTATCAGGCACAATAGACAAGTGCACAAGATGCCTTTAATATCACAATCGTGGAGGAAAACATTTTAGTCTATGTGGAAGAGATGGCAACATGAAGGAATGATATAAAATGAAAGAAGAACCCAATTATGTTTATCATTATTTATTAAAACATTTGCTTTACCGCTCTACCAAACATTTACAAGATGGTTAACAACCCACCAACATAAAATCTGTGGTAAAATATAATTTACTGACTTAAACCCTTTATAAAGGCTTCTGGCTTTCTTAGTTATATTGTGATCTCACAGGAAAAAAACAACAACTTCACATTGTCATGAATGATTGCTTTGAGCATATTTGCATAAGAGCTGCAATGGAAGCAACTTACTGAATGAGCCTCAACTTGTATTTCTTGAGCAAATTTCTCTTTTGATTTGGAATGTGTCTTTGCAGGGGATGTAGTCAGGCTAAACTACAGAATAACTTTAAAAGAATTTCTTTGCAAATGAAATGTCACTAGTGCATGGTTTTTCCAATTGGTGTTACAACTGTTGGAAAGAAAAAAATATATATGAACCATTTCAGACAAATTGTCTGAAATAAACATAATGCAATTTGCACATTTAATTCTTAGATAAACTAAAAAGTGATTGGGGCTTTTCTAGAATTAGGTGATTCTGGACAGCAGGCATTGGGAATGTCCACCTTATGTTCACTGCACAGCAGGGCCATTGCAGCTTTGAAATTCCCCATCGTACCAGCTGCAATTTTACAGAGCCAAGACTAGAAAAACAGTTATGATTTGTGTCACTGCAACTGTGAGGAGGCTATGCAAAGGTGGCTTATTGGGATGGTGATGTGCCATCTTTACCATTCCTGAAATATGCCAAATCAAAACAAAACTGACAAACTCCATCTCCATTTAGCTGCTTGGCTGTTCACTGGCGCCACTCGTCAGAGTCATAATTATGCCATGGCAACCTTGACAGTGGAGTCAGATCACTGGAGATCTGTGGACAGAGAGATAGCGGGAAGACCAATGAGTTCTATTTGGTATTTAAAGAGGCATTCTGGTTGCTGCCAGTTTTCTGAACCCAGTTCAAAGTGTTGATGTTGAGCTTTAAAGCTCTCATGTCAGGGCAACCAAGGAACTCATGAGATGGCTTTGCCCCTCCCCCCCTTAGCCCAATCTATTGCATAGAGGTATTGTAAGAATAAAGTGAAGGCTAATTAATTTCAGGTTGTTTGGTATAGATCGGGATGGGCAGCTATGGCAGCTTTACAGCCTGTGGACTTCAACTCCCAGAATTCCTGAGCTAGCAATGCTGGTTCAGGAATTCTGGGAGTTGGAGTCCACAGGTTGTAAAATTGCCATAGTTGTCCACGCCTTTGGTATAGGAAGGTGATGATAGTAGTCAGGGAATAGGTCTTTTCTTGGGTGGCATTTAACTTGTGGAACAGGGGAAGTTAAGGGAAGTTTTACTGCATTGTTGCCTCTGAGTGCAAGAATCCAAAATAAAGCCAACATAGGACATATATGAGAGCCTGTGGGATGCAGAGGTCGAGGAGTGCTGGACTAAGAGCAAGGAGAGTTAGTTTTCAGTCTGCTCTCAACGTCAGTCACTGGGTGACTTTGGGCAAGATTAAAATTACTTCCCTGCTCTGACTCAATTCATACTTATTGGACTAATAGTCAAATTGAAATATATGATCTTTTGGATTTCATACTTTTCTGAATTTTACAAAAATATTCTTTTCTCAAAACATGCACTAAAACCCATAGTTTACTCAAAAATGCATTTAGAAATGTGTAGATTTTGATGATGTATGTTTAGAAATTAATTCTGTATGTGAAAATATACTTTATATAAAGGTGTATTCAAAATAAACACGTAAATACATTTGTATATACATTTAAAATGTAATACATTCCTATGTACAGGTAAAGGTATCCATTCTTACATAAAAGAATTACTGTTCTATTACATAATTCCCAATGACCCAATAATTTTGTATTGTTAGTATTTATAATTAAAATTTGATGATGTGTGATTGACTTTTGCATTAATTATCCTTTCATTTCTTGGTGATGCATAAGTCCGCCGTTGCACCTGTTCCTTGTAAAGTATGTTGTCCATATCTCTGCTAGTCCAAATAATAGATGTGATTAAAGTTTGGTACAGATGAAAAAAAATCCCAAAGAGTGAATGAGGTCCAAATCAAGAGGCTAATTGCTACGGATTAATTGCAATACTTTTTCCACTACTATTTCCGGTTTAAACCAGCCATAGGGGAAGATGCCATCTGGACAAGCCCTTAGTAAATGAAAAACGTGTGTGCACGCTCTCTCTCTCTCTTTCTCACACACACACCAGTTTGCTTGGCACAAGTTCAATTTCTTTTATTCACCAGCTGCTAAGTCATTTTCATATATCTTGCGGCTTCTTTCAAATGAAAACACACCTGTTCTTCTAACACTGTACCCATTTTCTGTTGGCTGCCTGCTCATAAGAAATCCAAGATCATTTTTATAAGTGGATTGTCTGACAATTTCTGAATTTGTTATCATTTAAAAGAGCTTTGTGTTTAAATTTTGTGAGTGGTATGCGGGGGGGGGGGGAAAGCAAGAATGGTATAACTTTAGCTTGTACGGTTCAGTCTGCAGACCCAACCTGGAAGTAAATAAGAATTCTCGAGAATGTCTCTTTGAAGGTGCAACGTAAATTAAGGAATTGAAAAACTGTCCCCTCCCCCCCAATTGGTAGTTGTTTTGCTGATGGTGTAATCTTAAGCATATACCTGAAGGTAAGTACTTTTCCCACTCATAAGACATACTTCCAAGTAAAAACTGGGAGAATCAGATGGCTCTTTTCGATATGAAAATAAACAGCATTATTCATACTGACTTACATAAACAAATTGTGTTGACATTTGAAATTATAGCCATATTCTGAAAGAAAATCTTTTAGAGCATAAGCAGGGCAACTGGTATTAGAATGGTCACTGATAGAGCACATGTAAAAGTACCACTTACATACCTCTGTGTATACACACACACACACATATACAGAGAGAGAGAGAGAGAGAGAGAGAGAGAGTTAGATGACATACAGAACACTGAACAATGAGAAAAGAGAAGACACAATTGTGTAGAGAGTGTGCATGTTCCGGATGTGTGATTCTCAAAAATAATGATTTGAATGGAAACAGAAGGAAATTTCAGTTTCCCTTCCAAAACTTCTTAGTAGATACAGCACACCTTACAATTCTTTGCATCCTTTCCCAGTCATCCAAATCATGGCCCTTGCCCTCAAGGTAGTTTATGGGATTAAAAAAAAATACCTTAAGTCTCTCATATTACAACCCAATAGTGGGTGACCCAGGAGTAATAACTAATTTATTCAAATAATTAAATAAATAATTCCAGCCATTATTCATTGGCCACTTGCTCAGACAGGACCCAAGAATAATTCCCTTTCCTCAGGATAAAGCTGTTGTGTTGACCGTTGGGCCTGAACATCTGATATTCAGGAGGCAAAAGGGGCAAGAGAATACCTTCTTTCCTTTTTTTTTTTTGCATGATTTTCAGCAGGATGACAAAACCTGCAGACCCATCCATCTCGTCTTTGTATACGTTTTAACTGCATTTGGCAACACCACTTCTTAAGGGTGATACAAACACCTGATTGTATCTGTGTTAGAAGGGAGAAACTGCTCTCTGCCAGCTACAATATTTATCCCCAATTCCCTCAGTGTTCAGTTTCCTAGAATTTTGCCACTAAAATTGGGGAAAGGGGCACCCTTCCCAAAATGTGAGATAACACAATGCTGTGAAGTCAGGGACTCCTGCATACAAGAAGAAAAGTATTATGGGGGAGGGTAGAGGTATGGGACTGTAATTCTTTGTCTCTATTAAAAGAGATGTTCATTGTAATGCTTGAGAAAGGGAAGAGTATCAACTTTAAGGAGAGGGACTTTATCTACAATAATGACATTGGTTAGGAAGATTTGGACTGAGTCATTTCCTTAATATGTGTCAGGTCTTGGGACCGAACAAACCTGGATTATATTTTGTGGCATGTGGCTTGATGGAGGGAGGGATAAAAGGCTTTACCTGTACAAAGCTTCTGCAGGTGGCATCTTATCCTATAAGTGGCTCTGGGACCTAATACTTGCATTTTTCTGCAAATCAGCGATCCAGTTAGGTTGCAAACTCTTCTCTTCTTACTTGCCTCCTAATTCTGTGTCTTCTCTGTCTAGCTCTTAGGAGAGCTTTTAATTATGCTTGCCGTGTATTGACCATCATCCAATATCCCGAGTGCCTGCAAAATCATTGTTCTGATATTTTCATTTTATGTATTTATTTGTTTTTCCTTTCCATCTTTTTTTTAAAGTTCCAATCTGCATTTCTCCCATCTGGTTAGTCCAGCACTCTTCTTAATTAGTAAAATGCCATCCTGTCAGATTCTCTTCTGCCAGGAAAGTCATTCAGTTACCAGATCACTTCTTCACCTCCATCATATATCAGTACATTTTAAAACTGAAACACATCATATTCTCTCTGTCTCTCTCTCTCTCTGTCTCTGTCTCTCTCTCTCTCTGTCTCTGTCTCTCTCTCTGTGTCTCTCTCTCTCTCTGTATGTGTGTGTGTGTGTGTGTGTGTGTGAGAGAGAGAGAGAGAGAGAGAGAGAGAGAGAGAGAGAGAGCAAAAATAAGGGATAGCAATACTAATTAAGAAGAATTTCACAGTAGCCTTGGAGTATAGCATTTAAAAGTATAATAAAATACTTACCTGAATTCCATTTCAATTAACCTTTGTTTACAAATTACAACAAATGCAGTAAACAAAAATAACTTCCTTCTCATTCCCTGCCCCCATCACACCATTATCTGTCTTTATTCTTGTATAGACATAATCATGTAAATTCCAAAGAAATAGTCTTAAATACTAGGTCAGATAGATGACAAAGGAAAGATGTCATTATGGTTCATTATCATTATAATTATTGTTGCTACTGTTATTGTTTTATTCATTTCTTCCCTTAAGGAACCACTTAAAGAGAGCATGTTGGCTATTAAATCATAAGCCTTATGTTGAATGTATCAGTTATATTACAAAAACATAATTATTTTGCTTCCATCTACCAATTACACCAAATAGAATGCCAACCATTTTCAAATTACTGGATGAGAGAAGTTTATTTATTCATAAACTGAAGAAATAAAACTTCAGCCAGTCAAACAGCCCAGCATATTGGAAAAACAAAACAATCATTCGAAAAAAAAGCCTATTAATGTTATAATAAAATGATAAGAACCATTGCAAACATATGGGGGCATATGGGGGCATTCAATTGCTCTGTAAACAATTGCAAAAAAAATGGCTTAAGAAGTGAATTGGGTCTTCTACTACTACCTACCATGGCCTGTATTAACAAGAAAGGATGATTAACTTTTTTTTAACCTTTCCATAAAAATTAAATAGCCACCAGCTGACCTTACTGATCTCAAAAAGCGAAGCAGAGCCAGCTTTAGTTCAATAGGAGAAATCCTACTGCTGGAAGCTTGACTCAGAAATAAAAAAAGAAATAAAAAAAGAAAGGAGTGGCAACCGTCTATTGCTGCCAACAAAATTAAAATGTCCATGAATTTAATTCATCAGCAGTGAAGCTTGACTTGAAGGAGGCATATTTATGGATCTTATAAAAATCATTAGTGAAAAGAAAATGCCATTTCCAGTCATTAGGGAATAAACTTTACTAGGCCTTAACTCAGAGGGTTAATTCATGCTTTACAATTAAAATCTGAAAGTAAACTCACCTATTTTCATCCATAAAGGGAAAAAAAATCAAAACTACCTCTATTGGGATTAAACTGTGAATGAGCTTTTATCATTTCCAATTTTTTTCTTCAGGCAAGATAATACACAAATGGGATTTGCTAGGGTTTCCAACCTTTTTGCATCTTTGGGGAGCTTTAATGGTTAGAGTCCCCAAATGGCTGCTATGAGTAATTGTGTCCATTTCTCCAATTGCTAGTGGGGTGGGCAACATTCAGAATGTACTCATTGCATTAAAAAGCAAATCGGAGAAGCTAAAAGACAAATGATTTGTAATTGAGCTGTAACGCAGGCAGCTGGCAGGATATGAGCTGTACTCTATTTGTTAAAAATGTTTCTAGGCCCACCCAGGATCTAGAGCAGGGGTCTTCAAACTCGGCCCTTTTATGACTCATGGACTTCAACTCCCAGAATTCCTCAGCCAGCGTGCCTGGCTGAGGAATTCTGGGAGTTGAAGTCCATGAGTCATAAAAGGGCCGAGTTTGAAGACCCCTGATCTAGAGGCATTCAGCACAGTAGTGATGGCAGCACTGGGAGTCTAGCTTTTTACAGGATGTCCTAAGTGAGAATCTATTCACCAAAGAGATTCCTTTCTTCTTTCCTTTGATCCTAGTTCCTTTTGCATTGCTGCACATACAGTACAGGTTATCGTTTTTGCAAAGTTGTGGTCTTTGTTTACAATTGGAAAGGCCTATAGAAACTGCATATTAATAGACCAATGCAGACTAGGTTAACACATTGCACTATAACATAATTTGCTTAAGTGGCAGGATTTCTACATCACATTAAACCATTCACTTGCTTCACAAACTGCATTAAGGCATAATATGTGAATCCGGCCATTGGTTTCATTTAGCACTGATCTAGAACTGGCCAGTGTTTTTGGCAAGGGAATGGCAACTCATCCTTCCAATAGATCAATGCATGTCTAGAGATGTTAGGTAGCCTCTGTAATGTCCATTCATTCCCATCCAAAACCTCTTTCTTTAATTTTGATTTCTTGAATAAGTCACAGATGATCAGTTTACGCTTCATGCTAAGCAACAAACCATAGCTCACAGACCACAATAGTTGGATTCATATGTTGCACTAAGCCCAAACTAAAGAGGTCACTTTAGGTTCTAAAGAAATAGTAATTGTTTCAGGTTATTTCTCAAACTTTGATGGCCTACATTGCATTCATATATAGCTGCATTTAGTGGATTCCAGAACTATGCCAAACTAGGATTCCCAGCACAATAGCCATTGAGTCTCCAGGATTATGAGATGGAGTTGCATCCAGAATAAAAAATGTTCCTGAAAAATAAGCCTGTTTGTTCTAAAACACAAAAGAGTGTGACTATATATGGTGGTACTATAAAGAATCAGACTGGTCTGTCCTACATGTAGCTCTGTGGAGTTTCCAGATAAACTAGTCATCCAGATACATTTTTTTTTTTTACCCTTTAGCCTTTCTAAAAGGCATGACAAAAAATATGATCTGCTGTTTTTAGTCAAAATGGGACTGGACACAAAGCAAAACTGAGCTTAATTTAAGAAATGAGAGTGTATGGCTTGAAATGTAGCATCTGAAGCTATTGCTATGAAAATACATTGGTATATCTTTTTATCATTTCTGCTAGACAGCACATTTCCCTTCTCAAATGCTTCTAATTTGGTAAAGTGCACATGAGGTCTGAAACAGAAAATGTGCCGCAGAACACTTTAAATGCAATGTTTCTCTGTAAGAAGAAGGGGGGGAAAAGCTCTGCGTCCTCCGGGTTTTGCACAGGACATGTGGAAGATGGAGGGAACATATTTCGTTGCAAGATCTCTGGTAAGTTGAGACAGCAGAGGATTTTTGATTAGGCCTCAGCCTGCTGGGAGTAGTGTAGTTACAGAAGTCAGCTTAGCTCGTGTTTCTCTCTAGCCTGAGAGGGAATTTAGAGCTGAAAAATCCACATAGGAAAAGATAGGGTAGCTTTTCTTTACATGATTGTTAGAATTGGAACCTTCTAATATTTTTTTATCCTTCTTCTACTTGGACTTTATTCACAATTCAATAATTATAAATTACTGCTGTGATTTCTTCCCTCATCCCCCCCCCCCAGGCATTGTCTCAAAGGGGAAATTGTCCCAACCTTTAGTTTATCCCTTAAATTTGCTCTCTACCAGTGCTGGAATTTTCACTCTGGATGATGGTGGGTTTTACAATAGGAAAGGCAACACAATGAAATGGGCAGGACATACAGGCAAGTTAGGTTCGTGGGGGATTTGTGCTTTTCTGGCAGTAGGGTTTCCCTAGGTTTCTCCTTTATAAAGCATAAGTCTATTTTAGCATTTCTGTCACAGTATTTTAATCTTTCTTGCTTGGTGTGAAATCAAATTACCATTTTTCAAGCTTTGGGGATTAAACAAAAGGGCTCTAAATGCTGCATATTAGGACAGTAGAAGCTGATTTTGATCAGTCACCTTCAAGCGTCTCCTTAGCATCCTCCACCTTGTAATAGACAGAAAAGATTTCAGCACAAAACACACATAGAATCTCTTTTGGCTATTTTGAGCAGGCTGCAGGATAAGAAAGAACCTTCCAAACTGCTTCCACTCCCAAACTGTATCTCCCTTGTGTGAAGGATGTCTGAAACTCATGCCACTGATTTTTAGTACCCCAAAAGTTGAATTTTGACAGCAAGGTTTTGGTTGTTTCTTACTGTTTCTAGGAGTCTTCTGCTGAAAGTTGGCCATTCTGCCACCAATTTCCAGTTGGTTTTGGGGTGCTGGTGACTACAAATGATCCATGGGTTATAGGCTCCTATTACCAGAGGCAACTGTGAGAGGGACCTTGGAGTCCTAGTGGACGATCACATGACTATGAGCCAGCAGTGTGCAGCAGCAACCAAAAAAGCTAACACAATCCTGGGTTGTATAAACAGAGGCATCGAATCAAGATCACGAGAAGTACTATTACCACTTTATAAAGCCCTAGTAAGACCACACCTAGAATACTGCAGCCAATTTTGGTCACCATACCACAAAAAAGATGTTGAGAGTTTGGAAAAAATTCAAAGAAGAGCAACTAAGATGATCAGGGGCCTGGAGACTAAAACATACAAAGAACGGCTACGGGATTTGGGTCTGGTTAGTCTAAGGAAAAGAAGAAATAGGGGAGACATGATAGCAGTGTTCCAGTATCTAAGGGGCCGCCACAAGGCAGAGGGGGGCAGGTTGTTCACCAAAGCACCAGATGGAAGGACGAGAAACTGACCAAAGAGAGAAGCAACCTGGAACTAAGGAGAAATTTCCTAACAATGGGGACAATCAACCAGTGGAACAGCTTACCCCCAGAAATCGTGGGCGCTCCATCACTGGAGATTTTTAAGAAGAGACTAGACATCCACCTGTCTGAGATGATATAGGTTCTCCTGCTTGAGCAGGGGGCTGGACTAGAAGACCTCTAAGGTCCCTTCCAGATTCTATTCTATTCTATTCTATTCTATTCTATTCTATTCTATTCTATTGTGTTAGACCATAACTGGGGAAACCCAAGTTCAAGTTTGCCTTCAGTCATGGAAACTCAGTGACTGATTTGGGGCTAGGATTGTTGTATGGATAAAACAAAAAAGAGGTCCCTATGTAGATTATCTTGAGATTTTAGAGAAAAACTGAGTTCTGAATCTAAACAATAATAATAATAATAATAACATTGACAACAACAAGAAAATTGTAGGGTTGCACCCTAAATCTTGCATTTGCTAAGCTCATCAAATAATTTTAAAAAATACTGCTGTATGCTAAGCTACAGTGTTTTACTGCTCTATGTAGCCTCTCTTGCTATCTAGGGCCTCTCATTATGTTCATGTTATATACAATAGAAAGACTACTTAGATCTATCTCAAGATCCAATCTTGCCTACAATTTTCCTTTCATTCCTTTCATCTCTCCTTGTGGAGTTATTTATACCATCCTGCAGAGTAAATTAGGTGTGGGAATCCTGTGATCCTCTAAATCTTGCTAAACCACAACTCAAAGTATCCCTTATCAGTGGTATCTGGCCATTTCAATTGCATCAAGTGAAATAGTTTAATCTCAGAAATGGCTCTCGGACTGGAGAAGGTCAGAAAGTCTATTTAGCCAAAGTTGAGTTTGACTTGATTGGGACAGTGCACTATTGACCCTCTATTCCTGCCTTCAATTATTTTCTTCTTTATGTCTGCACCCAGACTGAGGACCAGCTCTTAAAAGTACCATACTGCCAAAATTATCAAATCACACAGTGATCAAATTGGTCCTGTGCAACGCAGACATGCCTATTTTAAGAAAAGTATTATTAGTACCAACAGGCCTTCCAGATAAATATAAAGCTTTGGGGACACAGATACATCCATCTCTAGCTCTTCTCCCCCGTACACCAGCTTGGTAGTGGGTGATCCTGGTATAATTATTTGCAAAGAACTGTTCCTCCACCCCACCCCCTGGCTGTTGTTAACAGATGTAACAGTAAAACAAGAAAAAAAACCACCCCAAACCACAGTGCTAACATTAGACAATAGAAACTCTTTGCAAACAATGAGTCAACTACTCTTGAACAGGGTGGGATACTGAAGATAAAGGCAAACAGGGGCATTCAGAAACTTCAACTGTTTCAGAAAACAATTGGAACATTTCAGATGAACCCTTTTCTGTAGCATCTGAAGTGTTCCTTGGCAGTTTACTGGATATTGTTGCAGAACAATTGTGTACTTCAGTGTTTCTCAATTCTGGCAGCTTTAACTTCAACTCCCAGAATTTTCCACTGATATTTTCTCCAACAGAATGTCTAGCTTATGCCAAAGATCTCACATTATTATCTTCAGCCGAAGGTGAGAATACACTCCAGTGTTTTTATCTAAATTGGTAGGTCAGTTTTTCTGTTTCTTGGCTAATACCATGGGTCATATCTCCATTGCCATGCTTCCTCTCCTTCAGCCAACCTAGATCTGTGCAGTGTTGTGCCATTCCATTTCTCCTCTCCCCAGACTACTGAGTAAACAGCTGTAAGTATTTCCTTTTGTAGCTGGGCAATCAACAATATGTACCTGTGGTTTCCCTTGAAGCCTTTCCCCATTGCTGAGTTGCTGTTCTTCATCAATCAATGGATTAGCAGAAAATCATACTGGCATAAAGTTTGCTGCCCTATTACTGGTCTCTAGCCTATTTCTGTTGTCTCACACAATTTTCTTGAGGATAATGAAAGAGAAAATCTGACCAGTGTCATACGCCTTGAAACTGTCTTTTGATAGAGTTGGAATAATGGGAGAAAACACAATTTTAATACTGACTATATAACCCGTGATCCATTATCATTTCAGAGATATTTCGTTACCATATTTCTCAACATCTTCAACAATGAAATTTATAATGCACTATCTTTACTGGAAAGTTGGAATACATTCAGAGATGTATCTGCCTTGAAAATAGCCCATACTGAACTGTATAAGCACAGTCAAACATCAGCGTAGGAAATGTTTTATGACAGTTTGACAATTTATGTCAACATTTTGACAGTTTATGTCATCAACTGTTTCATAAAAATTGCTAAATTTCAATTCCATGGGAATCATGGATTCCAGATTTTGGACACATTTTGTAAGTTAGCCCATTTGAGGTACCTTGGTTCCAAAGTTGTTGCCTTAAGATACACCATTTCACCCAATTAAAGGTTACAGGAACAACAGTCTTAGTAATATATAGAAGATACAAACTCAGGGTGACTTAATTGAAGACAGTGTCATGGAGATCCAATGGTAAAGATACAAGGGCATGTTTGTCCCATGAATAAATGCACAGAAGAAAAAGACCAAACTGTACAATCAGCAATCAGCCATTTGCAAGAATTTTCAACTAGACCAACTACAAAAATAATGAACCTTTGGTAAAATAAGAATTCCTGAGCCAGTGCATAGGAGAGTTTTTTTTAAAAGGATGGTGGGGCAAGGATACTTGCTGCAAATTACTTAGGTGAAGAACCAGTCTATTTATATTGTGGCATGACCCCAACAGGATATATAATAAAACTGTACTTTGTATTATGAGAAAGGAGCCATCCACCTGAAATTGCTATAGGATTCAGTATTTGGAATAACTCTAACCCTTGTACAGTGTTTGCTGGGTACTATGTGAAGTGCTGATATTGATCTAAAAAGCTTTGTTTCACTCAGAAGCAAGGAATGCACTGGGCCATCAATTAATAGAAAAACTCACATGCTTCCTAAGAGCATTACCAATCCTCTTCAAGAGGTTTCTTGATAGGCTTTTTTGCCAATGACTTCCCAATGAAGGAATGTTTTCCCCAAAGTTACCTGTTGAAATATATTGTTTTTTACTTGGCTATACCCTATAGTAAATACAGTACTGCTCATCTGTTTTAGATATCGTAGCGTATGTGTTAGTCTGCTTCTGTGCCCAGCCTCTACTTGCAAGAGATGAATTTAGCAAAGCCATTACAAATAGTTGTTTTACGCCTTCCCCATTTATTCCTAGTGCCCTCAGTTGTGATTGGGTCCTGGTGTGTTTATAATGAAAGTTAAAAAAAAGCAACCAGGAGGACAATTGAACCTTATGCATTCAACAAAGCATGGAGTGTTACACATATGGATATGATGCTAGATCAAATCTTTAACAATGTATGCAGTTTTAGTAACCTGTACTGTTGCTACAGTTTTATAGATAGCATTTGATAGCAAAGAGCTTGTTTTATCAATGCATATTTTTTGTGTTTACTGTTAATATTATGATTGGAAGTGTGGGAAGTCATTCCCCCCCCCCCCAGAGAAGGAAATATTAAAAGGGCAGAATATTATATTTCCTCAAAGGATCTTAAAGAGGCAGAAAAGCATTCCCAGTTTTCTTAATAGTCCCAAGTCTCCCTCCCCCAAGCAGAAACCAGCTCTGTAGAAATGCAGATGTAAACCATTCAGGAAGGTTGAAGCTAGAAGATTAAGAAGACAAAGACACCTAAAATCTACATAACCCACCCAAACTCTAAGACAGGACATAATAGGATTAACCCACAGATGCCAAAGGGGCACATTCAGACTCAGGTCAAAATACATGACACAGAAAATACAAAGCCTCAAACAGGAACAGGAAACAACCTCAAGAGCCCCAGAGGGTATAAAAACCCACTCCCTAGATGTGCTCTCTCTCCTTTCTTCCAGAGCCATCTTTCTGTCTGGCTCTCCTCTTCAATAAACTGCAATCTTCTTTCTAAAGCAGTCGCCATGTTGTTTATTCCTGGCTTGAACCATGATGAAGACTTTTCCTTCAACAGAAGTTTCCATGATAATGCTAATTGAAAGGTGGCCCTAGGAATGTTATTTATACTCCTTTTCTCTTCCTCTGTAAATTTCCTTACAATTTGCAAATGATTACATGCACTAATTTTTTGATATGAAATAAATCCATCTTGGATTTAATTGGTAGGATTTTTGGGTGGATAAATGATTCAGTATAAAATAATGATCACTTATAGAAGTTTGGAGAAAAATCCAAGGTTTGAGCATGCATTGAAGAATCACAAACAATGGGGTGTTTTTTGTTTTTTGTTTGCTAATGATCTTTCTAGAATTTTTAAGATTTGCAAATTATTTTTGAGATTCCTTTTAAGATATTATTCCCATTGTTCCAGTCTCCTCTTTTGCTTTTAAATACCAGAGCAACCAGACGTTTTTATTTAATGAATTTGTATCTGAAAAGAAAATAGTGACATGATTGTTTGGTGGGGGGGAGGGGCTTAAATTTCACAACATAGTACAAAAGTTCTGGGAAGATTTGAAGTGCTGTCAGACGTGGCCTGAGACATCTGTTGGATTTTCATACTACCTGCCAGCATTCTTCTTTTGAAATCTTAGGCAGTATCTGTAATTACCTGATTCATTAAATATGGAGGCATCTGGGTTTAAAGAACATTTTGAGTAGTTGAAGATAGTGTAAAAAAATCATTTTTCAGTGTTTGTTAATAGTGCACCTAGAGCAGTACATTACAGATGGTGTTGCTCAAGATATCAAATTTAGGTTCTTATGTTTGCATAATTATCAGAAACAGCCCAACCGATTTAAGTGTTAATGTCCATATGGGTGGACTTCACTGGTTACCAGGAAAAAAAAAATGTATACAGTATTTACCTGAAAAATAAATGATTTCTCCCCAGATAATTTAACAATAACATCTGAAAGGTGTTGAAGATTCACTGAAGATTTAACAGAAGCAGTTGTGTTATTTTTATCTAATATCCTTTTGGGGGAGGAATTGTTTTATTTTGGATAAATATGGTAACAATCAGTTCTGGGTATCAGCTTAGGTATCATATCTAAACAGAGAGTCTGCTTACTCCTCCTCCTCCTCTCATCTCCCCCTTTTTCACTTTCTTTTTCTCTCACATGCTGTTCCAAATTTAACCATTCAAGTCACCACAATATCCCCATCTTGTAAATAGGTACTGCGTAGATTACAGTACCTCTTAATACTTCAATAATGTTAAAATTAAATCTCGTACTTTTTTTTTTAACTAAATATGGGCGTGCCCAAGAAAAGTATCTGGCATTTTTAAAACCAGGATTGCTGCTCTGCTACTTCCAGAATGCTATTTGTATAAAATCATACTTCTTTGTAATGTGTCAGCTTTTGGACAGGTTTGCTGTCTCCTTTATATGAATCACATATAATAAAAAATTCCTATGATTCTTTGATGCTGTGAGTTGATCAGCTGCATTCATCTGGATCTCTGTTTTCTCCATCCAGGAAAAGTGCTCCTGGAAACAAAGTTAGCAAACCGTGTTGAAAATCTCATTTTTTAAATCTAGATAATATCACTTGCTTGGGACTAAATGAGGGAAGTTGTAGTTATCAATCTTCACTCTAAACTCAAATGTGTTTGCATGTCTAACAACTAAAGGTTAAATAAACCAATAAGCGTGTTCTACAGAAGTGAGAAGTTAAGAACCAAACAGGAGAGCAACATACCCAGGTCACTGTTACCTAGAGGTAGTTTTATAGTTTTTCACTTGATATCTGACCCATTTTTATAAGTTAATGGGCATATATTATTATTAATGAACACAATAACAATGAAGGAGGTTTCTGAAAATACATAAAAAAGCATTTCACAGCAAGAAGATTTTTACCTGTATTCCAAATCAAAGTTGGACTGAGTTAAAGCTGCTTTTTTTCTGTTAGAACTACCTCCTATTAGGGCCCACTCTTTCACAATAGCAGTAAGAAAATTATTACCCACTCTTAAACAGTATTGTTCAAGTGAAGAAAGCTTAGAGATTATTAGGAGTGAATTTTTGTGAGAAAGGACTATTGAGCTCCATGGATTTCTAGCATTTAAGCCAAATTCTAAGAGTTGGCTTTGCTTCAGGCGCGGGTATCTTCAAGTTCTGGGAAAAAGAAAAGAAGTATAATGCATCAATAACCTATCTGATATGTACTAATTTAATCAAACCAATGTGAACATCATCTACCAAAATATCAAAAAGCAACAGAATGTCCAGCTATTGCAACATTACATTGTCAGATTGAGCTTTTTCCATATTTAAAACTACAGTGCCCAAGCATCTGGTTTGTTATTATACTTTAAAACAAGAATACATTTTTCATCATTGCAAAATGAGACAATATTGGAAACCATAATTGTTTAGTAAATAAATCTAACACATCATTCAGTATGCGGAAGAAAAACCAAATAAACAGGAACGGGGAGAAGCAAGCGAAATATCACTCAAAATACCTCTATACAGCTGGAAGGCCATAAGGATGGTGGGATTGTAACTGGTTGATAATGTACACTTTGGCATTTCACCACAAAAAAAATTAAGAATGGGAAAAAATAGCAAAAGAAATTTAGTCAAAAATGTAGCAGATTTTAGAAAAGGCATGAATATAGTATCCTCACTGTGTGCCCACAATTCACAGTAACGTAGCACCATAATATTTATGTCAGATTTGGTCTGTGATCCTCACTTGCATCACTTCAGCTTCAAGCAGAAAATCAGATTTTTAAAAAAGTTCTGCTGAATCGTGCATAGATGAACAGAAATGAATCTCTTACCTCATATTTTTAAACATTTAGATTTAAGCAATTTTTACCAAGATTAGCCATCCTTAAAGACAGTGTGTGCTAAAATGTTGTTACAACAGTAAACAATTAAAATTCTATATATAATTATCAAATGCAAACATTATGCAAATATGTACTATATCTAATACACATATAACTCCTATGCTTTTTTAAAAACCTACTGAATTTTGCATAAATGAGTCCCATATATCATTAAACTTATCCATAGAGTCTACATCTATAGGCAAACCTCACATAAGTAGCAAGTATAATCAGGTTTTCAATCCATTGAGTAAATGGCCCATACAGAATAATAGAATAGAATAATAACTTTATTGTCACTTTGAATGTACACTGATCGGCATACATTAAAATGAAATTTCGTTGGATACAGCTCTCAAAGGGTAACCACCTCTGATATACACTACGTAAATATGACATAAATAAATAAATAAATAAATACAGAATTATGCATATACCCACATATATTATATGACACGGAGAAACAAACAGTCTAGTTTGGGTTATGTATACATGTGCATGGCGAGAAAAACGAATCTTGCAAGTTTACCAGATGGATGGCATAGGGAACAAAGCTATTACAGAATCGGGTAGTCCTGCTAGAAAAACTTCGAAACCTCCTCCCAGAGGGGAGCAACAGAAACACACCATAAAGTGGACGTGTGGGGGTCTCTAACGATGCTTTGAGCACATAGCGCTTATAAGCAGCATCCTGAATACCAGGAAGCGAGCTTCCTATGATCTTCTTGGCTGTCCTTACCATTCTCTGTATGGACTTTCTATCTGAGGCACTGCTGCCACTGAACCAGACAGTGATGCAGTTTGTTAAAATGCTTTCAATCGTGCCTCTGTAAAAAGTGGCCAGGACAGAAGGAGAAAGATGTGCTCTCCTCATCCAATGCAGGAAATGCAGACACATCTTTCCAATGTTGTGAGATCAGTCTTCTAGCTATAATAAGGACACTGAGAATCCTTTACATTGTCCAGTTGTCCATGTGCTAGGTATGTAATTCAAAAGAGTATTATCCTGTGAAATTTTAGCTTTGTCACACAATCACATTTACATAGTCCACTACTTTCTCCCAAAATTTAGTAAATATAGTACATTGTAAAAACATGTGTTTTTCCTCATTATATCCCCAACAGAATGCTGTCCTTGACAATTCTTTACTATAGAGATGTAATGGAGTCCAATAAATTCTAAACATTATTTAGATGATCAGGGGACTGGAGGCTAAAACATAAAAGGAACGGTTGCTGGAATTGGGTATGTCTAGTTTAATGAAGAGAAGGACGAGGGGAGACATGATAGCAGTGTTCCAATATCTCAGGGGTTGCCACAAAGAAGAGGGAGTCAAGCTATTCTCCAAAGCACCTGAAGGCAGGACAAGAAGCAATGGATGGAAACTAACCAAAGAGAGAAGCAACCTAGAACTAAGGAGAAATTTTCTGACAGTTAGAACAATTAATCAGTGGAACAACCTACCTCCAGAAGCTGTGAATGCTCCAACACTGGAAGTTTTTAAGAAGAGACTGGATAGCCATTTGTGTGAAATGGTATAGGGTTTCCTGCCTCAGCAGGGGGTTGGACTAGATGACCTCCAAGGTCCCTTCCAACATGATGATGATGATGATGATTATCTTTTATTCATTAGCCATGAACCTCAGTCAACTGAACATTCAAATTGGCCGGCGCTGATGGTTGACACGGGTTGCTAGCAGCATCCTAGGTGTCAACCAGGTACCTCCTTAAAATATAAGATGTTCCGAGTAGCGCAGTTTTTTGTAACATTGCTGGAGTTATTGCAGGAAGCTGCAGTTTCTTGATGTATTTTGCAAAGTTTTTGGACATAGTGCCCCGATGACAATGGGTATCACTGTTACACGTTTCATCCATAATCGCGCAGTTTCAATGGCCAGGTCGTGATATTTCGTAATTTTTTCCAGTTCTTTTTCTTCGACTCTGGCATCTCCTGGTACAGCGATATCAATCAGCTGTACGCTTCGGTTATCTACAACTGCGATATCTGGCGTGCTGTGTTCCAAACGGCGATCTGTCTGTATTCGAAAGTCCCACAAGATCTTCACCCTCTCATTCTCAACAACTTTTTCTACCCTATGTTCCCATGACTTTTCGGACACAGGCAAGTCGTATTTTTTACACAATGCCCAGTGGATTAATTTAGCAACTCGGTCATGTCTAGCTTTGTAATCAGTTTGCGCGATTTTGCTGCACTCACAGATTAGATGTGAAACAGTTTCAACTTTATTTGCAAAGTTGGCAAATTATTATTATTATTATTATTATTATTATTATTATTATTATTATTATTATTATTATTATTATTATTATTATTATTATTATTATTATTATTATTATTATTGTTGTTGTTGTTGTTGTTGTTGTTGTTGTTGTTGTTGTTGTTGTTATTGTATAGATCATAGTTTAAGGTCCATTGACACTCTTACTATAGAAGTTAATATGCTCTCCCATTCTCTAGGAAATACAGGAGAGCTGTAATTGTTTAGTGCTGTAATGATATACGCTACATTTTACTTTTTAATTTTTTTTCTATTGTATTTTTCCTCACTTATTTTTAACCACTTGTTATTTTTTCCCCCTGATAACGTACATATGTATTTTTGTGTTATGATCCCTTTGTTTTTTCCTTTTTCTATTATTCTAAAAGCAATAAAAAAATTATATAAAAAAAGACTATGCTCAGTTGGGCTGCCTATTTAACTGTATTTTTACAGGGGTTCCTATAATCAATTCTCAGTTTAGGTAAACTATATTGTCAGCTTTGTAACATCCAAGAAATGGCCGAATTGATATGGTCCTGCCTTCTAGCATATGGAAATGGATTTCAGCTATGCTGCTGATATTTTGCACTGGAGCAAGCAGGAGCCATTGGTGCAGCTGAATAAGAGATTTTTCAATTCACAGTGGCAGTCATAAGGCAAAAATAGAAAGGGTGTCCTGGATATTATTTAATTCAGCTCCACAGTATAGACTAGACGAGGCTAGCTGCATTCTCTCCCTGTCATAACAGTTTATGCTAATAAGCCATTAAAATAATATGTATAACTAAATTGCCCACCCCTTGGTCTAAAATCTCTTTACACAGGCATCTATTAAAAGTACATGTATTGGATAGAGTTAATTAAAAAAACAGGTAAACATAGATGCTTACTAATAATAATAGAGAATAAGAGAAAATGATCTTGTTCTTTCTCTTTCTCTTTTAAATGAACTACTGGTACTTTACATGAAAGGAAGGAAGGAATTTCCAGTATTTTTATGTGTCATTTTTAAGACCCATCTTGCTTTAATAGCCATTTCAATCACCTTGTAAAGATTCCCGAACTGAAGGTGACTTTTAGAACAGGGATATTTTTCTTCTCTGTTTCAAAGCCGAAGTGATTCTTTTCTCTATAATGGATGTAGATGCCTAAGGAGGAATAAAGAGTTGGTATATTTTGGTGACATTTTGGAAATGTTTAAATCCTTTAAACATTTAAATCCTTTGTATTATCACAGATTTCTATCTTTTTCCGGAGAGTTCCACTTGGAGGTATCTAAATGCCACTGATCAATAACTTTGTGCCTGTATGTGTGAGAGGGAGAACGTGGAGGGCTTCCACTGATGCACTACAATGACACATGT
This sequence comes from Azemiops feae, assembly GCA_023970755.1. Lineage (NCBI taxonomy): Eukaryota > Metazoa > Chordata > Lepidosauria > Squamata > Viperidae > Azemiops > Azemiops feae. Next base: position 782,253 of record JALGBA010000001.1, read on the forward strand.
AACTGAATTGTTTAGAAGCATCCTTTCTACCATAAACTGCGCAAAAGCAGAGATGAGCCAAAAATGGATTTGGATTAATACATGAACCAATGTTCTTCCTACTGAATAATAGCAAAAAAACCCCAACAACAACGGTGAAATGAAGAAGATCTCAACTCTTCTCAGACACTGAAAACAAATGTTTGGCTTAGAAGGAGCTTGGAAAGACCGGTATTCTTTCCTCCAATAATGTACTTCTTGTCCATGATAGGTGAGTCTGGAGGTTGTCATAAAGATAGCAAAAATCAACAACTAGAATACCCAGAGTATTGATCTTCTTAAGCTGAAGCTATTTTGTGCTTCAATAACAGAGAAATACCCACTCTTATAAACAACATTATAATACATAATGTAACATTATACCATACCTCTGAGATATAGGTTGATAGGTAGATAAGGATAGATAGATAGATAGATAGATAGATAGATAGATAGATAGATAGATAGATAGACAGACAGACAGACAGACAGACAGACAGACAGACAGACAGATAGACAGACAGACAGACAGACCGATTATATATATATATAAAGAGAGAGAGAGAGAGAGAGAGAGAGAGAGAGAGAGAGAGATGATGGATAGATATGATAGATATGTGATTGATAATGATAGAGAGAGAGAGAGAGGTGGACAGACAGATAGATAGACAGACAGACATGATAGAGAGATAGAGAGATAGAGAGAGATAGATAGATAGTTAGATAGAGCGATAGAGATAGAGAGAGAGATAGACAGGCAAACAGAGATAGATAGATAGATAGATAGATAGATAGATAGATAGATAGATAGATAGATAGATAGATAGATAGATAGATAGATAGATAGATAGATAGATAGATAGATAGATAGATAATCATCTTTAATCTTGCAAATGGAGATATCTACACTTGTTTATCTAATTTTTTGGAACTACGAGTGGATTCCCTCTTCCATCTCAGTTACAGATATATCCAGCAATATTCGTAAAAGAAAGAAGGCATTTCTGCAGAATGCTAGTGAGTATGGCAGCTTTCGATGTAGCAGGATCTGTTATGTGATTTTTCTCATCTATTTCTCTCTAGTCCATAAATGTACTTGACCTCTTTATTTTACTTACCAGATGGCAGCAGCGACTACTTTTTGCCGACTTTTTTCTAAATTCAATCATCTCAAACTGCTTCTTTGGTGATCTCGTGCCCCCAGCTAGTAATTTATCATCATTGAACAGATTTACAGAATTTACATGGAAAATGCTCTTTTCCACTCCCTCTCGAAAACAAATGGAAATATTTTCTTCTGCTAAAACTAACTCCCACCCCTTATGGTGTTGATTCTCTAGTCTCAAATGCTCTATTACAATCCTGTAATTGCTACGTAGAAATGGATCAAGTCATAGAATTTGTGTCTCACTTAAAACTGACCTGGTCCTTAAAATCCATCACAATCACCATACTCGATGAAAGTAATGATAAAAATGATAGATGTGTTCGGAAGGAGAAGAGGTTTCCCACTTACGGAAGAGAAGGGCCATCTGCTTATTATTTATATCCAGGTATTTCTGTTTCGCAAATTCAGGATACAAGGCAATGCTTGTAACAGAAGAACCAGTCATTTCCCCTATACAAATCCATATCAAATGGATATGTTATTTCACATATGTGACAACCATTGTGTCTTCAATAGCACAACCTTACCTGAGAAATAATATGGAAGCCCTTCAATTTCATTACATATAATTTCATTACTGATGGTTTTATTTCTTTTTAATTGTTCGAAAAAGGTGTTAGAGTCTTAATGAGATTAGTTCTATAAAACTCCATCCTACTGGCACTCAGGCAGTTGAATTTAGTGGAGCGGTTATCTTGAATCTCCCCAGAAACTTTTCAAGTTCTTATTCAGGGTTTTTTTTTTAATCTTGAAAGCATATCCTACTAAATGTTGTGACATCTCCCTTGTGTCAGTACAGTACTGTGACCCTCAGTATGGTTAGCTCACATGGCCAAAATTGGTGCTGGAGGGAAATTATCCTAGAAGCTGTAGTCCCTTATCCTAGGAATCTGTCTTCATGTTTGATCCCAATTATTTGCAGTGTATCTGTATCACTTGCAAGACAGGTTCAGAAGCAAGAACACATAATATTAAAATACTGAAGTATAAAGTTTTCTATTTAAAACAACGTCTGCATATGTGAATACTGGTGCTAGCAAAATTGACAACATAAACAATAGTAAAATAAGCTCAATTTCAAGTGCCTGGTGGAATAAGTATGTCATAACATAAGAGGGAAGAACACAATACAAGATTTTATATAACCTTCACTATGCAAAACTAGTTATGGAAGGATTGATGACTCAAGAAAGAAACCTCAGAAAGCCATTCATACCATTAACATGTAGATAATCCATAGCATTCATATGTATGATAGTCATTAGATGGTCTTTCCCTTTCCTGTTTTGTGGATTTCAACTCCTACAATTCTCTAGCTAGCATAGCATTGCTGAGAATTCTGATTTTAGAAGCCTCTCCATCTGGAAGGCATTTAGGTTGGGGGAAACCATTTCAAGACAGAGAATATTTACTGTTAAAAGTTCATGTGAATAAGTTCTGGATAAATTGGTGGTTTTGTTACTCTTGTTGTGGGCTGGCCATTTTTTCCATGTTGATTCTAGGGACAAAATCACCTTGTTAAGATATTCACAAAGGTTATTACCTATACTTTCAAAGGCACACAACACACCCACATAAAATTATATTCACATTGTAATAAAAGGGTTGCTGCGCTCTTTTTCCTAGGCTGGAGAACAATCAATCCCAATTAAAAAGAAAACCTGAGAGTTGAATTTAGCAAATGAACTTTATGTACAGATCAGATCATTTCCTGTTTTGTGGTCCTACCCTTTGACCATGCTATTCTTCAATATGAATTATTATATGATTTTCTATATTAGAAAAAGAGCATCAACACATTTACAGCTTTAATGATCTTGACTTTCTATCGTGAAAGTGATAACATCAAACAGCTCTCATGCTTTCACACTTAAGTTGCAATGCGGGTCAATGCTGAATTTGTGTACAGCAAACTGATGCTGAAGTGCTACTGAGCATTTGCTGTATACTTCTTTCATGCGTTTCTTTTGGTTTTGTTTTAATCACTGATTTCTGGCTTGAAGCGGACCAGACAAAATCCCACTGAAATAAGTCCATCAAATTTTCTCTTGAAACGGATAAAAAAAAGTCTGAAACGCAACACTGAGTACCTCAAACTCCTGATGACCGATCCATTAAATTATAGTTCCTTTGCTTCTCTTCTTCATGGTAAAGAACTATCCATCTTATGTGAAGTATTGTCAAGCCTAGTGTTATTTTCAGACTTCAGCTGCTTCCTTGATCAGCCATTTAAGCACTTTGCAATCTCAATGGTAAACGTCAATGGCTGAAAAGGTAATAGGATTCCTTTCTATCATGAAAAAAAAACTGTTCTTCGTTGATAGGCCTCTGTTAAGGCACTTCCTCTTTTTTTTTTTTCAGCTTTGCATTAGTTTACACTGTTACATTGCAGTTCAACACAGTCTTGCTTAACTTGTCATTTATAAATACACAAGGCATGATAGGGAGAAAAAAAAAGAATTCTCATAGCTCAGGGGTAAGACAATTTTTGTCAATAGATGTTTTATCTCAGGGATAATCTATTGAAAATGAAAAAGTAGGTAAGGATAAAGGAAATAATGAGTGATACCACAGCCTAAAGCCACCAGGGACACCCACTTTCCCCTTCTCGGAAGTTTTTTTTCCTCCCTCAGCACTTTCTTCTCTTTCTTTTACATGGAGTACAGATAGTCCTCAACTTACGACCACAATATAGCCCCAAATCTCTGTTGCTAAGTGAAACATTTATTAAGTGAGCTTTGCTCCATTTCATGACCTTACTTGCCACAACTGCTAAGTGAACCACTGCAGTTGTTAATTTAGTAACACAGTTGCTAAGTGAATCTGGTTACCTCACTGACTTTCCTTGTCAGAAGGTCTCAAAAGGTGATCACGTGACCCACAGGACACTGCAACTGTCATAGATGTGAACCAGTTGCCAAGCGTCTGAATTTTAATCAGGCGACTACAGGGATGCTGCGATGGTGAAATGGTCATAAGTCCCTTTTTTTTCAGCACCGTTGTAACTTTGAACGGTCACTAAATGAACTGTTTTAAGTTGAGGACTACCTGTTCATGGAGGGAGAAACAGCTCTCACCAGAGATCAGAACTGAAATCTGACAGAGAACTGCTGAAATGTGGGTGAGGGCTGCAAGGGACCACAGAATTGTATGCTGCCCATATAGCCTTGATGTAGGATAGGCCCAGCATTGCAGACACCAAATTCTCTTTTTGCAGACTTTAAAATGCTCCCCTGTTACGGTTGCTAAAAATCAGAGGCAACATTTCCTACCGTTTTCAGATGGGTTGTAGCTAAGGAACCCCCGAATCAGGCTAAAGCAGCAAAACCTGGCCCAGACGTAATGTGAAATAACCAATTAACATTAAAAGCATTGCTCACTCTTTGGTCATCCCTGTTCCTCAAATGATTAGGTTACTTCTTCACTAACAAAAGGTTGTTCCTCTTTGTACGAGAGGTCCCTCCGGAGACTAGGAGAGCAAAAGTAGGATAAGGCTTTTTTCCTATTTTAAATTCCAAATTTGTCTGATGGTGGCAGGACTGCGTTTATAGTGAAACAAGTTGCCCAACTTAGTGACGATAACCCCTTACTTTTTTTTTTCATCATCCATCACTCTTTATTCTGCCTCCTCTCCCCAAACAATTTATTCTCACCAACTTCATGTTCAGCATCATCCACCAAGAGAAAAGGCATTAGGAAGTACCTGCAGAAAGAATACAGGGTGTTAGTCTTGAAAGGCAGTCCAGGCAAGTAGCACAATCAGGAGTACTACCTCCATCTTTATTGTAAGGTTACATTAATAGAATCTCACAAAGCTGAAAGTATTTCTCCTCTTTTTTTTCTTTTAGTATGGAGGGTCCCTTCTGAAATATTTTCCATGCCATCCCACCTTCTGTGGGCCAAGACATAACAATAACAACAATAAAAATAACAATAATAAAGTTGGAAGGGACCTTGGAGGTCATCTAGTCCAACCCCCTGCTCAGGGAGGAAACCCTATACCAGTGATGGCGAACCTTTTAAAGACCGAGTGCCCAAACTTCAACCCAAAACCCACTTATTTATCGCCGGGTGCCAGGTGGGCATGGCCCACTGGATGGGCGTGGCTGTGGTGGTCATGGCAGAATGGGTGGGTGTGGCCAAGGTGGACGTGGTCACCTTGATGTTCCTCCTGTGGGGGCTGGACAGGGTTGGGGGAGATCCAGGGGGTCTCTGGCAGGTGGGGCAGTGGGCAGGAGGCTCATCCTGTGGGGCGAGGCCAGGCAAGGCGAGGCAGGGTGAGGGTGCCATTGTCGCAGGGCAAGGCGATGCAGGGGCCAGGGCGGCTACTGCCTGACACTATTGTCCCCCACCCACAGAGGCCAGCGAGTGCATGGGGGCCAACGGTGTCTGTCAGCAGCCACAGCCTGCTGGCCCCCCAACCGGCGCACTCTAGGGCTCCGCAGCCCGCTGCCAGCAGTTCAGAGAAGCTGCCTCTGAGCTCGACGGCCGGCCAACAGCTGAGGAGGCGATGCAGTGGGTCGTGCCCGGGAAAAGGACAGCATGCGAGGCCAAGAGGGATGGGATGGGGAGGAGGGAAACCAGCTGTGCTGGGATGCATCTGGCCATGTGGGACCTCGGCGAGTTAGCGGGCGGCTGCTTGAAGAGGGATGGTTGCCATCTCTGGGGCATGGCGCGAGTGCCCACTGAGAGGGCTCTGAGTGCCGCCTCTGGCACCCGTGCCATAGGTTCGCCACCACTGCCCTATACCATTTCAGACAAATGGCTGTCCAATCTCTTCTTAAAAACTTCCAGTGTTGGAGCATTCACAGCTTCTGGAGGCAGGTTGTTTTACATCTTTTACATGTCCCATCTACGGCTCTCCTTTCTGCCCCACATATCATTAATCAAGGTTACAATAACACCCTTCTTGCAAAGGACTCTTTCCCCCCTTAAAAATCAAGCCTAGAATCCCACTTTTTATCATGATTTTCGTCACTGTCCTACTGTTGATTGAAGACTGAATGCAAGCCTTCAAGCAGATCGATATTCCCACTATTATACAAAAATAAATCTAAGAGCTGTTTGTCCCTTAACCAGGCCAGAGGACTAACCAATTTAGGAGAAAGCAGGTATATACTATACAGGTAGTCCTCGTCTTACAATCATTCACTTAGTGACTGTTTGAAGTTACAACACCACTGAAAAAAGTGACCATTTTTTCACACTTAGGATCGTTGCCACATCCCCATGGTCAGGTGATCAAGGTTCGGATGCTTTGCAACTGGCATTTATTTATGATGGTTGCAGTGTCCTGAGGTCATGTGACCACTTTTTGTGACCTTCTGGAAAGCAAAGTCAATGTGGAAGTCAGATTTACTTAACAATCATGTGACTGACTTAACAACAACAGCGATTCACTTAACAATTGTGGCAGGAAAAGTACTAAAATTGAGCAAAACTCACTTAACAACTTCCTGGTTTAGCAATGGAAATGTTGGGCTCAATTGTGGTCGTAAGTCGAGGACTATCTGTAATATGCACTGTGATGGTCATAAGTGCTATTTTTTTTTAGTGTCATTGTAAGCGGAGGACTACCTGTATCCTGAAAATAACTTGTGTCCAGTTGCGTGAGGGGAGCAATACTGACTGATTTCATTGCTGGGGGATGGCAACAGTTTCTCTTCTAAGGATAGTTTCCTCCTGAGTAAAGGAGGAGAAGGCCATGAGGTAAGCTCTTAGTATTAGCTTGGCTGATGAGAAGATGCAGCGTAGTGGAACGGAGAAGATTTCCAAATATTCCTCATTGAAGGGAATCAGGGAATCAAAGAGTCTGTCTTTGTAACCTAGCCACTTTGAATGAAATGAAAATTAAGGTCTTGGCTAGATTATAGGCTCACATAGCGACTAGACTAGAAGAAGGCAAAGTGTTGCAGAAGAATAATTGTGTTCTGTCCCAGCCTACGTGAGTCCTTGTTATGCTCACAAGGAGAAACCCCTCTTCCAAGAAACAGGCAGGAACTGCAAAAAAACCCCAACCACTTTTATTCTCACAGACCTGAGTCAATGTCCAAGGCAAACAAACACAGTCCACAGAAACTCGATCCTCAACATGAACGGTTGCCTTCGGCAACCAGCACTTCCCACACCTTACCTTTTATAATTCAGCCAAGGCGTGGCTTCCTAATGCCTTCTCTTTTGCCTTTGGAACCGCTCCATTGCATTCCTCTGTCCTACTCGCTTTTCTTGCCTGCGCTTTCGTGCATCCATGATTTGTCCCAACTGTTCTTTATCACTGTCCAACTCAGGCTCCCAGCACAGCGGTGTCTCAGCCTGAGTGCGAGTAGAGGGGCTAGGCTCCTCATCCGACTATAAGTCTTGGAGCTCCTCAGAGCCTTCCTCTGACTCTAATGTCACTCCAGGCCCCTCCTCCTCATCTGATTCCTCAGACTCAGCTGCCAGATCCACTGGCTGGTGAGGAATCACAACAAATTGGAAAGAAAGGTGAAGGAAACCTTAAAAAGTGTATAAAGTAAACTATAGCAATGTAAGCCGTCTGTTTAATCACTGCAGACTTTTTGAAATCTCGCCACTTGAAGGCGTTATCGATTCAGCGGCCAAAGAAAACTTGCAATTCCAGATCATTAGGAATATGGAGGTAGTTACAAAGCACCGGTGGGACTGAGGAATTGATGATCATAGGATTGACTCCTGGACAGAGAGCCAGAATAAGACCAGTGGCCTCTTTTCTACCCTTTTTTTGTGCAACATCCATATAACTTTATCTGACTCATAGCCAGAACAAAGGAAATAAAAGCCAGATAGAGAAAAGTCCAGCATATAAATTGTGCAGAAGGGAAAATGTGAAAGTGTCAAACATTTTAAACAATAGAACAAATAGTTGTGAGATCTGCTCTGGAGGAGACGTGTTAAGTATCCGTCAGAGGTTATTCAAGTGTAAGAAATCTTGCCAGCGTAGGGACTTGGATGAGGCTTGCTCTTGAAATTCCTTCCAATTCTTCGATTTTACAAATCAGAAGATTAGAGCATTCTGTGTAGCGTTTTCTTCCTCTTTACGACCAGCAGGAAAATACTTGTTCTGGATGCTCTCTTTTGTGTACAGGGAAATTTTTGTACGGCTCAGAGAAGAGTGTTTGCAGGCACAGAGCTAGGGGGATTGCTCTCTGAAAAGAAGTCAGCCAAGCCACATGTTTGTATCCCTTGAGGAAGCATATATATTGTACTTGCTGGTTTTCAGTATAATTTGTGCTTCCTTCTCTTTTTCCCCCTAGATTGCCTCCAATATATAGTTACGAATTGTTTTGCTTAATTTGATCGGGAGGATTTTTTAGCAGAAACTAAAGTTCTTGGCAAGGTATTTAGAACAGGAACAGAGAGATGTACATTTTTTAAAAATGTAAATAAATGAATAAATAAATAAATAGAGCTATCCAGTTTCCTGATATAAATTTAATCTAGAGTCCTATTTACAGGAAGCTTCCCGTAAAATATTGTAAAAAGAGAAAAAAGAGAGAAGATCTTAGTACAGGTCACATTAGCGTAGGATCTTGATTTTATACCAGTTTGATCTAGTGATTAAGCCACCAGGCTAGAAAGCTGGAGATCGTGAGTTCAAGTCCTGCCTTAGCCATGAAAGCCAGCTAGTCCAGTCACGCTCTGTCAACCCAACCCACCTCACAAGGTTGTTGTTGTGGGGAAAATGGGAGGAGGAAAGTATGTTGAATATGCTTACCACCTTGATTATTTGTAAAAATAATAACAGATATAAATTAAACAAACAAACAAACAAACAAATATCAGAGCATAATGTGAATAGCAAGCCAGCAGGAGTGCACACTAAGTAATATTGTATGCCTAATTTATTATCAATTTTCTAATATATATATATATATAACCTCTGCAATATTTTGCAGGCTCTCTTCTAGTCTATTTTTCAGTCTCTTGTCTGAAGTGTCTCATGGAGTGATTTTGGAGTTTACGAGGCGATGGAAAGTCTTGCCATTGTCTCTTTTCAGCTCTTCATCACATTGTGGTTTCTTCCACCACCATCTGATTTGAAAAAGCCAGCATGAGAATGCTTCTTCTGTTGAGATCTGACTGAAGGTAAAAGGGGGTCCACAGAGGATGGTGAAAAAATCCAGATGGTGGTCACCATGGTGTGATTGAAGCTCAGCCTGTGTTTTATGTGTGTTGCGACAAACATAAAAATGGGTGGAGTTTTGATCACAGTGTTATGGCCGACATCTTGACTTTTTTGACCAGACCTTGCAGACACTCCTTTTGCTATCAGAACATACTGCATTTTTTTCTCCTTTTAGAACAAAAAAAAAAAAAACCCTATTCTTTACCAGTTATTCTTTTTTTTAAAAAAAAAAGAAACCATCCACATTGTTCTTGATGGCTCACAACAATTAAAAAACCTCTCATAAGAACAAAAATGTAAAATAAAGGCATAAATGTGGAAACAGACCCAGCTGACTAAAACATTCTAAATGGCAATCTAACTCTTAAAAATAATTTATCCATCAGGAACGAATTATTTGTTAGAACAGGATGTTTTACTCATTTAATGGGGGGGAAAAAAGACAAGGTGCAAAATCAAAATGAAACTCATGGAGAAAACACCCATAATCTGGTTGAGCCCACAACAGAGAACCTTTATTTGTGGAATTGTTTCAGCTTTGAGTGAGACATAAGAAGTAAAAAAAACCGTAGTAGGCCAAATGTCTATGGATATTCTCAGTTATCCAGGTCATGGTTGTCCTAAAGGTTCTTTTTCAAAAGGCAACTGGACTTTGTTTGTTTTTTCTTGAAGACGTTTCACTTCTCATCCAAGAAGCTTCTTCAGTTCTGAACTGAAGAAGCTTCTTGGATGACAAGTGAAACGTCTTCAAGGAAAAACAATGAAAGTCCAGTTGCCTTTTGAAAAAGCACCTTTGGGATTTAGGTGGGCCAATGTTCTTTCTGATCACAGACATCAAAGCCAATTGAGATTTTCAAAGTAATCACTCTGAGTTGTGCATAGAATTGGCAATCAATAGTACTAATTCAGAATAGATCTAAAATCATCATCCCCAAAGGCAAGTAAACGTTAACATATTTGCTGCTGCATTCTAGACCAATAGAACAAACAACTCTAATTTTTCAAATGTAGCTCAACATAGAAAGCGTGGTAGTAATCCAATCTAAATGCAACTGGTATGATGTGACATTTTCAGTTCACCTTTCTGGCTATTTAGATACCAAAAAGTTCATGACTACATACGAACTTTTCATTCAACACATTGCCATCTGAAGGCAATGGTTGAAAATGCAATCCAGATAATTGCTAGCTCATGAAAAGAAGAAAAAAGCTGCATATTACATGGCTATTGATGGTAATGCACTCCAGATTCTGGAACAGTCTCTGTCATGAACTCCATAGATTGCTGTTAAATAGCACAGAAAACAGAACTGATCTTCAAAATGCATTATACACTTGACCAAAGAACAGTACACTCCTATCTGAACACTCCTACATAGTTTTCTAGCCAGCCAGATTAACCAAATCAAGGGTAGTCATCAATGGGGCAACAGATATCATAGCCAGATTGTTCTGATGGGTGGTTCAATCTGAATTTTTGCAGTTCTCTGATGTGCGTCAAATGTGCTACTATGCTTGAAGACAGGACTCATTTTGATGGAAACAGATCTGTGCTTCAATGTCTGGTTAAAATTTATGTTCCCTCTTGCTGGTCTAGCCCTTCTAATTCTAGTAAACAAATTTTAAGTGGCAGTGGCATTTAAACAACTTGTGGCTTGTGGCAGCACAACAACCGTGGCTCAACCAATGCTCTTATATTCCCATTGGAGCTTGCTGGAGAAGTTTGGAAGTAACCAAGATCAATTCCAGACATCCACCCTGAATGTGAAAAGTTTATGGTGGACAAACTGATGGAGTTTCCCACCGATGGCACCAAAACGAATTTTTGTGTTTGCTGAAGGAAGTTGCAGTTAAGTGGCAACACCATTAATTGAGAAGAATGATCAAATCCCTGGACATATATCAAGACTTCTTCATGCATAAACACAGAGGATATTTTGGGAATCCTACAACATAGCTGCTAGTCAAGAGATCTTAAAACTCAAGCAGGGACAGAGGCGAATAACATCATATATTTTAAATTACTTGCTAGAGATGTAGGATGGAATGACTTAGTTCCAACTGACCAGTTCAGAGAAGGACTGGCCAAAGATCTGAGAGATGAGGTGATGAGACGAGATATCCCAAATATCTTGGAAAAGGTGAACCAATGTTGTATAATAATTAAATACCCTGCTGGAGCAGTTAAGGCAGGGAAGAAACAGGAAAGGAAAAACCCTCTACAATCTGTCTTCCCCTATTATACCATCCCTCCTAGTGGCCTTCTCGGAATCCAGTATGGGGGAATCCATGCAAATTGGAGCAACCAAGAGATCCCTTTCATAAGGAGAGAAGCAAAGAAGAAGGGATCAGGAACCGTGCTTTTACTGTGGGGCCCCCAGGCACCTAGCCAGATCATGCCTGGTGAAGCCTCAAGCAATGATATGCAGAACTTTAAATCAATGGAACCTGTAGCCAGTAAGCGCCCAGCTTGTTTCCCAGGAGCTCTGAAGGGGGGGGGGCTCAACTATTTAAGGACAGCTCAGACAGCCAACAGCAGGGAAGTATACCTAATTATTTCTGTTATTGTGACTAGATTCCAGGCAGAATATGAAACTCTCTGCTCTTGTAGACTTGGGGGGCAACCACTAAGTTCATAGATGTAGAAACAATACAGTACCTTCTGCTGGTCCACAAAGCCAGAAAGGTTGGAGACCACTGGCTTACAACTTAATCAGAATGAAAGAAGGGCATAAATATTTGTCAGTCTTCAATACAGGATATGGCAAGTTCAAATACAGGTAGCCCTTGTCTTACAACCATTCATTTAGTGATCACTTGAAGTTACAACAGGACTGAAAAAAGTGACTTATGACTGTTTTCACGCCTACAACCTTTGCAGCATCCCCATGGTCACGTGATCAAAGCTGGGACGCTTGGCAACTGGCATGTATTTATGACGGTTGCAATATGATCTTTTGTGACCCTCTGGCAAGCAAAGTCAATGGGGAAGCCAGATTCAAATAACAACCATTTTACTAACTTAACATCTGCAATGATTCACTTAACAACTGTGGCAAGATAAGTTGCAAAATGGGGCAAAACTCATTTAACAACTGTCTTGCTTAGCAATGGAAATTTTGGGCTCAATTGTGGTCATAAGCCGAGGACTACCGGTACAGAGTGATGCCAACGGGTCAACTGTGATGCTGGTTTTTTTTTTTCTAGATTCATGAATGAAATATTTTAAAATATTACATGGTGGTATACTTACACGACATCTTGATCTTATTTCAAAGGTCTCTCCTTGCATGTCACCTATATCAGAAACATATTGCAAAAATCTATGGGACAACAACTTTGAGATCTGGAATTCCCACCCTTGAAGGCTGCCAAGAGTGGGAAAGTCAGCAGACTTAACCTATTTGTCTGAACCCCCTTAGATTGCTTTCTGTATGGGGCAAAAGCCATAGAATTAGTTCAAGCCTTTGCTTTTAATATATTGTTTGTGTACAAGACAAATATCATTTTGCTGAAATATCATTTTGGAGGACATTAGTGGAAGAGAATGGCAGGCAAAACTACTCGGAAATGGACCCAACAAGTTCGTTTTGCTGCTTAGGCATATTTGTGCAATGGGCAACACCTGGATAAGTTCACAAGGCGGCGGATGAGGGATTTTCTTCCGTCTGTCAAATGCCAACTGATCTTGAAAGATTGATAAGGACCATCTTGTTGAGTCTCACTAACCATATCACACTGCAAAGGTCCCTTGAACACCTTGGGAAGAACATGGCAAAATTCAAATGAATAACACTTCTGAATATCCAAAGAGTTCATTAAAAAAGAGAAGAATTGGGGTTGTAAGGAAACCGGTATTTCCCCCCCATAAGGATTGAAGTAGCTACTTCTTTAACAATGCTTAATTAAGCCAGCCTTCGTTCTAACACCGATATAACGTTTGTTGCCAGAAATAGTAATCAAAGCAGTTTTTCTCAGTAACTAACTGCTTATCCAAGAAACTTAACAAATATCATTAACTATATGCTTGTAAATGAGTATAAAAATATTAGCATCTGGAAAGTTGCTAGATCTCATGAATATAACTCTATTCATACTTCAAGGCATGGCTGTGTTTACAAAAAGTATAATTTAACTTGCATTTGAAGGAGTAGTGGATGACCAAATTAACACAGAAGTCTTTGTGATGACCCAAACCTCATTTTGCACAAGCAATAAGCTCAGAAGTAGCTGTACATCTGCAATACCCCCAAGATGTTCAAATAATACATAATGTTGCAGCTTTGAACGTTCTCAGCAAAACAGACTAGATGATGAACTGGAATGGATTGGAGAAAGTGAATAATTCTATGTGATGACTTTATATTGCATCTTTTAATTATGAAAGAACTGGGGACCAGGATATTATTGGAACCCAATATCTGTGGGTGCTATGAACAGTTTTGAGGCACCTTGCTTATAGTATAAGTCTCAGTTGTATTCTGTGCTGTTGTATAGATTTTTTAAAAATTATTAATGTGGTTCTTACGCATTATTTGTTAGCCATCTAGAATTGCTTGCTTAATCAGGTAGATTTTTTTTTTTAGAAAAAAAAGGAAGAAGAGCTAAAGGACCGAAACTCATCTCGCTGTGAATACTACAACCAGTTTTTGTAAAAGATTTAAAGACACATCTTTTGTTCTACTGCATGGTAGAAGAAATATTTGGCTGGCACAATTAATATTCTTCTCTTTTGACTTGAAATCTTAGCAGAGGTCTGTCCAGAAATTAAAATTCTAATTCTAATTTCTGGCTTGGACGATTCAGCGCCAAGTCCAGGAATTCTCTAGAGGCCCATAGAAGCTAACTGTAAAATGACACCTCATGGTATCTAATTAAAGATAAAAAATACTTTCTAAAAAGAAAAAATAAAGGCATCATATACGTCAAGCAAAAACAGTATTGTTTTAGATAGGGGGGCAGACTGGCTGTGATATATATTGTCCCATCAATCACTATGAAGTTAATTTGACTTATATAGCTGGTTGAGAGGTGGTATTCATATTCTCCCTGATTGTTTCACCTCCCAAAGCTGCACACTCAGTGGAAGAGGACAACCATCCCAGTTAGAAGTGGTGTACTCATCTCCTATTAGTGTTCTTCCTGAAGTGAACTATTTTATACATTTTTAAGCATTAGCCACATTTACATGATATCGCTGAAAAATGATATAATTGCACTTTTGTTATAGTAAGTTCCTCTTAGAAAGAAGAATTTTGGGGAAGCATGCAGATCAGTGAGGGAAAAAACAAATGCTCATTTCGAGGAATTTCATTTTGGTCAATGAGAATGGTGGAACTAAAGGAGAAAAGCTCATAGGAGGGGATGTAATATGATATAAAGTTTAGAATAATAATAATAATCTGTATTGAAATCAATCATGAGTCCCTTACATAAAACAGCCACAGATTAACCAATTAAATAAACAGATTAATCAAACTGCTGCACATCTTGCATATTATATGTCGAACTCTGGCCATCCTTAAGGAAACTGAATCATTTGAATTTGAAAATAAAACTGTTAAATAAAACTGAACAGAGTGACCAGGATATTTTATTAGGTGTGGGTTTAACTGTGTATAACAAGTGTGAATGTAAAATGGACAGTATAATACAAGATGTTTGGTGATTTTGGTGATTCCTTCACTACATGGACAAAGTCTGGATTTAAATGGCAGTCCCAATAAAATTGCTGACGGAGGCGCATTGAACTGGGCCAAAGTTAAGGCCCTTATCAGTTTGGTAACAGTAATTTGGTTCAGATATCTGGCTGATCTATAAGGGGTACAAGGACTGCTTAAAATATGTTTTTGGGAAGAGACATCAGCTCTTTGAATTGTTGCTTGATTGCCTCTGCTATATGTTCTTGCCCCACAAGTGCACAACTAGGTTAAAGAACAATCCAGAATTTCCAGTGTTTAATATATAGCCTTGGCCCAAGAAAAAGCCATTTTTGTCAGAAACAACCCAGGGAGTTAGCCCTGCCAAGCAGAAGAGCAGAATCGTTTAATATGTGAAAATGTGTATGTGAAGTTTATATAGGTACTGTAGTCCTCAACTTACAGTACATTTGTTCATTTAATGATTGCTAAAAAAAATTGTCTCACAAATGGTCCTTGCACTTGTGACCATTGCAGCATCCTGTGATCATGGGATCAAAATTTAGATTCTTGGCAACAACCAAAAATCAGGCATGATTTAATCAATGACCACATTCTTAGTGGTGGAAGTTCTGGTTCCAGTTATGATCGTACACTGAGGATTACTTGTATTATAAGCAGGTGATACAAGAGTCGAAGAGCCAGTTTGGTGTAGTGCTCAAGTCACCAGGCTAGAAACTGGAAGATGGTGAGTTCTAGTCCTGCCTTGGCCATAAAGCTAGCTGGGTGACTTGAGCCCGGTCATTCTCTCTCAACTCTAGACAGGAGACAATCACAAACCACTTCCAAAATCTTGCCAAGAAAACTGCAGGAACTATTATAGTTCAGGTAGTTGCCAGGAGTCTACACACATACACATACTCAAACACACACACACACACACGACTTACAGGAATAGTGTTAAGAGGGTCAACATGCTGGTTTTCAAGATAAAGATTTAATAGACTTGAATTACAGTCCTGCCAAATGTAAAGCTGTACAAAGGTCTTCTTCTTAATTCTCTAGTCTGGACTTTTTTAATGCAGAAAAAATGATTCGTGCATTCCTCTAGCTTCTTTTCCTCACTCACCAAATGTCACCTGCCATTAAAAAAAAAAAAAAAAACCCACCCCAAATCACTCTCCTTCCTACAAGAAGGGAAGAAGTGGGTGTAGGTGAGGCTTATTAAAGCAGCTGGTTCAGCTACCTCTGAAGTTGCTTATTGTATCACAGGTTTGGAGGTGTTTTCTACCTGTGACCAGTCACTTGGGCTTTCCTGAGCAGAGATATCTGAACTATCTTCTGAAATTAATTAAAGTTAGTTTTCTCCACTCCTTTTCCCCTTGCCTGCCTTCCTGTCATTTGCTTGGCAAGGTGGCATATAGCTAGGATTAATTAATTAATTAATTACTTCTGGGGGAATTCAGTAACCCACAGGGTTGTTTTTCTTTTTTTTAAAAGCATATTTCTTGAAAAGTTCTATTCTTTGCAAGGCCCAGGGACAATAGAGTTTGCGGGTACAGAAGAAAAGAAGTGTCAGGAGCTGAACTGAGTAATCTCTATGATTTTGCTTTTTCAAAACTAGGCTTTTCAAAAAAAAAAATCAGCAGTGATTGCTACATCAGGAAGACATATAGGGTTGCACCAAAATCCAAAGATTCGGAGGCCATGAGAGTTCCCGAACCTGGTCTCTGTAGATTGGCAGGAATCCTCCAGACTGTCAGTTCAGTTTGAGGATGCTGGTTCTGGTTCTGGGATCTTCTGTATGGAAAGCACGTTCTGTATTGCTGAACTGTAATCCTCTCTACCTAGGTGTGAAAGTGGTGGAGCCAAGTGGCTCAAACATGAAAATGTGCAAGTTTCCACTTGAAATGTCACCTCAGCTGAGAAGAAACAATTTCTGTGGGTAGCTATGAGATATACGAACAAATGCATAAAATTTGTATTCAGTTAGTGAGATTTGAGACTTGGGATAATTATGCACAACTAATTAATTCCAAAATCTGTTTATCAACAGTAATCTGTAGCTGCAGCATTTTGTCCCAATGGCATTAACAAAGGCTTATCACCTGCTTGCTTGTTGAGATTTGCCTCAAAAGCAGATTACTACCAAAGCTCTGTCTAACTCTATTCCCACAACTAACACTTCCTGGAACTTGCAATAACTTTTTATACATGAAACCAATTAAGTTTTTCAGTTTAAACTTTAGACACCTCCAGTGACGATAAGCTGTGCTGAAAACATCAACATTCCCAGTTTTCAGTTGTATTGCAGATTTGTACTGTAGTCTAAAAAATAACAGCAGCAGCAGCAGTGTGGTGGAATGTACACTAGGTATCCCTCCTTGCATCAGTTTGGCATCCTGGCTTATCAGTGCTCTGAATCCTGGTCTCCAAAAGGCCATTCCAACACTTTTTGTCCTTGATGTTCACTCCCCTATCTTTTATTCCAAGCCTCCTCCTCAGAGCACTATTTACAGCTCACCACTCAGATACTAAATATAGAAATCTCTATTCCATAATCTTTTAGATAAATTGCCTGGGAAACAAGATTGCTTTCAAGGGTAATTCCTTAAAAGTGTATTATCAACATTCTCACCTGCTCTGTAAAATTGGCTTACATTCTCCTTCTAATTTTTCCCCACCTGCCATCCTCTTAGACGTGTTTGGATTACTATCAAAGAATTTTCATCCATACGAATCCAAGTCCCAGCACATCTGGGGACATCAATAAAGCTGATCTAGGTCAGGAAGCTTGATCAGAAAGTGATAAGGTGCTCACTTACATTTAATCTTTGGAATTGTGGTCTTGTATCCTTTCTGATTTTATTAGTCCCTAAACCATATTGTTCTCAAGAGATCAAAAAGAGGGGAAAATGAGGTCATATGCCATGCTTGCATGCGTACATCATGCTAAGCTTGAATGCAGTTTCTTGGTTTGTGTGATTAGCAATCCTAGTCAAAGTCAGGTCAGGTGCCACAAACATGACCCCCCCCCCCAAAAAATTGCCTTTTTCCCTTTCAAATCTTCTTCAAGCTGTTCAGTTTTATTTGGACATTAGCTTTGTGCTTATATAGTAGAAAACAACCAAGCTCAGAGAGCACCAAGGACCCTTCATAGTAGGCTTCTTTTAACATACATTGCAGAACAAATTATACAGACAAAAAGAAAGCTATCTTTCAACTTGCCTGTGGCACTCAACTTATAAATCCTTCCATTCCCTACCATTTTGCATAAATCTGTCCATTTCCCACCATCCAGTCAGAGCTGAAGAAGCTTCTTGGATGAGAAGCGAAACGTCTTCAAAGAAAAAACAAGAAAGTCCAGTTGCCTCCTGAAAAAGCACCTTTGGGACAACCATGACTTGGATGATTGAGAATCTCCAAAGACAAAACATGAATGAATACCAATGTCTGGTACTCAGTGGCATGGGTGACTATGATTCGGATGATAACCAATAGCCTCCAAGACCACTCATTAGCATGCAATGAAACCTCATATTAAAGAACTAAAATGTGAAGGGGTCTGTTATTTCCGTGTCCAGTGAATCAAAATGTATGCCATCACACCTTCACAAATTATGTAAATCCTAATGAATTTGGTTCATTACATGTGAAGTCCATTGCATCAAAGTCCAGAAAACTCAAAGTTTCACTGGAACAGCCATTGCCATTTGTTCACCAGCAAGTGGGAATCAGAGGTGGATATTCTCCAAGCTGGTTCTGAATGAAAATGTATCCTGACAACGGGAATGTGCACATCCCAGAATCACTGTTGTGCAGAATGAATTCATTCTATGTGAAGCTACAAATACTGGAAGTGAGCTGTTATATTCCTAAGACAACAATGACTTCTTACCATAAATCCTAGTCCATCTGGGGAATTCTCTCTTTCCTGTCAAATCCCAGCAATCTCCAGTTCTCTAAACTGACCTTCAAAGGCTACTTGAATTGTTCATGTTTTTCATGAAAGGAATGAGAAGCAATAGTTTGTATCATCAGATCAAATTTCATTTTCATAATTCTGGCATAAACATATTAGAGAAAACTCTGTGTACTCTCATGATCATTACCTCTGCCTATTGTGTGAGGGTTTGCTGGTAAATTTATCCAGTCTAAGCTTTGTGATCTAAGGTACATTTACATGGGAATAAGACTTATTCAAAAGAGGGGACACTTTTGAGCAACCATTTACAATATCAGTTTGCATAATCTTATCTCCATTCAGTCCTGAATAGAGGATGTGAAGGCTCATTGTTTGAGGTTGGGTGAGTGGAAAAAAGTATAACGTGTTCCACTGTAAGTAAGTGGTGGCATAAAACAGTAACATAACAATTTAGTGCATTTGTGTCAGTGCAAATTTTGTGAGTAGCTGGAATAGTTTAAAAATTTAGGATATGAAAATTGTAGCTGAAAATGACGTACATTTCTCCTTTAGATAAAATAAACAGCACTGTTGTCTACTAAACAGCAAAGCAAGGTGGTATGAAGATTTCTGCCTTCTAAAAACCATACATCAACCATGTTCCTCAAATCCCCAAATCTTTTGTGCTCCTGTCACAGGAGCAGAGGTGCAATCAAGGGAAGTGATCACAGAAGAGTTAAATGCTTCAAGTTTTCTTATTAATTTCTTATCATTTCAGGAGATTGTTAAATGTCAAAAAGTGGGTCCCCCTCCCTCCCAGCTATCAGTCTAAAACTGAACATACTGTGAGACATAAGGTAGCAGGTGTCTCGGCTCCAAACTATCACGTCTGTGGGCATTCTGTTATAACAGGTGCTCCAAAAATTTGAACAGATTTTAACAAGAGCTGTATGGGCTTTTTAATTAGCCTGGTTACTCAGCATGTGTAAGAAAGCACTAGGTATATACTTAAAACATCACAGTGTCTAACAGCAAAAATTAAAAAAATAAAATAAAAGAAGTAATCTCACCGGCCCATAAATATTTTCTTCTTTTGAGCTTTCGGCAATTCTTTGATTCCTCCTTTCTGATGCTAGAATCTAATCATCCTGTTTGAGGTTATGGAAAAGAAAAGTCCTCTTTAGTAATGAAAAGCTGGGGTGTCAATCCAAACTGGACATGGCTCACCGAGGTGTATTTGGAACAATGGAATGACAAATATTAGCTAATTATACATATATATATATATATATCTTGTCTTTGAAGCAGTGTGGCATGATTTCAGGTCTGTATTATTGTTTTAGCCTGACATGCACTCAGAACTCACTTTAGCCAAAAACATGAAAAACAATCTGCATTCAGATGGAAGAATTCAGGTGGTGTTCCTTTTGGACTTTATGTTTTAAAGGCTAAGTGGAGAAAAGAATTTTTTATCTGTCTCGTACATAATTAAATCAGGAAAAATTCTCACAATACAATCTGAACTTGTTTGGGAATTCATGTGAGAGCTATAGATAATAGATATTTTTAAAGTGGTAGTAAGAAAAGTTATACCTCTGTTTTCTTTCAGAAGAAGCCAGATTCTGTTTTAAAATCAGACAAGGTCTCCTTTATTTTTCTCATCTGGGACTTTGAGGATTTCCTAGTCTGTGAAGAATTACATCACATATATTATTATTTAGCTGATATCATTGATCAGTTCAGCTGCATAGAACTGTGACCTTTTGCCTCTCATTAAACCTGTTAATCACTGTCAGATTAACTATTTTTCCTTATAAATACTGGATACATTTTCACAGACTCATTTAAACTGGTCAAGGTGATGTCTAACACGCACACCCGATGCTCAAATGTATACAATTCTTCACTCTGTCATAAAATTAAATGCATCGACAAAGCATATGTTTGCACAGCATTATCAAATAGGGTGAGAAGGTGGGGGGGGGGGTCAAGGAGAAATGGATGCCCTTGTTGAATTAATGGGTAATATAACCCAGATGTCCAATATCAGGATTACACACTATTATACAATTAAATGAATGTATAGACAATCCAATGTTTAGGTACATTAAGTGAAAAATATCACATACTTCCAATGTGCCATAGTATGTGTGGCAAGCAGTACACACATGAGTTTTTTATACTAATCCTTTGCTTGCTTAGACAAGCATAAATCTCCCTCTGTACTGCCTACCATGATACCTTTAGGCTAAAACCTTTTACCCCCTTATTTTAAAAAATGGGATTTTCTTCTCAGTAGTCACAAGTAGGATGGGAACAATGGCTCTTTTAATACAACATATCTGCAGGCCATCTGGCTCAACAAAGATTGGGTAAGAGGTTTCTGGTGGCAAGAGAAGAGTAAATTTCCAAAATGTTGCAGGAATTGCTTTATTTAGATAGGTTTTTTTTTTTTAAAAGAAAAGAGAGTTTTAAATGGAAATACAATTTTAAATGGAAATAAAAAAGCAAGATTGTAGGAAAATATCCTTTAGTGCATGCTTTAATTTTTTTTCTTTGTCCGAAGATCCCAAAGGAGCTAATGGGAGTGTTAGGCAGAGCTGTGACTCTGAAGAATTTTCGCTTATGGAATGGAATGCATGAGTGGCCTTTAGGAAAGAGAAGAAGAGATGCTTGCTAGAAAACAGTCAGACAAGAGAGGCAGGTGCTTTTGTGTCATATAGAGAGAAACTTAGGAAGGACCCACCCTCATTGATCAGGCAGTTAAAAGTGGTGGGTGGGAAATTTGTACTTTCAAGCTTGCAATATTCTACTAATGCAGCCTTACAATAAAGTAGAATTATTAGTGCATCTAGTCCTGTTTCCTGTCTGGTTTACCTGGGGGAGCTGACACACTAAAAGAATGGCTCCCACCTGCCATAGCGTTCCTGATTCTATAGTTCAGGTGTGAATGACTGCATGTGCTTGGCAGCTCATTTAATAGAAGCAGGAAAACTTGTTTATACAATCTGCCTGAAAAATTAACTTTCAAAGGAGACGTCATAATTACAAGTTATACTTGAAAAAAAAACAACGCATTGGGGAACTAGGAGTTAAGTTGCTAATTACAGTTTATTTATCTTTCTTATATTTAGTTTGGCAGTTCTGACTATCTTTTCACTGTAGAGTGTTGGAGGTCAATTAGGATTCAACTGATCCTGGAGTCACTTGACAATGATATTTATAATTAGATGGAGGAAAGTAAAGGAGCTGCTGATTTCTCTTTCTCTTTCTCTCCCTCATTAGGGCTGGTTAGCTCAGCCAGTTTTATTGCTAGCTTAAAGTCAAGGAAAAGGGTCATGTGACAGTTTCCTAAATGAACTGTTTTGTAAAGTGCTGTTGCCTTTTTTTTTTTTTTTTTACGGAAGATTCCATCACGGCTCTTCCAGAATTCTTCCCGGTTGGCAGCTGAAATGGAACATTCAATGCAGGACTCCCATCAAACCAGGATTTTGACCACCGAGAGTCAGATAAGAGAGATCTATTTTAAAGCATTTCTGTGCATTATCATCATCATTATCACCATGTCATTGCAGAACAAATATTTTCCTCTTGAATTTAACTTGAATTTATCTTCTGAAGTTTGGCAAATTTAATACTAGGGTTTTCTTTCCTTTTCTTCAGTTTAGTTGTATCCGATTCTAATTCCAGATTAGCCACTTAAAAATTATCCTATGAGAATTTGAATGGCAAATATTCTACAGATATTCCCTGACTATTCAAACCTTAACCATATGTTCATTTAAATTATCCATTTAAATTTAAATTATTATTTAAATTATATGTACAGTGGTACATATACTTAATTTAGTGTGAATAATTGATATTTAATAAAGAACTAAATTTTTAATAAGACAAACAAAGAGTATTTGACTCAGACCTACATATGTCGGAGTCAAACCTATTATATTGCTTTTATTGATGCCCCAAATATCTCCACAATACTTTCTCTGCCCCACCTAGAAGAAGCTTGACCCTGGTGAAATTTGACACTCTGCCATTTAAAGATAATGGAAAGGAGACTTCACGGCATCCCTTTTGAAGAACACTTTTGCATGGATTTGGATTTGGGTGGATTTGGATGCAGAGGTTGAGACCATTTTGTATGTAGGTTGAATTTCCCCTGTGCAAATGCTTGGAAATCATCTCCTTCCTTGGACTGTATAATCATTACAAAAATTGCATAATTCTGTGCTATCACAATTGCAATTGGAAGATAATGATGTTGACATCAATGCCTTTCGCCCCAGCTACAGCTAACCCACTTTGACTGACCTCCCATTGCATATGTACATGTTCACAGACATTTATATATATATATATATGTAGACGATTTTTTTAAAAAGCAGACCCTGGACTTGCTGCAAATGCTAGGAAGAAGAAAAAAATCTCTATACATGTGTACACAAACAGACATATTTCTTTTTTTTTAAATTTTAAATCTATTTTATGTAATCTATATTATTTACTCCATTTATTTGATCTATGTCTATGTAGCAAATATAAACTAAAATAAAAACTTGATGCTATTTTTGTTCATAATTAAGCTCTGTTAGATTCTAACTGGTTCATCTCATAAATGGTGCTTTCGAAGGCAGACTTCCAACTCTGCTTTTTCAGCTGAGTTGTATGAGGAAATAACGTATTTAAATTCTATCCCAAATTTCGTTGGAAGGTTGCTTCCTCGACTATTTATTAGGATATGGTTCGAACAGCAATTTGGAAAACAGTCTGACTCAACATGCATTGATTCAAAAGCAATCTGACTCAACTTGTCAAATCTGATGCAAGATTCAAACATCTTCAGCTTCCTACTGGTAATAATCCTACAGACCATCATGGAAAAGTCACCCATGGTTGTAAAAGTTTCACAGAATTAGCTGGAATTTTGAGAAGTAGTAGACTATTTTCAGAAGATTGCCAAAATTCTGAGAATTAGGTATCCCACTGGTTTGCTTCAAAGGCTTTAAAGATGCTGCTAACTTTCATAGTAGAAAGGTTGACAGATTATTGATACAGCTGGTCCTTCTGTAGGGAGAAAGCTTGTGTCTAAGGGATAATGCTTAAACAGTTTGTTGCAAGGATGCTTGCACAAGCAGAACTATTCCAAAGTTAGAATAATAAATTTAAAAGGCTCGTGAATCCTCTCTACTGTTTAGTGGAAAGCACCTATGAAAACTGCATATTATATTAAAACTCTCAGCCAAAAGAGCTTAATTTAGTTTGGGACCAGTCCAAGAAGGAAGATGGATTCCATGCATCTATTCAGGGGAAGTTCAGCATACATACAAAATGGTCTCAACCTCTGCATCCAAATCCATCCAAATCCAAATCCATGCAAAAGTGTTCTTCAAACGGGATGCTGTGAAGTCTCCTCTCCAGAGTGTCAAATTTTAGAGGACACTCCTGATGACTGTTGGACGCTACCCAGAGTCACGCTCTTATGAGAGATATATGATAAACCAACCAAGCAACAAACCAACCAAAATGACAGAATAGATTGCAAGGTGGTGTAAATGTGATTTTGGGATGGAAATTGAAATGTGAGACACTTATATTTCCATCCTATGATTCTTTATGAAGTGAATGAAATATTTTCTTTATACATCTGGGTTGCTCAATAGTCTGAATTGGAAATGGAAAGAGTTAAGTAAATGAAAACTGAACTACAATAGGAATAGGAAGTATATTATCAAGAAAGAAAGACAAACTATATACAAAACTTGGAAAGTTGTTTTGAAGAGCTTAATGTTCACTTTCCCTTACATAAACTATGAGGATCAGCTATGTGCTATATGTATGTAGTGTCTGTAGGTAAGCTATGACTTCCCCCACATTTGGCCAGATCAAAAATATTATTTTGCTACTGAAGTAGAGGTCAGATGACAGACTACCTAGAAAGACCTTACTGATAGACTCTACCAAGTTGAAGGTTGGTCATTCAGAGCCAACATCTAGCCAAGATAGTGGCCTTTAAACTTATCACCTTGTGATCCCATAAAGCCTCTGTTTCATGTTTTTCATAAGGACCTACTTTATCCTCTATCAGACCCGCTATACTAGTCTGGATTAATGGAAAAGGGGACACAGCACTTCATTTAAGTTAATGTCTTGCCTATAAAATTAAAAAGTCCAGGGAAGGTATTATGGCAAATGTAAGTAAGAGATAAGAAGATCCAAGAAATATGAGCAACCTTCAGCAACAGTAAACAAGTTCCACAACAGATATCTGCAGACTAAAATAATCCTTCAGATACATAGACTATATCTCCTAAAATTCCTCAGCCAGCATGGCTGTTATTGAGAATTTGGAGATCTGAAAGTTTGCCCATCAGCATGGCATCTAGGCTGCAGAAAGCCATTTTACAGGAAAATTTCACATAAGGATGAATGTATTCAAATAGAAAAAGAGTTTAGGAAAAGAATTGAGAACCTGACATTAAAAACAGTTGGGAAAAAAATTCTCATCTTGAAAAGATAGAGAATTGGGAAGGAATGTTAGCCACAAATAGTCACTTGCTGTATTTGTTCCACCAGAGCTTTTTAAATATTTCTTTATGGATGAGAGAATTCAGAAAAAACAGATTATCTAAGATTCAAATTCCTGAAAGCATTGGAATCGGAGAGTTTCTTACAAACCATTGTTCATCATTAGACGTTAACCTCACACTCATTCAATTCTTCCTCCCCTTTTGTTCATTGTCCTTGTATTTTCCATGTATGGACTAAAGTGATAATTTTTTGCAGACATACCAAAAGTCTTTTTATTGTCCATCCAAATGCTTACAAAGTTTTAGAAAAATCCAAAATTCAGGAACCACATCTTGCCTTAGAAAATCACAGAAAGCAGTTCAAAGTATGGGAGTTGTCTAAATTCTGTATGTTTCTATAGATGCAAGGCTAGTCTAGTCTTCATCAATCTTGTGCTCTCCAGGTATGCAAGATAATTCTTAGATCTAGCTAGTTAGCTAGCATGGGTTACAATGACATCCAATAACAAAAATGTGTCATGACATCATGACCCAAAGTCTGTTGTCTCTCACTTGAATTATGACATGATATATGCAAATACAGAGAGGCGCAGTAGCTCAGTGGCTTAAAAGACACTGGAGTAGGTCTATACTCCACCGGTTCGAGTCCCACAACTGTGTGATGGAGTGAGTTCCTGTCACTTGCCTCGGCTCCTGCCATATTAGCAGTTTGAAAACTGCCATAGACATTTAGCAGTTTGAAAACATGTAAATTCAGGTAGATAAATAGGTACCCCTTTGGTGGGAGGATAACAGAATTCCATGTTTCATCATATGCTTTGCGCTGCAGAGTGATGTCATGCTGGCGACATGACTGCAGAAACGTCTTCAGACAGCGCTGGCTCAGTGGCTTAAAGAAACGGAGATAAGCACTGCAACAACCAGCAGAGTGAAATCCGCAGGGACTCCTTTTTATGCAAATACAAAAGGGCAGAGTTTGCATCATGGTGTTGTGACACCTGCTTTACCACTTGCTCCCTTTGTCTTCTTGCAGACAGTCATACTAGGGAGGGATTATGAGGAATGAAGCCCAGTATAACTGAAAGACAAGGTTGAACTTTTTTGTTTTTGCTTTTGACATTTACTTTTCATTCTGCTTGATGACT
This sequence comes from Azemiops feae, assembly GCA_023970755.1. Lineage (NCBI taxonomy): Eukaryota > Metazoa > Chordata > Lepidosauria > Squamata > Viperidae > Azemiops > Azemiops feae. Next base: position 808,800 of record JALGBA010000001.1, read on the forward strand.
GATGTGGAACAGCATTTGATGTCAAGGATAGCTGGTTCTGGAGAGCAGATATCATGCAAGAGCATTTATCATTTGACAACTGTTTATAGTCTGCCTCAGTAAATAAAAGCCAGAAACACATGGGACTCAAATCTGTGCTTGAGTTTGTAGCTCTCACAAGTGAGAGTATTCACTCATAGATTTGAAAGGAAAACTTGGATAATTTTGGGGAATCTCAAATGAAAGCTAGCATGTGTTTGGGGTCTAACAAACTTTAATCTGAATATTTTAATTTGTAAATCCCCTATTGTCCTCCTTCCCAGACTTTGTGGCTTCTTTCGCTGTTTGTAAGCACCTCTACTGTTCTTTCTCCTAATGTCATCAGATATCCAGTCGTCAGGCCCTTCCAGATGTCAAACAAACTCCTTATTATTCCTATACCTCTATGGCTTTATCTAATTTACAATCTTGTCTTAATCAAGGTTAATAAAAAGATAACATTCCTTCCATCCCTTTCAGCACTTGCTTCTGAATACATGTGAAAACTGTATGTGAGGCTAATAATTCATTCTTCTCTCTGAAGCCAAATAGCTCAGATCCAGCTAGTGCCTGAATGGAAGCCATCTAGCCTGCCCTGGCTGAGAAATGCCTTGATGGTGGTGATCCTGCCGTCCTTTTTTGTCACCAAGCAGAACCATGTCAATTCACGCAGGCATTTTCCTGGATTGTACATGTTTCACTGTGTACAATTTTATCTATTATCTTATTGTGACATAATTGATTCAGCATAATTCTGAAATTATGAAAGGAATTAATAATAGCTTGTGCATTTACAAACAACCAATTTGCAGCAAGTACGTGATTTGGGAGCTACAACACAGAGGCAAACAGCTACAATCACATCTTAGCGTTCTGTTCTTGGAAGCTACAATTTTTGCAAGGAACATAATCCGACACTCGGAGCCTCACCATTGAAACTTGAGGACAGCAAGTGAAAAGTGAGGACAGGAAGGCAGAAACTGTGACTGCGATCATGTGTAGGACGACAATGGTGCCTCTGATTCAGCAAGAAGAGGCAACTCGTTGGAGGAAGCCAAACTAGAACAACCGGTAGAGAGTTGCTGCAGCAGGAGCCTGTATCTGCAGGTATGTTTTTCACCTTTAGCTTTCCTTTGAGGAGGGAAAACCTTTTGCGTTGTGACCACTGCCTTCCAAATCTCTGAATTAATAAGTGGCATCTTGGATCTGCAAGAAGGCTTTATCCTCCACTGGGGGGGGGGGGTCTATGACAATTCACTGCTGCCAACTCATCACAGCCAACTTGCCATGGCCAACTTGCCGTGGGACAACTCGCCATGGGACAAGAATTACACTAATATCAAAGAAATAGTGGAATAGAATCATTAAAGAAAGGATGCCAAAGGAGGGACAGAATGAAATACGACTGGCAAAAATTAAAATAATTTTTTAATTTACTTTAAATAATTAAATTGAATTGCTAAATAGTCCTGCAGCGAGTTGTCCCATGGCGAATTGTTGCGCTGCGAGTTGGCTGTGGCGAATTGTCCGTGGCAAGTTGCCCCATTCTGCCCCTGGGAGCCATTGACTTCCCATTGGGTTACAGTGCAGAAGGGTTCAAGAATGGGGACGCCCCTCATTAAGTCATGGTTTGTTACTGTTTGTTGGAAACTAAATGGCTTGTAAGTGTGGTGAAACACATAACAAAAAATAGCAGTAGCAACGTACAAGTAGGTCTTGTATGCAGCTGATAATGAACCCCACAACATGGTAGCATTATTCAAATTCTCACTATTCAGAGTGATATTTCTATGGAGAATAGGGTAATTGGTTCCAGCTCCATGGGCATAGGCAATTAAAAAAACATGTAAACATGGATTGTTAAATGCTTATTCATGAAATGTAAGAGTAAAAGATTACCAGAATATACTTATAACTTAAATTTATTATTTACACAGTCACAGAGCGGTTATAGAAAGCAAAATAAAAAAAAATTCTAAATATTATTCCTAAAGCTGCCCTACCAAAGTCTGCCTTGCTCAGAAATGATATGTAAAGTAGGAAGTGGTGGCAAGATTACAAATAGACCAACCTTGAGTTATTTTTACATGGTTTTGGTGGGTTTTTTTTTATGGCTTTCCAATGGATTATGACCTGCCCTGATATCTTCTAGATAGATCTCATAAATATTTAAAATCAATCAATCAAATGACTAAAGGACAACCTGAAAGATAAACCCTTATCCAAAGCCTTCCTGCTATCTCCTGTTTTCTGTTCCAGTTTTTCCTCTTCCTTTTGGAGTTTTTCTTGAACAGATTCTTCCCTTTCTCTACTTTGCACAGATGACAATTAGCATCTAAAACCTCAGTGGCAATGACACATACAATAGCTTCAGTTGTGCATGCACTAGCCTCACATTAATTAAATTTTGGGTCACGTCAAATGTGACTTGGTATCAATTTATAAATTGCACTAAATTGAATATCACAGTATTCAAACTCACATCAATAGTGACCTACCTGTATGCAAAATTTGCATCCTTTCCAATTAATTCATAATTAATAATAACACCCTATACCTTCTGGGTATGTCATTCACACACCCCCTATTCCTAAATGTCTGCTTCAATCATCAGGTTTTCAACAGCTTTCTAAATGTTGGCTGGATTCATACAAGAGGCTCGGTTAAAGCTTATGATTGGCAAGCACAGTGGCAGGGTTCACACAACCTGCTAAGCCCAAAGTAAGCAAACTGCACGAGCCACTGTAATGAAACCAAAGCAAAGCCAGAAGCTCAGTTGCATGTGGTTAGAGTTCCCTTGGGTCTTCTCTTGGTGCAATTTACAAGACCAGATTCCCCAGTTCATAGATTTTCCTGCATCTGCTGGCTATTATGTAGAGCCAAAGGCACCGGTGGTCACTATAAGAAAACATGAACTTAAGGAGATCCTGATTCCCAAACAAAATACTATTCTGCCAAGAATGGCCAGACCTATAATTCAAGAAGTTGGAAAAAGGAGTGTTTAATTTTCAGCCTGATTTTGAGACTGGTACAGTTAGATAAAGAAAGACAAAAATCCTGCAAGAAGTAAAGCAGGAGCTAATGGAAAAACCTTGAATATTGATAGGCATTTTGCAAATAGTTCAGAACTCGAATTATAAGAGAGTTCTTCATCCCACATTTGATTTCTCCCCCTCCCCCCCAATTTTTGATTTGACATATCTGTAGAACCAGGTTTGAATTTAACATTTAAACCAAGACTTTTAAGTTTTGCAACTTAAATTTCCAAAAAATATGAACTATTAGTTATTGTGGTTGCTTAGGCTCAACAGCAACTTGATAGCACATAATCAATCAATCAAGGCAATTTACAATATGTTCAATTTTTAAAGCTTTTATTATTGTTGTTATTTTACTATTTCCTCCCTCTATGGAGTACAGGATTGCTCCTGAATGTCTGTTCTTCCCACTTCACAAGAACTCTTTGCGATAGGTTGTCTGGGATAGCAAGTGATTAGCTTATGTCACTCAGTGAGTTTTATCATTGAGAGCGGGATTTGAATTTGGATCTCTCCTTCTTTAAGTTCTGGCTTCTGCCCAAGGTTTGGGACATGACCCTCTTTCTTCAACTCGCTTTCGGAGAAATTCCTTTCAATCCAAATTTTTAATATACCTCCCCTTTAAATCTGTTCGGATGAAGAAATCCTGCATCACTCACCCTAAATATTCACAACTCAGATCCCCAAATTCAAACACTAGTTACAAAATGATTTATAAAAAAAAGAAAGAAAGAAAGATTTTGGAGATGCTTTAGCTTGCCGGCTTGTCGCTAGGGCCTTTGGGGCACAAATTGCATCTTTATTGCCAAGATTTCCTTACAGCCATGAGAAGTAGAAATTAAAAAAAAAAAAAACAAAAAAACAACCCCCCCTTTTTTTTTTTTAAATGTCAAGGGCTAATTTTTCCTTTTTTCGTTTTTTTTACACCACCAAAAATACTGAATCTATTGTAAAGATAAATTTCATGGATGTGTCAAAATACTGAAGCTGGAGCCAGTTGGCTGCTTTGGCTTGCATGACCAAATGCCAGCAGAATGAAACCCTCCTTGTCTAGGAAGACCTCATGCTGAATGAGAAGCTGTTGCTGCATTATAGAAAGAATTCGTGTCTCCTTTTGTCTTGACTTTGCCAAGAGACAACACATTTTAGAAGACAATGGAAACCTTCCATCAATCTTTGTTCCCATTTTTTGATGACAACGCTCCTCACCTGAAGCTGACAAAGTAGAATCCAGGCATTGCGGCCCGGAAAGGTATCATTGTGGAGATATTTGGCTCAGGAGGCTGGGCTAGACGGCAAGCCGTGAAGGACAAAAGGCACACAGAGTGACCGTCTGTCCGCTGGCGTGTGATATCTCTTTCAAGGTCTTGCTCAATGGAAAGTGGTGATGAGGCTGTCATCCGAAAACTGAGATGGATATACACTGTGGATGTACCCGAGGAAGCTTTTTCAAATATGGCCCATCATGTCTTCAGTGACACAGAAGGATGGCTCCATTGCTGAAGGCCATAGAAGACTTTTGGGATTGACATCAGATTAAACGTACAATTCTGAACACATTTCATGAGGAACCAATTCAGAGTGAACTCAGTAGGGCATAGTCTTGAGTAAACATACAAAGAATTGGGCTGTTACCATCCACAGGAAGTCTCTTAGAGCTTCCCCCATTAGTGGTTTTCATTGATGCATTTAGCGATTTTTCCTCAGTGTAAAAACACGCCAAATCATACAGAAAATAGAATAGTCTCTCTCTACCTTTCCTCTCATTTATGCACACATGAATTTGTTAATCCACATATAAGGGATATAAAAATCTATTCCCATGATTTTTGTTAGAATCCTGGATTGGAGCACTGACTCGAATGTAGTGAGTGGTTTCATCTAACAATGATTGAAATGTTTTCATGATGGCTACTTTGCGGCATGCTTTCACCTTGGATTGATGCTATCATAAAACTGAGCTGTAGCTACTTATCTACTTCACTTAGAAACATATATATTTGTCAGTATGATACACAGTTCATCATTTCCGAAAAACACAGAGCAAATTTAATACTTGAATGATAAAATTTAAATTAAAAATGACAATGAAATGTAATGAGATCCTAGTTATTACTAGACTTATATAATGCAGTTTATTGTTTTTTTGTGTTTTCCACCCTCATAATTACCATAAAAATAAAATATATTTAACGATTCCCGAAATGACAGCAAGTAAGCATCCATTTAAATAGATCTGAATCTTTTCCAGATTTGTCTTCCAAGCATCACTTAAGAAACTGTTTGTTCAGTTTCATATCAGGAGCTGCCAAAAATTTACTGCCAGCTCTGGTCTCTCATTGCAAAATAAAGTGTGGTCACTTAACAGTATATGCAAAAAAAAATAATTCATTTGGTTTTGTGAAAAAAGTTTAGAGTGTTATTTTAGGTTTTTTTCAGAAGTAAATTGCTATGCTGAGCTGCTAAGAACCAACTGGGTTTGGTTCAGCTTTTCATGGCTTACAATAAATATTCTTAACTATGGTCTGAGGGATTTGCAGTCTCAAAGCTGATGCGCTGAGCTGCAGCTTACATTCATAATGTTTTTTGTAGCATAATAGGCTGTCAAAACAAATCTGTTTCTATATTTGTGTGTGTGTGTGTGTGTGTACTTTGCGTGTGTTTCCAGCTTTGTGTCCTTTTTTTAATGCAATAGGAATTTTATTTTACACATTACTTTAAGGAGTTAATAGTTTTAATGCAAATCATGTTCATTAACAATGAAAGAACAGGCACCTCTTCTTTATTGTAACTTTCTTAGCAAATTCCCACTGCCAACCACAAAAAAATATAACATTGAAAAGGTCACACATCACATAATCCTAGCAAAAGGAATGTGAGGATATAGTACTCAGTTCCTAACACACACTGATCTTAATGCTTTTAAATTTAGGGAAGGAGAAATATAACTTACAGTCTCATTTCTTGGGACTATGAAATAGATCTCCCAACATTTTTTTTAAACGCTGTACATCAAAGTAAGATTATACAGGCTTGGTACGCATAACTGAAGAGATTGTGTCCTGTTCCAACAGCAAATGAGATTATTTTATCAGTTTGTTTAAGCATCCAGAATAATAATAAAAGGTCTTATGGCATTTTCAAGACAACAAAAATTATCATGGCTTGAGCAATAGGTGAATATTTGCTTAATTCCTTTCCCTCCACTTCTGTTAGTTTTGTGTCTATCCAATATTCCTTTTTCAGTAATATATTCCATTTATATGATTGGAGATTGTTATCTACAAACACTTATGTGTGGTACTGTAGTACATTTCTTGGTCTGAGCAGTCCCAGAGTATTCTTTCTTAATGTCTCTGCCTTTATTTATTTTGGCTGCACTCTGTCTTTTGATCCAAAGATTCCCACATTAATTTCTTTATTGCAAAGAGCAAAAATGAAACAGGGGGAAAAAAGCAGTAATTATGTTGGGCAGTAATACGACACCCAAAATGAATCATATCTTTTAAAAATAATATTTATTTTGAATGAAAATATTTTAACTTAGAACAAAATGTACAAGAATGCACTAAATAGTTACCAGGCTTCCTAAATAAACAATTCAACAACTGATAGTTTTAATTTGAGTATGAAACTGAAGGGACAACAAAAATCAATAAGTAATAAAAAATAAAACAAAGTAGCCTGTGCTTTCTGTTGGTTAGTGTTGTCCTGGTTTCTTATGTTCGAGAAATTAGAACTTGCTCCAAATGGTTCAGTCCAGCTTATTGGATGAGAAGTAAAACGTCTTCAAAGAAAAACAAGAAAGTCCAGTTGCCTCTTGAAAAAGCACCTTTGACCTGGATGACTGAGAATCTCCATAGACATTTCGCTCCAAATCTTGCTGAATTGTGGTTAGGCATTTGTGATCTCTTTGTGGAGGCATAGCCTCCAATATAATTTTGAATTTGATGAGGCTCATTTGATCCAGCTTCTAGACTGTGGGACTGAAAGCTGCCATGGTGATCCTTTGGACAAAATCGCATTGCAAAATAAAGAGAAAACACCACTATCCTGTTTCTTGCTGTATCATCCTATCCAAAATGCACTTTCCCATTTTTCCTGCACCCAAGGAAGGTTGGGTTAATACTTGTATGGGAAACCACCAGGAAACCCTAGGACTATAATATGGAAATCCAAAATACACCCAACAAAAAAGTACTTCTACTTCTACATCACTGCCAAGAAACCTGCATGTCCATGAAATCACCAGAAGGTGAGCTAGACTCAGTGGAGACTTGACTTATTAAGATCTCTTACTTGGGACTCATCCACATCATCAAGGTTTTCATCCCTCCACCCTCAATAGGGTTTGAAAGAGATCCATGATTGGCTTTACTTTTGCCCACATGAAATGGGCAAAAGAGAGAGGAGAACCGACAAAACCTCCACCATTAAATACATTTTTTAAGTGGAGCTATCAAGACCTCCAGTGAATGCAGTTTTTATAGGACTTGAAATTTAGGAATGAAGAGCAGACAAAATGAGGCAAGAGGTCCTTCCAATGGCAAAGGGAGATGTGTTATCTCTCCAAGAAAGATCTCTAGCTTTGCAACTGTTTCAACTGCACTGACCTAGAAATAAATCCTTTTCATCTCTCACACAACTGATATAGTGGGAACAAACCCTGTTTTCAAACAGACTGCTGCAGTGGAAATGCTCTTTGAGCGGTGATCTTGACAAACTGAGGTGTCCAGTAGTGTTGGGCGAAGTAGATGATAGAAGGCCTTAGATGTGTGTGTGTGTGCGTATGCACAACTGTGTAGAACTTCATGATTTTGCTTTGGCTTGATGTTCTGTCATTCCATTTCTCCTGATCAGTGTAGGGCTGGTCCTGCCATTAGGCAAATCTGTTCAAGACATAGATTTGTGGAATCTTCCAAGGAAGGAAAATGGTGAGTTATTTAATTTGTTATGATTATACTGCCAAGAACAGGGAGGGGTAGAAGCGGGATTTCTGCTTCCTATGTCCCAAATAAACCCAAGGAGAGTGGAATACCAAATGACACTTCACTCAATGGGCCAACCTCCTTTCCACAGCATAGTATTACCACAACAACTAGGTTTCTTAATCAAGAAATTCACAGGCACTCTGTTTCTCAATATTATTATTTCTAGGGGTAGGGAGAAATAATTTCTAGATAGAATGTTGCTCTCAGATCTAGCACATTGCTTCTTGATTATTTTAATGCTAAAAATACACAGAGTGGGTTTGGAGTGATAGGGACCGTACCCTCCACCTCCACAAACATTGTGCATATCACCCCATCTGCCACCCCAAATGCTAAGTCTTAGCAACATCACCGCTTTCCAACATGGTTTATTATTCAAATTGACACAGAAGGAGGGATACAGGAAACCCAGGGATTTCAGATGGATTAAAGGAGCAGAAGTGGAAAACGTGGACCCAGCCATTCTTCCGAGGCTGGATTGCCACAAAAAATAGTTAAATGACTACAGCAATCAGATTTCTGGTAGACGCTGCAAAATAGAACATAGAGAGAAGGGAGATGGGAGCACCTCAGTTCAAAAAGGCGAAAGATATTTCTGTAGGCTAAGAACATATGGCAGAAGAAAGCAAGCTTGCGGGGGGGGGGGAAGAATGGAAACTAAAATGATCATTTAGATTGTGAAACTGTCACAAAATGTGAGTACAGTACTAGGATCTGATCCCAGTTTTCAGAATTTGGTGGAGGAGGGAGGGAGAGGAAGAGACACTGTTGGAAAAATATCAGCTACTAATCAATGTTAATGGAGGAATTAGTGGATTAAGAAACTGAGTTGAAGCAGCTATTGGCGATGTCTATCCTTGAGCATCTTGTCAAAATATTTTCATTTTTGTTACCAATGCGAGATCCTTCAGAACTGGCTCCCAGAACTGTGTTATTGAAGATTCTTCCTATATGATGTTCTCTAAATAGTTCTTGAAACTTCAGTGGAAGTACTTTTTTTGAAAACTAACTTTTCCCACTGGGTGTGAATTGGTTTTATCAGACAACACCTTTTAAAATAAAGGAGTTAAGAAGGGATGCAAACACATTCACTTGCTTTGTCAATTTCCTCCCATAATAGAAAACTCCTGGCTCTTATGAGAATGAAAAGTTGGCCAAAATTATAACTCAATGTGCTTGATATAGTACAAGGGACAGAATATTGGGTCCTTGGGACTGTGAACTCAGCCACCTGCTCTTTAGATGCATGCTCCTTCTGGCTTGTTAAAGCAGCCTGGCGTGTTGGGCGAGCAGGTTCTTAATATTTCTTTGGGTTGTTCCTTTATCTCTTAAGGAGGCTATGATCACCCTCTCTGCAAGAAATCATTGCTGGACAATATTTGTTCAGTATCTAACCTCCCTTTTGGAGGGAAGATGAATAAAAAGATGGTTGTGCAGTAGCTTCAGAAGAATTTTGAAGACTTGGACTATCTGGATCGTTTTAGTCAGGACTTATAGGGGACCAGGATATTCTAAGATGACTTTATCATTGTGGTTAATATTGCTCTCTCCTGTGCTTGGTAATTGCATTTTTAATTATGATTTTTTAAATTATTGTTTTTATATATTGTTTTATTTTGTTGTTGTATCTGCCCAGAGTCATTTTGTGTAAGATTGGCAACCATATAAATTTTGATTGATAGATAAATAAACCAACAAGCAAACAGGCAAGCAAACAAACAAACAAACAAACAAATAAATAAATAAATATCGGTAGTATACAGCTGATTACAGCCAGGTTCAAGGTCATTTTATGGTTTGCTTAACAATGTTTTTTTTAAAATAAACTATACTTATCATCCATACACAATATAAACATAAGTAAGTTTTGGAAAACCACAATGGCTATATTCCCCCCAAATGCCAGTCAAAATCAAATAAACTACCTGAGGTCTTAGCAAGAAATATGAGCCCAGGATAAAGTTAAAATCCCTACTCAGCCATTATGAACTTGGGGTGGTTTATATAAGGTATTATTTCAAAGACTATTGAAATGTGTAAAGTTGAATAGACCTAATAAGAAGAAAAATCATTAGCAGATATCATATCCACTCTACGAAATGTCCCAAGAATTCTTTGCAGCTGGCAAAGTCAAATCAAGCTGATGATAAGATAACTTTCTCTGTGCCAAAGTAATTGATTGGTGAGAAGAGCTGAAGGTAAGGTCTGTATCTGCAAAATCCCCTGAAAACAAAAACCTGTGCAGACAAAGCACCATATTAACTCTCTTGTGCGTTGATAGTTTCCAAAACAGTTTTATTTAGTTTTAATAAAATAATTTTATTTTATTCCACAAAATAAAATGTGACACTGAATGATCAAAATTCAAATCCATTTAAGCTCCTTATGAAGTAGGAAAATAAATCTAAATTGTACCAAATTAATCCACCCAAACAGTGATTTGAAGTGAAATAAATGCACCTTTGTCCAGTGATGGTAGTATTTTAATTTGGGAAACTAAAATTCTGAGGTAGTTAAAAAGAATGAACATTTCCCAGAGCAGAAATGGCAGCCACTAACAGTGCCCTAGCTTTAAGGCCAGGAGGCACTGGACACAAGTTCATTAAAGCTTGGGAGAAAGAAGCCCCAGTAATAAAGTATGGTGAGGTATAACCTTGATGTGGATCGAGAGCAATCAACTCTGTCAATGGCTTTTCCTAATAAAGGAATCTTTGCAGCAAAGATGCTTAATGCATTACTAATTCTTATCTGTGTCCTGTATTGGAGACCCTTAAGCTAACCTTGAGCTTCGAACAGTGTTTCTCAATCTTAGCAGCTTTAAGCTGGGCGGACTTTGCCTGGGGAAATCTGCCTGAGGAATTATGGGAGTTGAAGTCCACATAGCTTAAAAGTGCCAAGGTTGAGTAACACTGGCCCAGAGGCGAGTCAAGTGACAGATTCTGGCATACTTAATAGGGAGTTTTGTCTTTATTTCCTAAGTGTCCAGGAATTTTTGCTGAAATCTTCTCTATAAACGTAATACCGCCAAGCATGCTCCATGAGGACTGAAGAATTGTAGGGCAGAGTAGCTGTGGACAAAAGGGACTCTTGTACCCTTGATGCTAGGATGCCATGAGATCAACAGAAGTACAGGCAACCGGGAGGTAGTGATGATATTATCTGGAGAACAGACATTTTGTTTGAACGTTTGCTGTCTCTAAACCCAATCAATTTCTAGAGGGTTTTCCATAGATTTAGCCAATGTAGTGTTGTGGTTAAAGTGCTAGACTGGTACCAGGAAGACCCACCTTTAAATCCATCCTCAGTTAAGGAAAGTCACTAAGTAATTTGGGGCCAGTTGCTTTCTTGTAGCCCCAAATGCTTCACTGGGCTGATACTGAGCTGGAGAAATCAAGGAGGGAGTGCTATGTGAACTTCTGAAGGAAAGGCGGGATAGAAATCAAATAAATACATAAATGGAGGTGATAGGAAAGCCTCTCTCTGTTGAATTTTGGAGAGCCACTACCTGAGTTGTCTGAAACAATAATCCAGCTTGGTTCAAAGCAGCTTAGTATATACTACTTTAAATATGCTGTAGTATATTGGGAGACATGATAAGACCAATGGAAACCAGTAACACTGCAACTCTGTTTGACATTCTGTTCTTATTAAATTACCAAGAAGGGCAATTATCTGGTTTTTAATCTATTCTGTGGTGCCATCCAGGCTGTGAGTGATCAGCCACCCCAACTGTAAATAAGCTACAGATTAAATCTCCCATTGATCAGTTGAGATAATCTCATATCAGATTCTGTGTGGAAATAATTAGGATTTTAATACCATGTGTAATACAATAAAAGAAACCAGAATGTTGGTTTGTGGTTATGAACAGTTAGAAGGGAGCAGTTGTAAATGGCAGTATCTCTGGTTGAAAAGGATTGCTTTACATTTGAATGTTACTGCTGAATATCTGTACTTTGTGGATGTTACACATGTTGCGAAAAGGACGGTGTCTTTGTTGGTTCAGTCTAAAGAAATTAAGAGCCTAGAAAAGAAAGACCTGAAATTAGCACAGGATTTGGCCCAATTACACACACACACACACACACACACACACACACACAAACCCAGACAAAAACCGACAGCCATTCCTCAGCAAAGAAGCAATGATAAGTATTATCACGTTGTCAAAGAATCTTTTGATCTTGGAAAGATTTAATCTCCAGAAAGTCACCATATTTGACTGTACCACCACAGAAATCTTTTGTTTTAATTGCTAATTCACAAGATGGAAGAGTTACATCTGTTGAGATTGAGAGGACCACACACAGCCCCATTTGCTACCTGGAAGACTTTATAGCGGCCTTCCCTGCTCAGTGGGAAGGCTCTGGGACTCACACACCGTCTGCTGCCTAATTGTCTTTTGGCTCAATTTGGTGCATGCAAATAGGACTGGGCTGCAAAAGATGGTTCAGGAAACCCTAACAGGATATCAAATACCAGGCAGCACAGAGCAGATGGCAAAATAATTTTCTAAAGCAATGCTCAGGAAGTTTATAGTAGATGAGGGAACTGGGAAGTAGCAGGTGGGTAAAAATGGAATTGTAACAGGTTACACATTGTCTGTAATATTGTTCTAGGCATATTAATAATATGTCACTCTGAAATAATAGGTATGATTATTAATATGTTCATATGACCCATTATTAATTAATATTAGATAACCGAGTGGTAATATTATAAAATTATCTAGTTATAATTAAAATGGACATCATAGTTGTTTATCATTGATGCTCATATTGCTATAGTTTTGTCTTATTGCACTATTTCGTTTTCCTATGCGGAAATCCCAATACTGAGACTCTGAAAATTTAATAACTGGAGTCCTTGGTGCTCTTTGGGCTTAGTTGGTTTCATTAACCAACTAGGCAACGTCTTCAATGCCATTGTTGAATATTTACATGTCAACCTTCCCTCCGTCCACTCCTAGCCTCTGTTATTGTAGTCTTAGAAATCCTTTTGGGGCCTTCCAACTCCTACAAATGTTTAACCTGTGGAATATCTCATTCAGCAAGACTCCTGAGAAGTGTAAGGGAATTCTGTAACTGTGAAACATTCCCAGCATGTGAGCCCTGTCTTTGGGTGCTTCCGTTGCTACAAACTCCTGAATCCTTGGAATAGTATCTGAATGATCCTGAGTCACACCGTAGGTAGCATAATGCAATCAATACAAGATGCTGCATATAAATAAACTGTTTAGATTCTCGCACATTTTAAGATTAGAGAGGGCACCATTCCCAGCAGTATTCCCCCTCCCTCAGAGTTCACACCTTTTAAGAGGAAATGGTTGCAAAGTATTAATTTAAGCCAATAGTGGAAACTTATGTTATTCGTTTTTTCAGTGATATACATAGTGCTCTTTTTGTATACTATTAATTACGGACATATGTTTTTCATCTGAATATGCTACTTACACACTAGATTCATATATATATATATATATATATATATATATATATATATATATATATATATATATATATATATATATATATATGCGGTAAAGCAAGATATAACAGTTGTCATCAAAGTATTTTTAGATCACTGAAACCACCACTTGCATCTGGTGGACAATCAAAAATATGACCACTTCTCTATTTCCACTCTGATGATGGAGGGAGGGAGGTAGTTTCAGAGCGGAAGAAAGTCCAAGGATATCTTGCTTTTATCTAGGCAATAACTAGCCCCAGAGTTTCAGGAATATGATCTGATTATTTTTTTCATAACAATCAGGATGCTTTGACAATCTTACATTAATAATGCAATAAACAGAACAGAATAGAATAGAATAAAAACTTTATTGTCACTTTAAATGTACACTAATCAGCATACATTAAAAATGAAATTTTGTTGCATTCAGCTCTCAAAAAAATACCATTATGCATATACTCACATACACACACATATATATGATATAGAAACATCACAATCTAGTTCCAATGTATACATAACATGGGGGGGGGGAAGAATCCTGCGAATTTACAAGACAGCATAAAGAATAAAGCTGTTACAGAATCTAGTAGTTCTGCTATAAATACTTCAAAACCTCCTCCCAGAGGGGACCAATAGATATAGACCGTGAAGTGGGAGTATGGGGTCTCTAACAATGCTTCGAGCTCTAAGCACATAGCACTTATAAACAGTATCCTGAATAACGGGAAGCAAGCTTCCTATAATCTTTTCAGCTGTCCTTACCAGTCTCTATCTGAGGCACTGCTACCACCAAACCAAACAGTGATGCAATTTGTTAAGATGCTCTCAATCGTGCCTCTGTAAAAAGTGGCCAGGACAGAAGGAGAAAGCTGTGCTTTCCTCATTGATGCAAGAAATGCAACACTGGTTTGCACACTTCACTAAAAATAATGTATGAAGAGACCGATTGTTAGTTATCTGCACCCCCAGGTACTTAATACTATTGACCACCTCCACAGCTGCAGCCTTGATACAAAGTGGAGTATGGCTATGCTAGCTCTTTCTAAAATCAACAATGATCTCCTTTATTTTATTAACATTCAAAACCAGATTATTTTTATTGCACCAACAAAGCCTTCACCCTATAAGAATCTTCGTTATCATCACAGATAAGACCCACCTGCCATGTCATCTGCATACTTCACAATATGATTCATAGCAGACTTAGCACAACAGTCATGGGTCATCAAGGTGAACAGTAACGGACTCAAAACACAGCCCTGTGGGGAACCCGTACTCAAAAAAAGGGAATTGGAAACTTTTCTTCCAACTCGCACAAACTGGGGCCTATCAATAAACAAGTCAAGCATCCAGTTCTGTAAGGAAGTATTAAAACCTAATAGACCCAGTTTGTTCACCAAATGCTGAGAAATGATTGTACTGAACGCCAAAGTAAAATCAATAAACAGCATTTGCACGTGAGTATTCTTCTCCAGGTGCGCAAACTAAGATGAAGCAAACAAGAAAGTGCATCATCTATTGAGTGGTTCTTCCAATAAGCAAACTGTAACGAGTCAAATGTAAGGGGAAGGCATGAAACAATATAGTTCTTTACCAATCTCTAAACACTTCATCATAATGGAAGTGAATGCAACTGGACAGTAATCATTAAGGCATGTAATCATAGATTTTGGGGGGACTGGTACAATGATTGCAGTAAAACATGATGGAACCACGGCCTGATGCAATGAAAGATTGAAGATGTCTGTAAGAACAGAGGCCAGCTGGTCAGCACACTCCTTAAGTACTCGCCCAGGGATGTTATCAGGACCTGCAGCCTTTCGCATGTTGACTTGCCCTAAGATCTTCCAAACAACAGTTGTATCAAACTTAAGCACCTATTTATCAGGAAAGGGAACAGCCTTTGTTGCTGGAACATTATTTAAGGCCTCAAACCATCCAAAAAACATGTTTAGCTTATTTAGAAAATTCGTGCCACTCTTACATGTCAGAGAAGCTGCCTTATAATCAGTGATAACCCAGATACCTTGCTGCATACATCTAGGATTCATAGAATCTTAAAAAAAGTTCTGTACTTTCTGACTATAGGCCCGCTTTGCTGTTCTTATAGCACACTGCAAATCAGCTCTTGCTATAGTAAGTGCTGTCATGTCGCCTGATTTAAAAGCGACATTTCTCATCTTCAACATCACACGTACCTCCTGAAACATACAAGGTTTCTCATTTGCCCGCATAACAATAGTCTTAAGAACACTGACATCCTCCATACACTTTTGAATATAAGCAGACACAGTAGAAGCATATTCATTCGCATCAGTATATTGACCATACATTGCAGCCTCTTTAAATGTTCCAATTTGTGCCCCCAAAAGAAACATAGGAAGAAGAAGGAAGAAGAAGAAGAAGAAGAAGAAGAAGAAGAAGAAGAAGAAGAAGAAGAAGAAGAAGAAGAAGAAGAAGGGGAGGGGGAGGAGGAGGAGGAGGAGGAGGAGGAGGAATAAACAATTTTCCAAAGCTCTTTGGAAAAGAACAAATTGCTTCTACTGTGAGTCTATAATATCATGAGAGGAGGCAAAGTTTGGAAAATTTTCTAAGTTTTTCAAAACCACGTTAAACATTTTTGAAGCATGTATTCCATTCTACTTATATTTTTTAATTCAAAATGGCAAGAAGCCACAATGACGAGTTCTGATCTCTTAAATGGCAAGGTCTCTAATTTTCCATCTATATACTGAATGATTTTCTTTCCCACTGAGTTGAAATGTTTTCCACCCTTCTTTGAGATGGTAGAAAGTATTCCTGTACATATCTTGCTATACATATTATGGATCCCTGCCTGCCAGTATTGTCTCTGTTCCCTGTCACTTCCCCTCAAGTTGTAGGAGGGGAGAGCTCAACAGATATGATATACCTGGAGGCTGGACCATGTTAGACTAAAGGAGAAAACACTGCTTTAGTGGCTGAGGAGGATGCAAGCCCGGCCCCACACATGAGCTGGTGATAAAAAAAGAATGAGGTCAAGACCACACTGCAGAAAAATCATATTATATTATATGATATAAATCATATTACCAGGACAGCTGACTCTTGTTTATGGACTTCATGTTGGTCCTGTTATTGCAACTTTTTGAAAGAGGAAAAGGAAAATAATTTCCTCCCAAAAGGTTTGGTCATTATTAGTGATGACAAAATTGATTTATGTCAGCCTGACTTGATAGGGAAATCTGGGAGATGCTGCCTGAAATAGATTGGAGGAGAAAGATTATACAGTACTAATTTTCAGCTACTGTTGCTGGAAATTCATCTTCCCTCCCTCACCAATCATCTCTCCACCATTTGTTCTCAACAAGGGGGGGGGGAGAACTCTTGAAGACCGATCTCAATCTTCTTCTAAATAGTTTGGCCCCCCTTGGGTATCTCCACCTGTAGCATAGAGGACCTTCAATAGAAGAGAATCATTGTAGCTCAGGGTTGCTGTGGAGTTCTTGATGCTTTCTGAGTGTGGTTGTTTGTTTGTAGATGCTTCATTACCCAACTGGATAACATCATCAGGGCACCCTGTACAATAAAAATTAGTAATAGAAGAAAGATAAAACATACATGAAAAATCCTAAAATATTCAGAAAAGCAACCATACTAGCCAAAAGAAATACAGTGGACCCACCGCTCAATCAAACCAAGATCTGGGGAAAAGCCACATTGTCAAAGCTCTTTTAAACATAGTCAAGGCAGGGGGGACAGAGAAACGGGGGTGGGGTGGACAGTGTTATAAAAGAGAAGGTAATGACAAAAGATAGCTTAGTAGAGTTTTGTGAAAAATCACTCTGTTGATTTTTTTTTACAAGAAATACGGATGCAGGCTGAACATGTGGACACAGTTGACTGCAATCATCGTAGAAAGATCTAAGGAAGAGGGAAAGACTGTACATATGACTTAAAAGACTTAAAATGATATCCTCTGTAGAGAGAGAATATATTCATGTGTTGATTCTATTAGAAAGTGAGTCAGACAACAGACCAATTGTTACATAGGAAAGCACTGGATACGAATGAAATACTCATTAATTCAAGCTGCACGGCAAGAGGCACTAATGTGCAATATATTAATGGGTGTGCTAGATCAGGGGTCCCCAACTCTCGGTCCATGGACCAGTACTGGGCCGTGGCATGCCAGCAACCGGTCTGCACAAACAAGCATCCCATCCGCGGGATGCAGGCAGCAAACAAAACCACACTCCCTCCGATCCACGGAAAAACCTCTCTCCACGGAACAACCTCTCTCCACGGAACCGGTCCCTGGTGCCCAAAAGTTTGGGGACCTCTGTGCTAGATTATTCTTCATCGAAATCTTTATAATGAACAAGAATCTACTATAAGAACTAAATTTGGAGAAATGGAGCAAATTAGAACAGAAAGAAGAGTGAGACAAGGATGCAAATTGTCCCCAAATTTGCGTCATTTTTGTAACAACCATGTTATAGCAGTGAAAGGATTGGAAAAGATGATACATGGACTCAGGAGCCTGGAACACTGAATTATGCAAGCTGCTCTACTTTGTTAGCTGAAAATAAAGAAGAATTAGAAGAACTCATTAAGAAAGTAAAGCATGAGTTATTTCTATGGCAACACAAATCAGAATAGTTAAGGCAATGATCTTTCCAATGGTAATGTATAACTGAAAGCAGAAAGAAATAGAGAGAGGGAGGGAGGGAGGGAGGGAGGAAGGAAGGAAGGAAGGAAGGAAGGAAGGAAGGAAGGAAGGAAGGAAGGAAGGAGCCTTCAGATGATTACTCTTGGAATGGTTACTAAGAATACCAAGGACTGCAAGAAAAGCAGTCAATCAGGTCTTTCCTTTTGATCACATTTTTCCACTAAAGACATTGTTAGATGATTTCTTTATTTAATGCCTTCGTTTCTTTCCTAGCTGAATAATAATAATAATAATAAAAGAGAAAATCTAGGAGAATGAAAATCTAGAAGAAAAAACATATACCAAAATTAAATAAGGGCCAGGTGGACCCAAATTTAACTGAGTGGCTTTGGGCCAATCACTGTCTCTCAGAACCTGTCCATGGAATGAATTGAGACCTTGTCAACTGAGTATGAGAAGATATCTGGGAGAGAACTCTTTCCAGTAAAGACATCCCATCCATGATATTTTCATTAGGTTTTGCCTCCAACTATGTACTCATACTTAGCTGGCAAAAAGCCCTCATAAAACTCCCTTTTTAGTGAGATTCACCCTTTTCTATGATTGAAATGGATGTAGGGGATTTTCAGTTTAATAGCAATATTTTCAAGTAAAACTAAAAACATTACAAAATTAAAAAATGAAACTAAATAAAGAGCTAAAATAAAAATAATTTCCCCCAAAGGAAAATCAATGTTAAGAAAAATGTATTTTACTTTTCAATATTTCACAGTAACAAATGTCGCTGAAAGTGAATGAATACTGCAACTGAAGACATTCTAACTTAAATGCAAATGTAGTAATAAATGCAAGTAGGAATCACTGAATTTCTCTTCTTAAATCAAATCATAGCTTGTGGGCTGTACATCAGTTAATGTTTCCATTTAGTCTTTCTCTTTCTGCTGATTATTTTAGGCAGAAAATTTTATCGGCTCTCCTTATTATTTTATTGTATCTTTTCTCGATTTAGTCTTGTGGCTGAAGAATAAATGAATAATTTTAATGAATATGAAGAGGGAGAATACATTTCTTCATAGACATTTTTGGTGTGAAAATGTTATCACTTTTACACTTATTCATTGTAAATTGTTTGGCATTTGGGTTTACAAGTGTACAAATGCATATGTAAGTTTAAGGTAACAGAAATATGCAACCTATCTTGGAAGCAATTCATGTTCTGTCCCAGCCTACGTGAGTTCTTGTTAAGCTCACAAGGAGAAACCCCTCTTCCAACAAGCAGGCTGGAACCGCAGGAAAAACCCGATCCCCTTTTATTATTCACAGACCTGAGTCAATGTCCAAGGCAAATAAACACAGTTCACAGAAACTCGATTCCTCAACACCAACTGTTGCCTTCGGCAACCAGCACCTCCTACACCTTCCCTTTTATTATGCAGCCAAGGCGTGGCTTCCTAATGCCTTCTCCTTTGCCTTTGGAGCCGCCCCATTGCATTCCTCTGTCCGACTCTCTTTTCTTGCCGGCGTTTACATGCATCCTGGATATCTCCCAGCTGTGAGTCATCACTGTCCAACTCAGACTCCCAGCACAGCTGTGTCTCAGCCTGAGCGCGAGTGGAGGGGCCAGGCTCCTCGTCAGACGGTAAGTCTTGGAGCTCCTCAGAGCTTTCCTCTGATTCTGATGTCACTCCAGGCCCCTCCTCCTCCTCTGATTCCTCAGACTCAGCTGCCGGGTCCACTGGCTGGTGAGGAATCACAACAATTCAAGGGAGAGCAGTGGTTTGCACTAACTACAATTAAGGGGGCAGACGGGAACAATCCTATTAAAACCTTTTTTTTTTAATTAGCAGTTTTGGGAATATCTATTAAATGTGAGGCATTCTTTGAAATGATAAAGATAATTTGAAACAAGTTATCTCATTTAAATCCTAGTCCACTCTGTATTTCTTGTCTGTTTGTCCATTTATCAATTCTAAGTCTGGTTTTTCTACTTGTCCTACCTGTTAGGTTGAATTTTTCCCATGTTGAGGCTTCTTATGTTCCATTTTCCCACTCTAATTCCGTCTTTCCCACTTTGATTTTTCCCCCTCCTGCATGGCAACATCAGCAACTAGGCATCCCAAAGGTTTTCATCTAGACATGTCATAAACTCCGTTAATACTCTGAAAGATACTCAGCTCTTCTTCTGTAAGCATGTTGAGTGCCATCCAATCTGAGGGACCTATAATTTGGCACTATATTGTCAATTATTTGTATATATTTTTTCTATTCTGTTTTATGTTTTCTATTTTTTCTCAGTAAAAATACAGGAGTGGCTTACCATTGCCTTCTCCTATGCAGCATTAATTGATGTCTTTGCCATTATCATTAAAATGACTACCTGCCTCCAGCATCTTTCCAGATTGTTGGGGCCTTAAAGAGGTTTCTGCTTGCTTTAGCTGGACAGCTGGGATGAATGTTATGCCTCGGTTGACCCTGCTGGAATATTTAATCTTGATATTCACTCCTGACACTCTTTACTCATCCCTCACAGGATTACCATTACCGTATTACAGTGAGGCAACATAGCAATACTTTGGGGGGGGGGGGATTATTATTATTTACTAAAGCACAATTTCTTTGTTAGGTCTACTAAAAAAACAGAGAAAAGAAAACCTAGTCTGAAATGATGGTTTTTCATTGAGAAGAAGGTCAGTAGTTTGTCACTAAATGGAGATATTAAATATTTGAAGGCACACCTTCAAATCTGGGTACAAAAATCCGAATGACTACTAGATGGCAGGCAAGAGTTGAATGTTTACTGTAGTCTAATGATGATACAGATTTTTGCACTCTTTATCTGGAAATAAAGGCCTGTAGTACCCTCACATCTGGTCCTCTAAACAATGAAATAACTGATTTTTTTCCCCTGAGCTTTGGTGATGTTTTGCTGAACTTTTAAAAAATATCAAGTGAAAAAATAAAAAAGGGATAACACAGCAGTGAAAATGTTTTCTTTCCATCAGGAAAGCTTAACAAATTAAATATTAAGGTGTGAAAGAAAAAAAACCCAGAGCTTTATAATCTACCTATAATAAGGATAAGGGTTTAAAAAAAACCCAAAATAAAGCCAAAAATGCCTTTTCTCAAAAAGGTCTATTTTGAGAAAATGTAACAGCACAATTGTGAAACAGAGCATAAACAAATCCCAAAGCAGGAGCAGCATGATAAATCGACTCAGATCTTGGCTAAAATACTCTGAAAGAAACTCAGAAATGATTAGAGTCTGGAGGCCTGTTTGTGCCGGGATAACAATGTACACTAGGGGGCAGCCTTTAACTGATAAGATAAGATTATGGAAAAATCTGTATCATCTGATTTCAATTAAATGCTGGCCCAGAAGGCAATTATGCTTCCTGTGCAGTTTCTGGGAGGGAGGGGGGGGGGGAAATGCTTGCAGAAACTGTTGAATCAGCACACTCTCACAGTTGTAAGTATGGAAAGGAAAAGGTCTTGCATAACATTAGAATCTTTGCACACAGACAGAAAGGAGGAATATATAGTTCACTGTGGCATTTTTGTATGCTGTAAAAAAACAGCACAAATTATTTCCAAGTAATAGAGATGGGGTTCAGGCAGTTTTCCTTCCTGTAAAATTCTAGTCAAAAGGGAATGCTGAAGTTCACATTTTTGGCATGTTGTTATATCTGGTGTGGGTTGCAAGGGAAAGGTCATAAAAGACTGTGGCAGACTTGTATTGCCACAGAAATCATTAACAACTTTATTTACTGCCTAGCTAGCTGTAGTAGTCAGGCTATATATATATTGTAGTCTGAATAATAAAATCAGCTGGGGAAAAAAATAAGTTTGTAGATGCCGTTGTGATCCTGCTATTAATGGTCTGTAGTGACAATAATCTCTAAATTCCAAATTGTGTTGCTGCTTAAATCCGGATTACTGTACAGCAGTAGAAAATATTTGAAGGCATACTTCTTCTATGGCTGCCAGACCTGGGTGACAAAAATCCAGATGACTACTAGATGACAGCCAAGAGTTGAATATTTCACTCCCTTTTTACTGTGACTTATGTTGATATGGATTTTATCTGGTAGCCCTACGGTATTCTCTTCAGATGTTCTGTGTTTGCTTGAATAAGACACAGGTCAGAAATCAGAAGCACAAGTATTACTCAACCAGGTGACTTTTGCAACAGTTATTAATAGTGTCGCGCTCATATTTGCCATCTTTGGGAGAGAGGCCGCAAATGTTTATTTTCAGGTTTATTCTCTTTCTCTCTCTATGTCTTTGCAGCTAATGGCAGGTATTTGATGCTTTCTTTCCCAAGACCTTTTGCTATTGTGGCATTCCAGACCACCGAGGGGAGGTTAGAAGTACAACTTTCAGATTCCCCATTGAATTTACAAAT
Organism: Azemiops feae; assembly: GCA_023970755.1. Taxonomy (NCBI): domain Eukaryota; kingdom Metazoa; phylum Chordata; class Lepidosauria; order Squamata; family Viperidae; genus Azemiops; species Azemiops feae. The sequence goes on from JALGBA010000001.1 coordinate 831,372, forward strand.
TAGATTGGCTTTCACTTCAGTCCTACTTTTCTTTCTTTCAAATTTTCTTTATTTCTCCTCATACTAGTGAGGGAACCAAAGCAACCGGATTTGGACATAAACATCTCAACAGAAGGAGCTCTAAGGGGGTAATGGTGGCATCTCCTTTGGCCTCAAGCAGAAGTAAAGTTGGAAGAAAGGAAGACCACAACTGCTGATCACCCAGCATATTGTTTGCCTAAAAGTGAGTAGCAACACATAGTGAGAAGAGAATGAATGAGTAGAGTGGCAGGTACTCTGGCCTTAATGACAGCCCTTCTTCCATCTCAGCTGGCCAATCTTCTTGTAGTGATCCCCAGGAACCTACTTCATCTACTGGGGAAACTGTGTTTGTGAATTGATGAAACAATGCACTTTCTTCAAAATAGTCTATGTTATTTGTACTCTTCTTCCTTTGAATTCTTCTCTTATTTGTCTCCCTCTTAAACTTCACTATCCTGATTCCAGATTTCTAAATTCAGCAATTAATTAATTAATTAATTAATTAATTAATTAATTAATTAATTAATGCATCCACCCACCCATCCATCCATTTTCAGTGTGGCAGAAGCTCTATAAATTAGTTCATTGGATGCCTCAAAGAACTCTGGGCAATATTTTCTCTCTCTCTCTCTCTCTCTCTCTCTCTCTCTCTCTCTCACACACACACACACACACACAAAGAGACACACAGACACACCTTTAAATATATATGGCCACCCATCTCAATGTCATGACTCTAGGAGGCAAAGAGCAGTTAAAAAACATAAAATAACAATAACTCCCCCACTAAACAAGTAAATAGTAGTCATGTTAAAAACCATCAATGCAATCAGCCTACGACTCTATCACATATTCCAATCCCCATGCCTGGTGACCTAACCAGGTCTTCAAAGCTGTATGAAAGGCCACCCTGGTTGGGTTTAATCAGATCTCCTACGAGAGGGATGGTGTTCCCAAGAGCAGATATCATGACAGAAAAGGCCCCCTTCCCGGGTCCCACTCACCAGATGGCACTCAAATAGATGAGATCAGTAACATGCTTCTCCTGCTGGATCTGATGGAATGGGTAGACTTCATTGGGGAGAGGTGGCCCTGAAAATAATCTGGTCCCATGCCATGAAGTCTTTATAGCAGGGGTGTCAAACTGGTGGCCCATGGGCCGGATGCGACACGCCCACCCGAGTTCCGCAAAGGCAAAATACGTTGCGATACGTTATGATAAGTCAGGTGACGTGATCGAGTTTGACACCCATGCTTTATATAAGCACAAAGGTTGACTTCTAAAAGTCTCTGCCTGAGAAATTAATAGAAATGAGCAGTGTGCTTAAAATTTCCTTTGCTTCCCTTTTGCTCATGATGGTTGAGCTGATTAGAAGTCCTAATGGACCAAATGTTATTTTCCTAGTTTCCTAGCAAATGGACCTGTTTAATCCTTAGGAGATATCACTGAGCTTAACAGAGAGAGTAGCAGAAAACAAAGCACGGAATTTGTTGGGAAAAAAATAATACTCAGAACAATTTATTTTCTCATTTCTTTTCTCCTGGACCACCCCCTAAGATTAAAAGCTTAACTTAGTGTGATTGGGTTGTTCCCTTTATTTATCATTTCCAAATTAATCAGCCTCCCATTGTGACAGTGCAAGAGAAAACATTGATCTAGCCTCAAGGCAATTTCTTCCATCACAGCAATTGACACTAAATGTGGGGACAGCCTGAGGTAAAGGATTTAAATTCTAATTTCTAGAAGAACACTTCTGAAGGTTTAAATTAAACTGGAAGGCCTGCACACGCTTGGAGCGCAGCCCATGTGGAAGTGAAAGCTTGGCAAGGCAGTGAGGGTGAGGTCAGCGAGTCCTGCATTTCAGCCTGCCATCCTACTTGCCATTCTGCACGGGTGATAATTATCGTAACCTTCAATTTGTTTTCCGCTTGGGAAGTTTTGACACTGATGCTGCCTCCAAGCATTACTGACAAATCACCAATACCAATGTATGACCAACACAATTACAGGAGGGGAACAACAATTAAATTCCATTAAATAAATGCAAATGCTGGTCAGTTGGGGCTCTTGGGCTAATGAATATCACTGAGCGAGAACGGCAGCAGTTTCTGCTTGAAATAGTTTTGGGTTCAATCAGCAGGCGTCGGAACCATGAACGAAAGAACGAACGAACAAGGGAGGGGGGCGTCTCTCTAGCAATGCTTACGGGAGAAATGAAAACACACGCTCTCTGGCTGATGGGTACGTAGCTGCTCGGACACAGAATCTGGAGATAAAAATGGAAAATTTCAAATAGTGATGAATTACTGCAATGAAGGAGAGTATATGACGTACTGTAAAATGCCTGGACTTATGTGTTGTAAACCAGCTAGAGTCCAGATGGATCGAGAAGTTGTATAAGTGTCACATGAATAAATAAAGGAGAGAGAAGAAATAAGAGGCCTATGTGTTGTGCAACCTTGTTATATTAGGCCTCACCGTCCTACTGAGATAAGAGAGGTCTAAGTACAGGTAGTCCTCAATTTATGACCACAATTGAGCCCAAAATTTCTGCTGCTAAGCGAGACAGTTAAGTGAAGTTTTTTTTTACATTTTACAACCTTTCTTGCCGCACTAGTTAAGTGAAATACTATAGTTGATAAGTTAGCGACACGGTTGTTAAGTGAATCTGGCTTCCCCATTGACTTTTCTTGTCAGAAGGTCGCAAAAGGGGATCACATGAGCCCAGGACGCCGCAACCATAAAAAATACACGCGAGTTGCCAAGCATCCGAATTTTGACGACGTGACCAGGGTGATGCCGCCATGGTCCTAAGTGTGAAAAACAATCCTAAGTCGCTTTTTTCACTGCCGTTGTAACTTTGAACGGTCCCTAAATGAACTGTGGTAAGTCAAGGACTACCTGTAAATGTGTATGTGTGGGTGTGGGTGCATATCTTTGTATGTACAGTATATATAATATAGATATAAATTTCTCACCAAATTAAAAAAATATATACCTTTTGGGGAATAAAGTGATATGTTTTTCTTGCATTTGTTTACTTTGCTGTAAGCTCCTGAGATGGCTAACATGCTAGTTGTTAACCATGCCATCTGTTGTAGTGCTTTTCAGCTAAATGAATCAACTCAAACTTCCTCCCCGCACATACACTCATACACTTTCTATGTAGCTTTTTTTTTTTTATGAACAATATGTTTGTGTCTATTACCCCCATCATTTGGCAATGTAATATGAGATATTTAATTTTCCAATTTTTCCATCTCCAAATATTTTTTTTAAAAAAATATGCATACACCATGGAAAAGCTGTGTCTATTGATTTCTTTAGCATTGAAAACATTGGGGAAAATCTGTTTCTTTCTGCTGTCAAATTTCAACCATCTGATTCTATTGAAATGAGTTCTTTTCAATATGTTTTCTCTAAATGACCCTCTGCAAAGGGATTCATATGCTGCCCTGCAGATGGCAGTGGTGTTTAATATAGCAGAGATTGCTTACCAATTGTAGGCAGTTAAGTTGTAAAATCTAGAATCTTTTTCCATGTACCTTTGCAACAGAAGAAACCTCTAACACAGGGGTCCCCAACCTATGGGCTGCGGTCCGGTACCAGGCTGCGGGCTTTTGGCCAGCGAGCTGCAGAAATGGCTAGCCAGGGCGCCCACGTGTGGGCGCGCATTCCTCCCCACTCGTGCGCACCCCGTTTGTGCATGCGTGAACAGGCTGCTAGCGCGCGCATGTGTGTAGCCCATTTGTGCATGCGCAAATGGGTGCTAGCCGCCGTGGGGGGTGCACAGCCGTTTGCGCATGGCGAACGCAGCTGCTAGTACTGCACCAATGATTGTGGCCCCGTTTGCATTTGGAAGTTGCTCTCCCCTCTGGGCCGCAAGCCCAGAAAGGTTGGAGAACTTTTTCTAACATGCTTCTTCTTCTTCTTCTTCTTCTTCTTCTTCTTCTTCTTCTTCTTCTTCTTCTTCTTCTTCTTCTTCTTCTTCTTCTTCTTCTTCTTCTTCTTCTTCTTCTTCTTCTTCTTCTTCTTTCTTCTTTCTTCTTTCTTCTTTCTTCTTTCTTCTTTCTTCTTTCTTCTTTCTTCTTTCTTCTTTCTTCTTTCTTCTTCTTCTTCTTCTTCTTCTTCTTCTTCTTCTTCTTCTTCTTCTCTTCTTCTTCTTCTTCTTCTTCTTCTTCTTCTTCTTCTTCTTCTTCTTCTTCTTCTTCTTCTTCTTCTTCTTCTTCTTCTTCTTCTTCTTCTTCTTCTTCTTCTTCTTCTTCTTCTTCTTCAGCAGCTTGATGCTTAATACAAACGGCCTTAAATCTTCTCTAGGAATGCAAGCCAAAGACTCTTGCAAGTTCCAAAAGTTAGAGCGTTCTGTCATGTTTACTCTTTACATTCCTCTGTACTCCCTTGCTTCATCTGAGAAGACGGCTTCACAATGAGGTTGTCCACTGCCAAAACAATGTTTGAAAGCACCCACAAATCAAGGAGATTGTAGCTGGCTACGTATTTAGATAAGCTGGACTAAACCCAGGTCATCCTCGACTTAACAACGGTTTGTTTAGTGACCGTTCAAAGTTACAACGGCACTGAAAAAAAGTGACTCGTGACCTTTTTTCACACTTGCAGCGTCCCCAGGGTCCCGTGATTTATATTCTGATGCTTGACAACTGGTTCATATTTATGACAGTTGCAATGCCCCAGGGTTCATGGGACCATCTTTTCTGACCTTCCGACCAGCAAAGTCAATGGGGAAGCCAGATTCACTTAACAACCGTGTTACTAATTTAACAACTGCAGTGATTCACTTAACAAACGTGGCAAGAAAAGGTCGTAAAACGGGACAAAACTCACCTAACAAATTTCTGACTTAGCAAACATAAATTCTGAGCTCAATTGTGGTCGTACGTCAAGGGCTACCTATAGCCTCAATTGTATTTATTTAAAAGATTTATAAGGCCATGCACCTTACGCAACTCTGGGCATCTCAAAACAACGACAAAAACCAATAACTATAAAATAACAGTAAAACAGTAAAAACAGTAAAGCAAAAACCCTGCACCTTAAATGTCCTCTTGGGATGCCTTGTAGCCAACTCCAGTAACCGTCTCATCCCACGCTTTCTATCTATGCAATCCTGTCCCTGCACCTCAGTAAAAAGCCAGGTCTTGATAGCCTTCCCAAAGGATAAAAGGGTGGGGTGTGGGGTGGGCGTCTGCCAAATCGCCAGAGAAGAACATTTCATTAAGAGAGGGCAGCCATGGGAACAGCAGGCTTCCAAGGTCCCCGTAAGACAGCATGGTTTCATACTTGAAGGAGACCTTTTTATAGCAGCAATTGTACATATATACGAAAGCCAGTTTGGTTTAGTGCAGGGGTAGGCAACCTTGGCTCTTTTATGACTCGTGGACTTCAACTCCCAGAATTCCTGAGCCAGCATGGCTCAGCTTGGAAACCTCTCCCTTTCCCCTCAGCATGGCTGGCTCAGGAATTCTGGGAGTTGAAGTCCATGAGTCATAAAAGAGCCAAGGTTGCCTACCCCTGGTTTAGTGGTTTTAAGGCACCAGGCTACAAACCAGGAAATCATGAGTTCTACTCCTGCCTTAGACCCAAAGCCAGCTAGATGATCTTGGTCAGCCTCTCTTTCTCAACCCTAGGAAGCAAGCAATGGCAAGCCACTTCCGAAAAACCTTGCCAGGAAAGCTTCAGAAACTTGTCCATTCGCTTGGATTTCAGACCAAGGCACAATATAATGTAAACAGTGATTGCATAAGTACACGTATAATAGAAATAGCAGGTTGGGAACCATGCCTTGATCTCAAATAGGAGTGGACATGTAAGAAAGAAGTAGACTTTAACCCATTGGCATCCATGCTCGGAGGGACAAAGAGGTCAGAAAAATCAAGATGACAGCAACTCCATTGAAGCAGGGCAAGGCATGGATTGCACAATCATTTTGACTTTTGATCCTTTCCCACAGATGCCCTTCTTTCTATAGATGCCCCTCCATCTAGATCAGGGGTAGGCAACCTTGGCTCTTTTATGACTCGTGGACTTCAACTCCCAGAATTCCTAAGCCAGCCATGCTGAGGGGAAAGGGAGAGGTTTCCAAGCTGAGCCATGCTGGCTCAGGAATTCTGGGAGTTGAAGTCCACGAGTCATAAAAGAGCCAAGGTTGCCTACCCCTGATCTAGATCAATAGCAACATTTTTGTTTACAAAGGAAAAAGATTAGATTTTGACTGGTCATTTTTCCACTCGCATCTTTTAAAATTATTCAACCACAGTCATGTCAATATAACAGTAATTAGGATAACCTTTCTATCATCTGATTGATTGATAACTGGGTGATGCTGTAAATCACTATTGTGGAATTGGCCTCTCTTTATCTTGTCTTAATCTTGATCCACACAGAAGATCCTAATCTGTTGTTTATCATGAAAGAAACTCCATGCATTTGTTAACTTATTTACTTTTTTGCATGAAAATGTCACATGGTGAGATCAGGGAGCAGAGCCAGGCACACAATAGAATGCATCTGGATGAACTTAGAAAGAGGCTTAAATCTGCCAGTAATTCTTTAAATCCGCTGTAATTTTTGGCCATAATTACATGGTTAAACTCTCTCCCCTTTGAGTGTTTTAGTCAGAGTTGCTTATAGATCCCACCATTGTCTGTGTGTCAACAGAAATTTAGGAATAGTGCTTCAGACTTCATGGGTGTGCAGCATCTCTCTGCTGTTCTGCACAGCAGACAGAAAGAAGTCAGGTTATTTTAAAGAAAAGCATAGAGATTCTGTGCTGGTGTAAGATCTGAAGCACTTCCCCCCCCCCAAAAAAAAAATCTTATTTCGAACATGCATAGCCCTAACATTATCTCTTCCCATAAGAAATTCACTAAGAGTTGTTATCTTTGAAGACATTGTTCGTCTCTGAAGAAATAGCAAATTCAAGGAGATGCGAAACGGAGTCGTTTACATCAGAGCTCCCCAACCTTTTGGGCACCAGGGACCGATTCCGTGGAGAAAGGTTTTTCCGCGGACTGGAGGGTGTGTGGTTTTGTGTGCTGCCTGCATCCCACGGATGGGGCTTTGCTTGTTTGTGCGGACCGGTTGCTGGCATGCTACAGCCCGGTACCAGTCCATGGACTGGGGGTTGGAGACCCCTGGTTTACATAACACAGAGTACCTTCAAAAGAAATTAGACTGGTTCCTTCTGGATTTGTGATGCCACAATGTGGTTCTTTTTGGCCAGGTCTGGTCTAAAGGTTTTGCTACTAATGGAGGCCACCTACTATCACATCAAGGTAACAAAGTGATACAGAATTGTCACAAAAGGATATTGCAGTAGTAAACAGAGCAAATTAATCTTATGTTATCATACCTTCTCTCCTCAGAGGGACAAATGCCTCCCCAGATCTGTCTCAAATCCAAGAAAACGATGCTTAGCCATAGATGAGGGGCACAGATTAGCTGGGCTGCGGGTTACAACCAGTCTTTGAATGGCATGTCAGGGGCTAACTGAGAAGGGTTATATTAAATTCTTAAAAGTGAGTGGAGAGGAAATTGACATTAATGAAATGAAATGTTAACAATATATTTAAAATTGCCTTTCTAAAAATATCTTTTCTCTTCAAGAGATTAAAAGTTTAAGAACAAACTTCAAAACACCTGAGAAGAGCCCGAAAGATGCTTTTTCAAAAGGCAATTGGACTGTTTTTCCTTGAAGACATTTCACTACTCATCCAAGAAGCTTCTTCAGTTCTGACCAATTGGTCCAGTTGCCATTTGAAAAAACACCTTTGGGACAACCTTGACCCGGATGACTGAGAATCTCCATAGACCTGACAAAAAACTTTATTTTATTTCCATTTCCTCCACTTTCTCAATTATTCCACACTGGCTTCCTTTTAAAGGTTTGACCAAGAAGGGGATTAGATTGCGTCATTGCTTTTTTTCCTCAAGCGCTGCTCCTTGCCTCAGACTGCTCTACAGACCTCACAAAGGCTGACACTGGGCTCCTCCAGCATCTCCCTGGAAATTGTATTGTGATCCTAGAATTACTGTTCTTGCATTTCAAATGGTCCTTGACATATGATCACAGTTGGGATTGGAACTTCCGTTACCAAGTGACGCAGTGGGTTAAGTGAGCCCTGCCCAATTTTACAACTGGTTTTTTTTTGTAGTGGTTGTTAAGCAAATTATTGCAAATCACCCTTGACTTTGCTTGTCAGAAGCTGGCTGGGAAAGTCCCAAATGGCGATCGTGTGACTCCCAGATACTGCAACCGTTATAAATACATGCCAGTTGCTAAGCATCCCAGTTTTGATCATGTGACTGTGGGGATGTGTGACCGGTTGTAAGTCACATTTTTCAGCACCATTGTAACTTCAAATGGTTACTAAATGAACGGTCCTACGTCGAGGAATACCTATGTGAGCCTTTTAGGCTAAGTCAATAAGAGATGAGGATGTAGGATGGGAAAAGAGAAGAAATGCTAGGAAAACAGAACTGGAACTGGCATCTATTAGGCCTGCTCATGTGGTCACAGGCCAAAATGATTTCCTTTCAAAGTTCACCGACGCATCCTTGAGGAGGTAGAAAACAATAATAGCTGATGTTGGCTTCCCTGCACCACCAGTCCCAATCCTGCCTCTACTAACTGCAGTCACCTGACTTCTCAAAGCCCAAGGCCCAAGGTTTTATACATCTTGAGCCTGCCTTGGATGGTGGACAGGTGTCAACTCTTCGAGAGAGGCCAGGTCAGGAAACAGATTCTCCAAGTTTAACTGGAATACTAGTCTATTGCTCTAGGGCTGGCCAGGGGTAGGCAACCTTGGCTCTATGACTCGTGGACTTCAACTCCCAGAATTCCTGAGCCAGCATGGCTAGCTCAGGAATTCTGGGAGTTGAAGTCCACAAGTCATAAAAGAGCCAAGGTTGCCTACCCCAGCTCTAGGCCAAAGATCTTCAAACTTGGCAACTTTAAGACTTGTGGACTTCAACTCCCAGAATTCCTCAGCCAGGAATTCTGGGAGTTGAAGTCCACAAGTCTTAAAGTTGCCAAGTTTGGAGAGCCCTGCTGTAGGCTCTAGTAACAGAATCTTGAAAACCTGGCTGCTCTCCCTTCCCTCATACCTCATTGAAGTAGGGTGGAGCTAGTCTGAGTTTCTGATGTTTTCACTGTTTCCTGGGCCTTAAGCATGCTTCTCTTTTTGCATATTTTCTCCATGATCTTCTCTGTGGCTCTCCAACCAGGACGTGTGTGTGCCATTGTTAGATGCAAGTGGGGACGGGACCTGAAAGCCAGCAGTATACAGTTTTTTATTTTCAGAGCCAGAGACGCTGCCTCCCTCTCCAGTGAACCCTGTTTTGTGACCTTTGGAGCTGGCATCATTCTCACACAATCTGGAGCATGCTTATAGTTGACTTACAAATCTCCTGCTCATAGAAGGCACAGGAACATTTCTGCTTTGAGCCCTTCACAGACTGTAATACAGCAAACCTGATTTTACCTTTTGACTGGGTCAATGTTAAGCACTAATCAGTCCTCACTAATAAAGCTAGAGGTTTTTAAACATCCCCTCACCGGCGGCTCTCAACTCACAAGAATCTGAGGAGGGACAAAGAAACACATCGAATGCCAAAGTCATCCTTCCAGTCAAGACATTTGATTCTTCCTCAAGCATCCACACCCCAGAAATCAGTCCACACCCGAAGGACAAACCCAGCTTAGGGCAAACCAAACGTAATTGAATGGTAGTTCAAATATTTTCAGATACGAAGAAACCCTGTAAAAAAATCAAATAAATAATAGTTAATAGAACTTCAACGCACTAGGAACAGTGTTTTGATAGCAGAAAACTCAGGAAATGCATTCTAGTATGTTAAGCCACGTCATTATTATTATTTTTTCAAAAGAGAAAGCCAGCATCTTTCTTTACTTGATTGTGATACTTTTTTACTTATCAGTGAGAAGCAGTATGGGTATTGGTTCAGGAGAGGTCCAAGTTATATCCTCAACTGCAGAAGCTTATTTCTGTATGACAGAATCATTCTCTTTATTAATTTTCCAAAGGAGCCTCAGGCAGTGGTGGGATTCAAATATGTGAACAACCGGTTCTCTGTGTGGATGCCGCTTCCGGAAGTCCGTTCTGGGCCTGGGCAACAAAAAATTAGCTACCGGTTCTGCCGAAGTGGTGCGAACCGCCTGAATCCCACCACTGGCCTCAGGAGAAACTGAGACTGCTGTGTAGGGCCGAACCCATAGGGCTGCGAAGTTGCGCAGGCACAGACGCAGAAACATAAGTAAATTTAAAAAAGCAATTGCCTTCAAAATAAAACAATGCACTTGTATTGCGTTCATGGCATACTCTTATTTAATTGGATTTTTAATTTCTGATTGACCTCATGTGGGCTGGATAGGGATAGCCAAAGAGACTGATGTGACCCGGGGCCTATAAATTGCCCAGGTCTGCTTTATAGAGAGAAATAGGTTTTCCGCTGCACCTAGATATAAACTCATACCATTTTTTTGAAAAAAACTCCCAATGATATCACTTCCATCTTTTTTCCCCAGCTTGCTACTGAAGCAACTTAAGTTAAATCCATCTTTAATTGATCCAGTTTGGAAATCTTTTCTTTCTGCTGACACAGCATTCCCCATGTACGCCAACTTCTCTGTTCACATTACTGTGAATATATGAATGAGGAAATCTGGCTCTTTTTGTGGACCTTTGGGTTGTGATGGTTGGTATCATAATTGGATGATGGTATTACTTCTGTTCGGATCAGCATTTTATACTTTTATGATTTCATTATTGTTTAACAGTATCAGTATTGTGGTTTTGTATTCTTTGCATTAAGCTTTTGTTGAATATTCTGTAAACTGCCCAGAGTCACTTCAATGAAGTTGGGGAGCATTAAAAACGCTTAAATAAAGTTTAAGTAAAAATATTGCTGCCAATAATGCATAGAAAGCCACCAAATTGTTTTATAAAAATATTGCTCTTTAGAAAAATTAATAAAATCAATAAAATAAGATATAATTGTTGACACGCACTTGATAATTTCAAAAGACAAAAAAAACCCAGAAGAAATCGGTTTGTATTTCACCGATTATGGAAACACCTTTGATTGTGTCAATCACATATTAATTAATTTTATTATTTATTTATTTATTTTTTATTTTAATAATAAATTTAATTAATATTAATAATTATTAACCTATTAATTAATTTTCTAAGCAACCATGGAGCTGCATTATTCTTTTAGCCCTGATCAAATAACCTGACTTTTAAAATCTTCCCTGAAATTTAAGGGTCTCATTTTAAATCCTTTTGGAAAGAGCCCCAGAGCTAGTTTTCTGTTCATCTTTTTTCATAACTACATTTTTTTCAAAACTTTAACATACTGTATTTCTTTTGTACCTTCAGTAAACAACATTTGTCCTTTTGTTTGCCCCCTCCAAATAAATCATTCAAGACCTTAGCAAAATTATTTTGTATGCCAAGTAAGAAAAAAACTATCCAAACCCGTAATTGTACATCTTCTTTAGGAATAAACCATCCATCAATTCCATTTGTATGTCCATATCTTTCTCCATATCTTTGTTTATCATTTTATTTATATTTATTTATTAAATTTATGTGCTGCTCATCTCACTATCAATCTACTTTTATCATGGTTAGATATTCCTTCAAAATAATTTCAAAATTATCCATTGCAGCTTGTTCTTGATTTGTAACTTCATTATAACATGCTCTGTCCATTTTATTAAGAAGTTTGTCTATTTTTTTTCGAAATATTGGCCAAAACGTTGCACTGTAACTTCTGCTATAAAATTCTGCTCCATTCTTCTTTTTATCCTCTAGCTCCCTCTAGTGTGTAGCCTTCAAGGCCCCCATTTCATAAAATTCCAAAATCAAACACCATTTTTTGTGAGAATTTTTTTTTTCTAATTAAACCAAGGCTATAATTCCAAATCAGTCTGGATCCTTAATCTATTGTAAACTCTCTGAAATCCATATCCTGAGCATACTTTTATTGTATAATCCAAAAATTTGAATTTGGTTTTTAAAAATCAAATTTGCATTGTTTTTTTTTAAAGGAGAAGGAGAATCACCCAATGAATACAAGAAAAACTTACAGAACTGAAGAGTCTTAATCTCTCCAATATAACAATCATAATCATGATCACAACCACAACCACAATCACAATCACAATCATAATCATAATCATAATCATAATCCAAAAGGTGATTAAGCAATGAGGCTTGGTCAACTTTAACATCTATGGGAGGCTGTGTTACAGGGTGTCGGACCTGCCACAACTTAAATCTCTAAATAAAAACGATCTTTGGCTCCATTTGTTGACAAAAGTATAGGTGTATTGCAGTGGTGCAAAGTCAGAACTGAAAATCGTGTACCAAAATCCTTAAGTCCTACTTTCCCCTCCCTTAATTGTCTCTCATTGCCCACCCCAATATAACCAATCAGGTCCAGGCAAGATATTTTCTTAACAGTCAGTCCAAGTGTAGTTTGGTATGCGGCTCCCCCCTTCTTCTAGCTGGGTGACCTTGAGGCAGCCTCTGGAGGACATACAGCTTACCGGTACTTTCGTTTCCCCAAGCATTCCCTCCTTCATTCCCCCTCCCCACAGTTCATGGCAGTCTGTCTCCGCATTGGTCTCCAGTTTTGGTCACCACGATGTGAAGGGGATGTTGGGACTATAGAAAGAGTGCAGAGAAGGGCAACAAAGATGATTAGGGGACTGGAGGCTAAAGCATATCAGGAACGTTTGCTGGAATTGGGTATGTCTAGTTTAATGAAAAGAAGGACTAGGGGTGACATGATAGCAGTATTCCAATATCTCAGGGGTTGCCAAAAGAAGAGGGAGTCAAGCTATTCTCCAAGGCGCCTGAGGGCAGGACAAGAAGTAATGGATGGAAACTAGTCAAGGAGAGAAGCAACCTGGAACTGAGGAGAAACTTCCTGACAGTTAGAACAATTAACCAGTGGAACAACCTGCCTCCAGAAGCGGTGAATGCTCCAACACTGGAAGTTTTTAAGAAGAGACTGGACAGCCATTTGTCCGAAATGGTATAGGGTTTCCTGCCTGAGCAGGGGGTTGGACTCGATGACCTCCAAGGTCCCTTCCAACTTTATTATTATTATTATTATTATTATTATTAATTATTATTATTATTATTATTATTATTATTATTATTATTATTATTATTATTATTATTATTATTATTATTATTATTATTATTATTATTATTATTATTATTATTGCAATGAAGCACAAACACGCATACGGTGGCAGCTGGCACTGGGTGAACTTGATGGAATCCTGACTCTCAGCCATTCAACTCTAAGCTGCCTGCAGAATGGCAGTTTCTGTGATCTAAACATGAGGCTCACCTGTATGGAATCACATGAATGAATGATCTCAACAAGCTCTCCTTCCTCTGGAAAGATTTCATTGGATTATGCATCCAGGCACAATTTCCTTGCAAATGCAGTCCTGCAATTTGGCAGGATGTCAGCCTGCCATGGTGCTCACTGGAAGTGAGTACATCTTGTTTTCCTCATGTGAAACCTATGTACAGGTCAGAAAGCCACAGTAAGGACTAGAACATGGGGAAACAAGTTCTCTGGAGAAGACTTTAATGTTGGAAAAGGTGGAAGGAAAGAAAATAAAACAATGACCAGCGGCAAATTGGATGGATTCATTTACGGTATTTAGTGCACTATTGTAAGATCTGAAAGACCAGGTTTAGGACTGAGTGTCAGGGAGAAAAACTATCGATGTAATTGGTAAAAGCTGACATCGATTTGATGGTACATAATGAATCAATCAATTAGAGAATGAATTTCATATGCAGCTGAAACTATGGATTAACTTTCAATATATCTGGGAAATATATATATTTAGGAATATATATATATATTTCTTCTTTTCTGACTGCGTTCTTGTGTTCTGCGATGCGTGCATTTATTCTCCTATTAGTTTGTCCAATGTATGTGGCTGGGCAGATTTTGCATGGTATTTCATAGACTCCTTGGTTTTCTAGCTGGATCTTGTCTTTGGGGTTTCTTAAGATGTTGGCTATTTTTTGGTCAGTGCCGAAGGCTGTCTTGATATTGTGTTTGTGGAGAATTTTGCTGATTTTATCTGTGGTGCCTTTGATGTAAGGGAGGAGGGCGATGCCGTTGTCCTGTTGTGTGTCTTGGTTTTTGGGAGGTGTCTCCTTTTGGATTAGGTTGGTAATAGTGTTTATTTGGAATCCGTTGGAAATTAATACGTTTGTGAGAGTGTAATTCAGTTTTCAGGTGGTCTTTGTCGGCTAGGCGTTTGGTTCTGGAGATGAGGGTCTTGGCTACGGAGTGCAGGATGGTGATGGGATTGTGCGTTTAAGTAGCGGTTGGTGTGTGTTTTTTTCCGGTAGATGGTGTGTCCTAGGGAGCCATTGGGTTTTTTGTAGATTAGGACGTCCAGAAAGGGAAGTTGGTTGTTTGCTTCTGTTTCCATAGTAAATTGTATTTTGGGGTGTAGGCTGTTGAGATGTGTGAGGAAGTTGTCCAGTTTTTTCTTCCTGTGTGGCCAAATTACGAAAGTGTCATCTACATATCTAAGCCAGAGTTTGGGTTTGTGTTCAGATTTATCTAAGGCTTTGGTTTCAAAATGTTCCATGTATAGGTTGGCGATGACGGGTGAGAGGGGTGATCCCATAGGTGCTCCTTCTATCTGTTTGTATCTTTGTCCATTGTGGATGAAGTATGTGTTGGTTAGGCAGTGGTTGGTCAGATCTAGGATGTGTTTGGGGGGGTTGTATTTGTTTTGGATAGCTGTCAAGGCTTCTTTAATAGGCACTTGGGTGAAGAGGGATATGACATCGAAGCTCACGAGTAGGTCGCTGGGTTGTAGGTTTTGTTTCTTTATTGTTTCTATGAAGTGGAGTGAGTTCTGTATGTGTGAGGTGATGGATTCTGTGTAAGGCTGAAGTTGTTTGGCAAGAAATTTGGCAAGATTCTGTAGAGGTGAGCTTATGGAGCTGACTGTGGGTCTTAGTGGTGTTCCTTCTTTGTGTATCTTGGGGAGGCCGTAGAGCTTGGGGCATCTGGAAGATTTCTCTCTGGGGGTGATTCTTTGCTGGATCTCTTCGCTGATGGGAGAGGCTTTTATTTTGGATTTGGTGGTTTTTTCTAGGTAGGTGGTGGGGTCTGTGTTTAGAGGTTTGTAAGCGGGGTCTTGGAGTAGGTTGGATAGTTTGGCTTGGTAGTTGGATGTGTTCATCACCACAGTGGCGTTACCTTTGTCTGCTGGGAGAATGATTATGTTGTTGTCTTTCCTCAAGTTGGTGAGTGCTTTTTGTTCTTCTTTATGTAAGTTGCTTCTGGGTGGATTGCTGGAGCAGAGGACGTTGGTGACTTCAAGTCTGATTTTATTGGCTTCATCTGGGTTGATTTTGGTTAGGGTAGCTTCAACTCCGCATATGATGTTTTCAGTGGGGATGCGTTTGGGGGCAACTGCAAAGTTGAATCCTTTGGAAAGGACATTGGTTTCTGCTATGGTGAGGGTCCTGTCTGATATGTTATGTACTGTTTGTTTCATGAGTTGCTGTGGCGGGGGGTTGGGCTTCTCGTGTTTTTCTAGTCTGTGGAGTTTGTTGGTGTGTGTGTCTGTCTTGTGGGAGATTTCTGTTTCGGCTCTCCAGAGGGCTAGTTGTTTGGATTTGTCCCAAACAAATTTATTTTTATTACTGAGTTTGAGGTGAAGAGTGAGTAGGTCCCTGTTGGTTTGGTCTAGTAGGAATCTTTTCCCGTGGAGTTTGTTTCTGATTAGGGCTAATTCAGTTCTTTTTAGGATCCTTTCGGTGGCTGAGGTTTTGGAATGGAATTTTAGTTGGAAGCACGTGGGGATCACGTTTTTGTCTCGGCAGTTGCGTAGGAATGTGAGGTCACATAAGATGGTGGCTCTTCGGACTTCGAGTTTCTCGTAGGTCCTGGTCAGCCGGAAGGTTTCCTCCCTGTAGAGGTAAGATATTTGTTTTCGTAGATTTTCACGGGTACAGGTATGCAGGTCTTGGCGTATTTGGGTCTTTTCCCGTGTAAGATTGAGAGTGTCTTGGCGACGTTTCGATGAGGTCCCACTCGCCATCTTCAGGCTGGTGGCTTCGGCTTCATGCTTGTGCGAGCAAAGCGTGATCGGAGCTGCCGTCCTTCTATAAATACTGGAGGGGGTGTGTGGCATGTTGGCTTTGTAGCTGTAAGCGGGTTGGTTGGCTGTGTTACATCTTGATTGGAAGATGGAATTGATGTAAGCAAATTAGCTGATGTAGCTGTAAGCGGGTTGGTTGGCTGTGTTGTTGCATCTTGATTGGAAGATGGAATTGATGTAAGCAAATTAGCTGATATAGCTGTAAGCGGGTTGGTTGGCTGTGTTGTTACATCTTGATTGGAAGATGGAATTGATGTAAGCAAATTAGTCAGTTGTTTGGTAACATCCTGTGTGGCTGAGGTGCTGGCTGTGTGCCCGTTGTTCTTTTGTACCTGGGTAATGGGCTGTGTGGTAACATTCTGAGCTCTATTGTAGTGATATCCTGAGTCCTGTGCTGCCACATCATGGGAGGTAGGCTGTGTTGTAACATACTGAGCCTTTGCCATGTAACCTCCTGAGTTCTGTGATGTAATGTCCTGAGTAGATGGCTGTGATGTAACATCACGGGCTTTGGTTTGGCTCCGAGTTTGCGGTCTGGCCATGTGTTTATGGCGTGTGTCAGTTTGCTTTGTGTGGGGGTCGGCGGGGGGTGCAGCATTTGGTGATGCTGCTGTGGTGTGGATTCTGGATGATGGTTGCATTTCGTCTATGGGATGGGTTTGGGTTTGAGTCTGGTGAGGGTGATTGGTGGTGGTGTCCTGTGTTGTTCTGGGTCCGGTGTCGGTTTTTGTGGTTGGGACTCGTTTGTTGACTAGGGCTAGTTTCCAGATGTCTGGTAGGCGGGAGGTATCGTCACGTTTATTCATGTTGTGAGGGTGTTTCTCTATTTCGATGGCTTCCATAATTATTCTCTTGTTGAAGTGTTCAGTTTTGGAGATTAATTTGGTACCTTCAAAATCAATTTCATGTCCTGTTGCTTTAAGGTGCTGGAAAAGGGAGGAGGTTTTTTATTCTTTTCTGACTGCGTTCTTGTGTTCTGCGATGCGTGCATTTATTCTCCTATTAGTTTGTCCAATGTATGTGGCTGGGCAGATTTTGCATGGTATTTCATAGACTCCTTGGTTTTCTAGCCAACATCTTAAGAAACCCCAAAGACAAGATCCAGCTAGAAAACCAAGGAGTCTATGAAATACCATGCAAAATCTGCCCAGCCACATACATTGGACAAACTAATAGGAGAATAAATGACACTAGACCCACACTCACAAAAACCACACAGGATGTCACCACCACACATCCACGCAAAAAGCAAACCCAAACCCACACTGATGATGAGGCACGACCACAAACCAGAAACCAGACCACAGCTGCATCATTAGCCATTTCAAACCCCTCCAATCCATACATGAAGCAAACTGACACCCACCTTGATGATATGGCACGACCACGAACGCGAAGCCAAACAACAGCAATGCAGCTCTCCATCTCAAATCCCGCTGCAACTCAGACTAATCCGAGCACAACAAAGCCCCCACCCAAACAGAAAACACCCCCATCCAATCAGAGCACAGCCAACCCCCCATCCAATCAGAGCACAGCCAAGCCCCTAACCAATCAGAACACACCTCCACCCAATCAGAACACAACCAAGCTCCCACCCAATCAGTTCATACCCCCACTGGCAGTTAAAAGGAAGAAACAGCTGCGATCACACATTGCTCCTAGAAGCACGAGGCCAAAGAGACACCAGCCTGAAGATGACGAATGAGACTTCGGCGTTTAGAATATGACAAAATGGGCAGGCCTAGGTAGTATGTACATACTGCATCTCTTTCTCTCAAATTATTCTATTAATATATTATTCTATTCCAATCAGTATTGACTTTGAATGGCTAACTGCTCTATTTCTATAGATAAGGTTTATGTTGTTGTTGTTAGTTGCGAAGTCGTGTCCAACCCATCGCGACCCCATGGACAATGTTCCTCCAGGCCTTCCTGTCCTCTACCTCTATATAAGGTTTATACACACACACACATCCATCCATAACATGTCATCATTATAATACAACTCCCAGTTTTATGCCATGCACAAAAATCAGCACTTGGGTTGTTTTATGAACAGTTGCAGCCCCTTTAAGGGCATTAATGGCACAGCTGCTGAAATTCCAATTTTTCATTGCTTGTATAAATAGTTGCTGCTCAGAACTTTTGTACAAAAATATCTGCTGGCTTTTGTGTCTTGGTGCTGTGTGATTATATTCTTCTTCCCCTCTGTCTCTTGACAGTGTTCATTGGCAAAAATGTGTTTAGCATTAGATTGCAGGCATGAAGCCAGTGAGATGCTGTAAGTGTGCCATCTGTCTGGCCTTTGCCCTTCATTAGAAGTCTGAACAGGAAAAATGCTAAAGGATCCCACTCTGGAAAGTAAGTCTATAGTACTGTAGGAGAGACTCCCTCCCTCATTTACCCCTGAATAAGATTTATTTGTTTATTTAATTTATGTACCACCCATCTGCTGTTTGGGGCACAGGACTGAGGTGATATCACTGTGGAAGTTGCCTGCTGGGGTTTGGGTAGTCCTTAAGACCAATTTAATGTTGTTGGTAACATTAGACAATATGTCAACTTTGAAAATGAGCATGGCTGTGGCCATTTTCCCTATTCATTTTCGGTTGACACATTGAAGGGGGGAGGGGGGATTGCCAGGTGCTTTGCTAGTCAAAATATCTTTTGTCCCGTGGGAACCAAGGTCATCGGCTGCTCCTGAGACTGCTGGCTGGGTGTTTCATTCAAAGCCCACCAAGAAGATGTATTGGGGAACGTAGTTGCATAGCTTTAGAGTGGGATTTCTTAACTTTGTATTGGGGAATTGTTACGTGTGTCTTCAGACTTGGTTTCACTTTTGACGTGCCGATACTTTGTAACTAATAAACATATTCTTTGAGGAATTTCCAAGCCTCAAGAGTTCTGCTTTATTTGTCTCTGTCTGTCGGAACCTTGATACAATAATCATAATTTCCCTAGAAAAGTATCTGCCTCAAGATCAAGTAGCCCATGAAACAATTTTCATAACCAATACCTATTATTGTTTTGTCCCTTTGAGTCAGTTTTTGATTCCTGGTAATTGCCTAGACAAGTCCCTGCAATTTCCTTGGCAAGATTTCGGAACTGATTTGCTATTGTCTCCTTCCTAGGACTGAGAGAGAACAACTGGCTCAAGGTCACTTAACTGGTTTTGTGTCTAGGGCAGGAGCAGGAGTCACAGTCTCCTGGGTTCTGGCCTGATGCCTTAACCATTACACCAAACTGGCTTTATTTATTACTTATTTTATCCTGATTTGGATGATACTCTGGCCATCTTGACCATGGTGAATGGTTGAGTTGCTGGCAACTGATGCAAAAATGAAAACTGTGCTCTACAGCCCATGTACCTAAATCCCAGTAGTGGAATTCACACAATGTGCTTGACCTGATTACTGAATCAACCCATTTTCTGGATTCACCCAAAACATTGAACCACAAAAAAAGTAACTAAAAAGGCTGAGTCTTCTGACTTACCAAGCTACTCCAAAGTGGGAAGAAAGCTAAGATGAAACAAATCAAGTTAGCATACTGTGCATACGCAACTGCTTGGTCTCTAATCTAGTCTGTAGAGAGAGTAGTTGATTCCTTTTGGGTAACTGGATAAGTACATTTTTGTGCCATTCAAGATGTGATTTCAGAGTACCTCTCTTCATTAAAACCCCCAAATGGAAAGCTTTGCTGCTATTTGATCAAGAAAAGTACCCATTCCCACCCAGCCTTCCGAATGCCACCAGTCCTTCCTGCTGACATTGTCCCCCCCCTTGAGAATTCTGTTCTAGAATTCCCTCACATTGCCAAGGCAGCTCTGCCATTGGCTCAAGTGGCAAACAAATCATTTTTATGATACTTTCAAGCAGAAACTCTCACATCGCAAACTATCAGCCTTCTACAAAATACTACATTTGCTTTTTCTTTGAGATCACTCTACGCTTTAGGGATGGTCTCCTTTCACTCCTCCTAGAGCCAATGGAAAATAGGGCCAATAACTTCAGCTCAACCCTGAAGCCCAATACTGAATAATTTCTTTTGTTATTATACTAAATTGCTGTCATCTCTAAGGAATAATCTGCATAACTTGTTGACATGGACTGAAAACCAACAAAGTAATCTTAATTAAAATAATTTTATTCACCATAACCAGTTACTGAACATACAGGTTGAGTCTCTTGGCACAAACAGTTTGAAGTCCAACCATGATTGAGTTCCAGAATCATTCACTTTTGCATTATATTCTGCTCTTCTTGACCTACCAAATTGACTAGTATGTCTTTAAGTGGACAGACTGAGAGAGAAAACCACAAAAGCAGAACAAACTCTTGCTAATGGAACAATGATCATGACCCTCTAAATTGTCCAACCATACTGACAGCACACTTAGAGAAGATTTTTCCTGTTTTATCTAGCCATGTTGATTCTTGGAACAAAGCACTGATAAGTAACAAGTAGAACTGCTATTTTCTTCTAAAGTGGATGCAGAAAATTGAATACTTATTGGTATTGGGGACATGGGGGCAGTAAAGGGCGTGTCAGTTATATGTTGGAGAAGGATATCTATGGAGTCTGATTGGGGAGAGTTATAAATCATGGGTTGGATCCTACATATTGAGATGATCCTACATCCCAATGATCCCAATATGATCCTACATATTGCCCTCCACAGTAGGAATGGGTAACCTTCAGTTCCTGGATTAGCTGTGGTCCTTCAGGATGAAATGGGACAATTCAGCACAGCCACCTTGCCACCACCAAATCATCTCTGCCAACTCACTGCTGCCAAGTTATCACAGGACAACTCAACATGGCCAATTCTCTGCAAGGACAATCACCGTGGCAGTTGCAGGAAGAGCCGGGCAGGCGAGCAGGTGGACAAAGCACCACCCGCTCTGCCCATTGCTACCGCCTCCAAATGGCCCAAGCACTGTCGGTGCTGCTGAACGGCCTGCATCAGCAGCGCAGCAGCAGGGTGTGTGTGAAAATGGGAAACCCCTGGGTACTGCCACCACCGCTCTGTGCTCTGCCCATCCACTCACCTGCCCACCCACCCACCTGTTACTCTGGCTGTGAGTTGTCTCCGGGGCAATTTAGCTTTGTTGAGTTGTCCTGCGACAACTTGGTGGCAGAGATTATTTGGCAGTGGTGAGCTGGCCCTGCCGAACTGGCTGCACCAAGTTGTCCTAGAGCCCTTTCAGAGTCTTCAATACCTTCTCCCAATGGTGGGATTCAAATATGTGAACAACCGGTTCTCTGTGTGGATGCCGCTTCCAGAAATCCATTCTGGGCCTGGGCAACAAAAAATTAGCTACCGGTTCTGCCGAAGTGGTGCGAACCGGCTGAATCCCACCACTGCCTTCCCCTCATTTGCCTGTCCCATTGTAATTTACAGCTGCTGTAGCTTTCCAGCAGAGCTAGTTTGGGCAAGGTCCAGTTGCCAAAGCTTCAACTTTTCTCCTGAAATAGTTTAATGGCCTCTAGATCTTCCAGGAAGAGATTGAATGAAAAAGCTTTAATTTTTCCTCAGTAATTTCTCTCTTAGTGATAAAAGAGTGAAGCCTGGAGACACTTTACAAACCTCACTCTGTTTTAATAGATATCTCATCCTCTTCCACCAAATTGTTTCCTTCACAGTATCAAATGGAGGAGGGAGTGAATCACCTGTTAACCCACTTTCCATCTCTATTCTGGTGCTTTTGTGTACATAAAAGGTTTAAGACTGAAATAAGGCAGGGACTGTCCCTTGGGACTCTCTGTGCTAATTACCAATTGTATTGTTTCCATTGAGTCTGGACATTCACGTGCCTTTTGATAGATATAGATAGATAAATAACATTGTCCATGTCTCTCTCCCTGATTTTGCCTGCCTTTTCTCCCATTTTTAAATATTTTTTGTTGGTTTGTTTGCTGATACTTAATTTTTAAAAAATCAAGCTATGTTTTTTGCTAGATGAATTGAATAGTCCTATGTGTGCCTATGTGCTCTGATGTGGATATAGAGATCAATGGGGTATGTGGTCAGCACACACTAAACCGGAACTTACCCACCGTGATTTTTCAACAATAGGAATGTCACTTAGGGTTACCTTGAACCCGAAAGTGAGACAGACACTAGAATGGGCTAGACATGGTGCCCTGTCTTTTGGGAGGAAACACTAAAGAAATAACATTAAAAAAAATGGGAACATCTGAACACTACCCCTGCCAGGACATAAGAATGTTCCCTCCTTATATTCTGGAAGTCAAATCTTGCCAAAGCAAACATACATCCACACCCACACACTCTTACACACATGTCCCTATGCACGTGTGTGCATGCATACACAAACACACACGTATACTCATTATGAACATTCATGCAATGGACCTGCATCTCCTTGGTTTCAGTGAAAGACAAGAACATGTTTTTCCCCCCCTCGATATGATATGATGTAAAAATGTTAGTGTTGGCTCTGTCACGTTCTAATTTTATGAGAACTTGGCTGAATTTTTTTTTTAAAAAAAAAACCATATTACCTTGTTTTATTCTTCAGGAAAAAAGTGTTTTGTTACTATATGCTGTCACCAGGCACCCTCAAATGTTATGAAAAGTACCCTACTGTTTTGAAATCCCACACCTTTTAAATAAAACAGGTTAATTTCTTAGGTGATGGTGGATGCTTAGATTTGTTTCTTCAAGGCCTAAGGAAAAAAAGATGTGGAGTAAAGTGTACGACTGTAGTGTTGAAATAAACTGGACATGAGAACAAAAATCTGGAAATGAATATTGAACCTGGCGCGATTCTGTCTTTCCACAGAAAGCCTAAAAAACTCCCAAGAATTTCTTGTAATAGAAAATGGGCATGGAAATAGAAGAAAGCTTTTAGAGTTTTCTCTCCAAACCAAGAAGAAAGAAAAGAAAGAGCCATGCAAGGATCGTATAAATGAAGCATTTTATGAAGCATTTATCAAGTATTTGGGGGTTTTTTGAAAAAAAAAATGTAATAGAGGATACACAGCAATGTGGATTCTCAGGTGTTACCCCTGGTGTAATAGAATAGCTAAGTGAAAGGAAGAGGGAGAACAAATCCTGCTGTTATTCCTTCTGCTTTTCCACCCTTCTGGCCCCTCCTTACACCATCTACAAACTGGAGTAGTGCAGATATAGAGGGGATCCTGTGGAATCTTCTCTCCAAAGATTTGATCTTGCAAGTATCGGGTTTGTGAAGTTTTTCCAGAGGCTGCTGAACTACAACTCCTTACAACTCCAGCCAGGCTGACCTATAGTGTGGGGGGTTATAGGCCACTGAAGCCTTGAGGGCCAAAGGATTCCCTAGCCCTGCACAGATGATGTGGTTAAAAACCTATACAGGTAATCCTCGACTTACGACCACAATTGAGCCCAAAGATTCTGTTGTTAAGTGAGACATCTGTTAAGCGAATTTTGCCACATTTCACGACCTTGCTTGCCACATTTGTTAAGGGAATCACTGCAGTTGATAGGTTGGCAACACGGTTGTTAAGTGAACCTGGATTCCCCATTGATTTTGCAGGTCAAAAGATTGCAAAAACATGACCTTGGGAAACAGCAACAGTCATAATTATGAACCATTTGCCAAACATCTAAATTTTGATCACGTGATCATGGGGATGCTACAAAGGTTGTAACTGTGAAAAACAGTCATAAGTCCCCTTTTTCAGTGTCATTGTAACTTTGAATGGCCACTAAATAAACTGTTGTAAGTCGAGGACTACCTGTATATGTTGAGTACAGTCCCACTGAAGTACTGGCATGTAGAGAATATGGCCTTGTTACGGATATACACTTTTAAAGTCCAGAACAAGGAGATAAAATTCAGAAGCAGCCCAGGCAGATGTCCCCCCCTCCCCACAATTCAACAGAGAATAAGAAGTAAGGGAGGGGCAGCACAGTGAGGCTTGAAAGATTATTACAACCAATCTCAATAAATATAATTTTAACCTTAATTTCCTGGGCTGGTCCACCTAGTGGGGATGGCATGATGGCGAGGACAGAAAGAATGTCACCAGCAAACTTGCCATTGCTTTCCCCCTTGTGGGTCTGGGTTGCTAGGATGAATACCCTAATAGAACTTCCCTCTATTAAGAGGCTGGTGGGAGATATCCAAAAAAATATAGCTTTAAGCATGAGCTATGATTTTTTTTAAAAAATAATAATACAAAATTAAGTATAGGATCATAGTTTGCATCTGCTGTTGATTTCTTAAGAATGCCTTGTTTGTGCAAGGGCAATGAGAATAGACTCCATTCAAGGTAAGAGTCAGGAAGTCAGAAGATCTGGCTTCTATACTATGGGTAGGGCTATGTGCTACAACAAAACTACTCCAGGTTCAGAAGCAATATGTTTCTACAAACAAGTTGCTGGAGAACAGGAGCAGAAGCACCTTATTGTCCACTGTTCTACGGAGGGGCTAGATAGGCCTTTGGTCTAACAGGCAAAACAATGAACAACACACTGCTAGATTTATTTGAAAAAGGATGTCTGGAGAAAGTAGTAACTTAGGAAACAAAAAATAGTTATAAAAAAACAATAAACTTTTACTGCCAGGTTTACAGTATAAGCCAGTAACCTTGTACTTATAAGGCAAGCATTGTAACCATTGTGCTATTATAGCGTTTCTGGTAAAAGAAGACATTGGAGACTATAGTAACATCTGATTCAGTTGAGGGGGGTGTCTCTGACTGGATAAGGTAGCAAATGAACTCCTGAGGTTAGCCTATAAAGCACACCAGCTGAAATAGACAGGAGCCCTTGAGCTGACAAGAGTACTTTAAAACCACAGCGAGAAAATGCAAGCGGGGGTGGGGGGGTGGGGTGAACACGGAATGCTATTATCAGTTCCTGTTTTCCAAAAATGGCTGCTAGCTTGTTCTGCCAACAGGGCAAGTGAGCAGTATGGATAAGCCATTTGATTATATTTAATAACAATGGTTTCCATGGCTTAATCTTCAGAAAACAGAATATCTCTCTCTCTCTCTCTCTCTCTCTCTCTCTCTCTCCCTCCCTCCCTCTCTCCCTCTCTCTCCCTCTCCCTTTTGTTTTTCTATTCCCAATATAGGCAGTGAAAGTAGACAGTCTCTTGAAAGCATTAGATACAGAAAATGGATGTGGGTTATTTCTTGTCAAATTCCTAGGGCAACATAGGTTGTTCTGCAGCAGGAAACTGACTCTCAAGGGCATTGCAATTCAAGGGCTGAGTCTTTTTAATCTGAATGGAGATAGGAGTAACACCTGCTTAGCTAGGGAAGATTTGGAGAACAAGAAAACTATCAACAAACTCTTTCTTTGAGCTGTTATCTAGATCCAAAAATGACAGCAAAATATGGGAGATAGTATCCTATCAGATATATGTTTATGGATGCCTTGTTGTGGTAGAGTCACTTTTTCATTCAGTCATTTCCACATTTTTTTTTATCCCAGATGGTCTTTTTGTATGGCAGGATTAAATTAGTAGCAATGAAATGAAAAGGAAAAGCTTGTTTTTATTAAATAGATTTTTTCCAATGGATTTCAATAAGGTTAAAATATGAATAATTTTATTCATTTATTTATTATTCACCAATAATATACATTGTTTTTATTAGGCTATTAAAAGTATTAACTTTGGAATTATTTTATTTTTACTTAGGGTTAAGGAGAAGATTAAGAAGATATCTTAATTGGTTTGCAATAGAAAAGCACGGGATTTTGATTCCTCTTAAACCTCGCTCCTAATCTTTACAGAAACAGAGAACAGCATGGATATGGCCTCCATGCCCTTTTTGTCTCCAAGCAGTGTAATTGCAACACCAATGGTGAGTGGTTTCTTTGATGGAAATCGTTTTGAATAATTGCTACATTGGGGTCATGGTAACCACAGAATACGCCATGATTTTAAGCTCAGTTGTTAATGGGTTAACAGCTACACTTCAGGCTTCTCCTTAAATAAACTGTGGAAAGTTTATTTCTGTAGGGAAATAAGGAAAGGGGAAGTTTCATAGTTGCTTCACTTGAAAGGAAAAGGAACCGAATGCATTTAAAGCGTTTCACAGTAAATAGCCCTTTCCTGTAGTACAGCATGACTAATTAAATTGCTGAAAAATTTCAGCGGGTTACCCAAAGCCCTCAGACCACATGCAACATGCAAATAACATCTGGTATGATAAAGGTGCTAGGCTGATACTAGGGGGATCCAAGTGCTGGTCTGCCCTCAGCCTCAGCCTGACTGTGGCTCAGTCACACTTTTGCACACTATCCTATCCCACAGGGATTTCTGGGGATAATTGGGAGAGGGCACAATATTTAAGTGCAAAGGTATGTGGGATTGACCTTGAGGGATGAGGGGAAGAAATGCTGCCAAGAGAACAATCAGAAAAGAGAGGGAGGAGCCCCCAGTGGCTTAATGGTGAGAGAAAGAAACTTAGGAAGGACTCACGCTAATGGATCAGGCTCTTAAAAGTGACTGTGGGAGATTTGTACTTTCAGTCTCATACGATTTTGATCCTTACAGTAAAGTAGAATTAGCTCATCTTGTTTCCTGCCTGGTTTATCTGGAAGGGCTGACACTAAACCACCTGGAGTTCCTTCTTCCCCTACTTCTCCTTCCTACTGATAACAGTAACAATTCTTCTTACTGTAGGCTGGCCATCCAATCTACTTTGGGACATTTGGGGAATTGTCAGAATGTTACAGGTGTATCTTAGAACCCTTCCATTCCTATTTCCACTGTAAAAATCATATGATATGGCTAAAAAAAAAAGTTCCTCTCATTCTAGGGGCATAAAAATAGCACCTGAAGGTCTCTTGCCATCCTCCAAAATTTGAGTAGGCCAGGTTTCAACATCCAACACCTCCAAGGTTGCCCACCCCTGCAGTGAAATGCAAAAACAAGATTCTGTGGGAAAGGACTAATCAGCTTGGTTCTGATCCTGAACCACAAATGTAATTATGTGCCAGCTTCAGCTTGAGATGTTGTTTTGCCTCTGGCTCCAGTCATAGCCTTCCAATTCTAGTTAAAAAAAACCTCAGATAGATTCCACAAAAATTCATTGGCTCTTAATAACTGGCATCCTTACAGAATAATTTATTGAAAAAAAGTCTGAGTTTGTGTCTGTGAGAAATCTATCAGAAACAGTCCTTCGCAGATTGCACAAAACAAGGAAGACTTTGATACCCCAATTCAATCCAATCCAATCCAACCCAACCCAGCCCAAATAGGAAATGAACTGAACAGGAAATGAGTCCAGTTCTAAACGTAGCAAAAGACATTATCACATCCTCTATTTGCTGCAGTTGTCTCAAGAACCCTTGCTAGATCCTTTCCCACTCTTTGCTTCTTGAGAGGAAATGTCAACTTTATATATAGCCAATTTGTATGTAGCCAATTTGCTATTAACACACACCTACAATGGGGGGGAGGGGAAGCACAGCCTTGAGGAGAGGAATCAGCTGTGGAAGGAGAGCCCAGCAAGCAGGGAGGAAGAAGAGAGAGGAGAGAAGAAGCTGTGGAAGGAGAGCCCAGCAAGCAGGGAGGAAGAAGAGAGAGGAGAGAAGAAGCTGTGGAAGGAGAGCCCAGCAGGCAGGGAGGAAGAAGAGAGAGGAGAGTGAGAGAGGAAGAAGGGACGACCAGCCAGCTGACCACCAAAGTAATGATGCATATTAATAAATATGGATAAATTCATCATACATTTGTCAGTGCAAAGGGAAAGTGATTCAGCAAAGGAACCGCCACCGAAGAAATTAAAACCGGTACTTCCCCCCCTTTTTTATGGTTTGTAACATTTTATTAGATTATAGAATAAAATACAAAAATGCAAAAGCAAATAGTAGGATAGGAAGAAGATAGTGGGGAGGAAGAAGAGAAAAAAAAGTGAGGGGGAGAAGGGAAAAAGAAAAGAAAAGGCATTGACTTTCAACTTCCTCTGTTGCAGTAGAGTAAAGCATTAACATTGAACCTCAACTTTTTACTTTTCCATAATAGTATAAACTAGCCATTTCTATAACAACAAATGAATCTAATCAGTAAAACCCCAAATCCCCCCCCCTTTTTTTTTTAGTCATCAAGTTTTTGACATCTTGCTAAGCACTGGTGGTACTTGAATATTGTCATGTCCTAAAAGTGGTACAATCTGTGAAAAGGTTGAAAAGCCCTGCCTTACATCACCAGGCTGTATAAAATAACCACAGAGGCAAAAAGTTATTTTGCATAATAAAAAGTAGTGGGTGTTAAACAGTCCTTTGCAAGCATTCCTCTCATTTTGATCTTTTGGAACAATTTGTGTTGAAGGCTGCCTTTTGAATTCTTCTGGGCAGATAATAGTTTGACTTGAGAAGTCAGTACAGTTATTTTTCCTGCTTCTCTTCAGCATCAGCTCTCTGCCTGTCTCTTTCTTTCTATCCCTTTCACTTTGCCAGTTTTTTTATGTTCTTTCTGTTAATCTTTGCACTTTTTCAGTTGCAACACAATGGAATTACCAATTTGGAAGGACATGTGGGAATAATCAATAAAAGCACACCCCCTATATTATCTTTTATAATGATAATTTAGACAAGCCAACCCTATTAAATTAAGTGATACTTCATGTCACAGAGGGTAGTTGAAGTGTACTTTCTAATGGTTCATCTACATATTTTACATCTAGGTTAAAAAGTAGTGGACAAAGGCTATTCTGGGAAAAGGAGAACATTCCTTCTCTTTCCACTTCTATCTAGTCTCAAAGGTTTAGTTGGACAGCTCCTTGTTTACATATCTATCTTTTGATGAGAGCCAACCTACAGAAACAATAAATATACACCAAGCTGAACTACTATTTATTTATTTATTTAAAAAAATTGCCTCCCATCTTGTATCCAATGACTCTGGGAGGCTTACAACATAAAAGCATTGAAAAACATTTAAATCAGTTATTATAAAAACACAACAAATAAAAACATTAACAGATAAAATCAAGGAGACAAGATGGCAAAGAAGGGAGCTGAACACCTGGGTGGGGGGAGGGGGAGGTGGCATTGAATTTTAATTAGTCAACCAACTCTTTTTGATACTTTTTCACCCCTAAAGAATTTCCTTCTATAGAAGAGAATCTGTCAAGCCCCGGGGAAATAAGGAGATTCAGCCAATTCAAATGAGTATAAACATGTATTGCAAGCTTAAGCTCTCTACAAAAATCTGAGCTACTAACGATCAAGGGAAATGAGCGGGAATAAGAAGGCACTCAAGGTGGGCTGGATTCAGATCTCTTGCTGGCACACAGGAATTCATGACTTATGACGTGTTTGCCCCCTCCCTCGGGCTCAGCCTGGTCATTTCCTATAGCAGCTCATCTAAGGAGGATGCATCTTTATAGGGATAAATAAAGGCCATAAAGAGCTGGAATAGGGTGAAGTTGGAGTGGAAAGATGGTGGTGTTGATGACGTTGGAGGAAAGGTTTGTGGCTCCAGGTTTTTCTTTTGACTGGGCTTTGTTGTGACACACCAGAGTTGTGTCATTCGAGATATGTGGCCTGATAAGTTTTTTAAATGTAAATAAATAGAAATCCAAAACAGGTGGTAGATCTAGGAAACCTTTTCAAAGTGTCCAAACTAAACAGGATAGAATTTCAAGTGAGAGACTGGAAGCTACTTAGCTACTCACCTTCCCCAAATAATGCTAGTGAATTTGACTTGCAAAAATTTAGGCACTCCATATGGCAGAAAACAGAAATAAAAAAGTGAATTCATGTCTGCCGTCCTTTTTTTAATAGACATAAAATAGGTTTATCAATTTTGTTAAAATTACACAAAGAAAATAAAAAAACCCAAACCCCAAATTGTGAATACCATTTAAATAAAATATTCTGAATCCAAATAAAACAGCCTAACAAACTAACATAAAAGAAAAGCGAAAAGGGGGGGAGGGGAAATTGAAAAAAAAGAGGGGGGAGAACCCAGTAGAATTCTTCTACTTGTCTACAACACAGGTAAAATAGTTATATCTTTGTAAAACTTAGTTCAACTCAATGTTTAAATATCAACTGAATTTTGATGATATGGAATCATATTGTCTGATTTTTCCATTTGTCTATAAAGGCAATTGTAAAAGGGTTGAAAGAATTTGTTAAGCCAACAACCTTTAGAATATGATACACAGGAATCCATCCAGAAGTACAAAATCATATATATATATTTACATATTCCAGACACAATATATCCAGAATACAGACATTTCCTACATGCAGGGATATAATTTCACAGCACATTTACATTTTATTTTTATTTTTTAAAATATATTTTATTAATTTTTTTAACATTATCCCCTTAATATTTGGTAAACAGCGTGTTGTCTGGGTTTATATTTACAACCAATCAATAACAATTAGTTTCTATAATTCCGTAATCCACATAGTAATTTTCCTTGATTTTCTCTTCTTCCAATAATATTCTCATTTATCAACCTTAAATTAGTACATTTCTTAGTATTTTAATAGATAAAAAATTGAATATAAATATCAATAACCACATCAATATGAGGCTTCTTTTCTAATTAATAATCTTAATCACCTTATCATAAGTCCTGTTTTTAAAGTTCTTATTTAAATTTATTTTCCCCACAATGTTCGAAAACATTTTTACCTGTTAAGATTTTCTTAGAGTTAATTACACTTAAGTATTTAAGTCTTTTTCCTCATACAAGCCATCCCAACAATTTTAATTTCTCATATCTTAAAAACAAAAAACAGAAGAAAAAAAAGTAAATAATATACTACTTGAAAAACATGTACCTCTTAAGCTAAAATACATTTATGTCCAAAAAAATTTCTATTCTTTTTAACCATATTCAAACAAATATTTAATCTTTAAGTATTCCATTTAATAAATCCACAACTAATCTTTTAGAACTATTCAAAACATTCTCATTAATTGAAATTTTCTCAAAATCCATTACATTTGAGTATCTAAAACATTTCCCTCATATAAATCATCCCAACATTTTTATATTTTCTCATATCATAAAAAAAGTACTATGTTACTTAAGGAGCCTATCCCTCTTCAACTAAAATTCATTTATATCCAAAATTTTATTTCTTTAACCATATTCAAACAAGTGCTTAATCTTTAAATATTCCATCTGATAAGTCCCATCATTTAATTTCTTAATTCTAACTTTAGCCTTTTTTTTTTTTTGCCAAACATCTTTCCTAATCAATATGCTCTGCTGTACCAAAAGGTCTTCCCATAATTTTGCAGATATTGTTGTAAGTACAAGAGACGAGTCAAGTAAGGTGTTTTTGTGGGAGTGTTTCGCCCCTTTATATTCCTTGTATTCCCTCCTCTCACTTTCAGAGAATTTTTGCTTCTTGGGGTTGTTTTTTTTCAGGAGATCAATTATCAAGTAGAAGACAGAGAATCGGTATTCTTACCCAGTTCCAAACACGTTGTTTATGATCAAGCTTAATTTAGTGCTTTTTGGCTTTGGCTGCTTATAGCTTGGGCTAGACTCTGAAATAAAGCTAGCCTTTGTTCTGTTGGTTTCTGGAGGGCTTTCCCCAAATGACCGGATCAACCGCCATCTCTCCATGGTCGGCGGTGCTCCCCTCCTTCTTTGTCGCCTCCTCGGGGTGACTTTAGGCCCGTTTAGGGTCCCCAAACAGAAAAGAATCGGCCGTAGGGTGCGGAGCCCCGCGATCCCTCAGCTACTTATGCTACTGTGCAAAACCAGAAGCCAGCACATTTACATTTTAACTTCCCCCAAATATATTGTCCTCTATTGCGATAATATCCAAACAATAAGCAATGTGCCTTCAATTTAAATTGCATCTCCAGCATACAAAAGATGATAACCACACTTTTTAAAGCAATAAACACTGAGATGCCCCATTAAACCCCCTCAAATATATATTAATGTTTTAACTTTCTTTTTAGAGTAAAAGGGCAATTCTGCAGTGCAATCTAAACTGCTTCTTTCCCACTCTGCTCCCAGATGTTTCTTAACCTGTCAGAAATTCCAGTCTGGATTGCATCCGCTAGGATGATGCACAGACTTGGATGATGGCCACTGCAGGACCTGATGCTTTTTGCTGTTTCTTGCTGTTCCTATCTGAGCAGGGAAGGCAACTCTCTCTGGCTGTCTCCTCTGCAGAGAAAACCCAGCCAGTGACAGACTTTTCCTTTTAGGGATTTGCTCCCTCCTCACTAGTCCCCACCCCTTTCCTTTCCTTTTCCAGATGTTGCATATAGGGATACTTTCACTCCTCCTCTCATGCTTTAGCACACTCTTATTTTTTCTTCCATTGCCCTGATGCCACAAGAATCAAAACAATAGAGAACAAAGATTTTTTTTTAATTTTTATCTCCCTCCAGTGGTCCAGGGAAACAGTGTAGAAACAAAGTGCCAACATGCCTATGTTGAGAAAGGAAAGAAGGAAGAAGGAAAGGAAAGGGAGGGAGGGAGGAAGGAAGGAAGGAAGGGGGAGGAGGGAGAGGGGGAGAATAGAGAAAAAGAAAGAGAGAAATGGGAAGGGAATGGAGAAGGAGCCCCAAAGGTGCTTTTTCAAAGGCATCTGGACTTTGTTTCTCCTTGAAGATGTTTCGCTTATCATCCAAGAAGCTTCTTCAGTTCTGGGAGCTTCTTGGACGAGAAGCGAAATGTCTTCAAGGAGAAACAAAGTCCAGTTGCCCT
Organism: Azemiops feae; assembly: GCA_023970755.1. Lineage (NCBI taxonomy): Eukaryota > Metazoa > Chordata > Lepidosauria > Squamata > Viperidae > Azemiops > Azemiops feae. The sequence continues at coordinate 864,275 of JALGBA010000001.1, forward strand.
TGAAAAAGCACTTTGGGGACAGCCATGACCTGGATGACTGAGAATCTCCATAGACAAGGAGAAGGAGAAGCTTTGTTATACAGTGGGAAGAGGGTGGGAAAAGAGAAGGACCTTGTTTCATCCAGCAGAGGCAAAAGCCTGTCTGCAGGGAGATGGAAAGGCTGAAAAGAACACGAGCTTCTTAGGGTGAGGATGCTTCTCTGACTTAATGGGCTCTTGACAGTGCTCTTCCAGTGACCTGCTGGAAGGGAAAGATGCGTACCAGGCATTGCAGCTGATCAGAATGTGGGGTTGCTGCTGGATTTCAACAAAGTGCTGGAGATCATCCTCTCTGAAGACCGGAAGACAGCAGGATTTTTTCCACACAATTTTGAATTGAACTAGGAAAACCCAGGCAAGTGGGGCATTTGCGATAGGCTGGGAAGGAGGAGGGCAAAGTCCTTTGTTCCCGCACTCAGGAAGCAGGGGGTAGGCCGTAATGGTGATGGGTCAGGCAGAAAGTGTGGCTCTGCTCAAAGAAACTTTTAAAAAGTTTCTTAAGACCTGAAACTTCCAGCTTTGCAATATAGAAAAGTCCAATATTGTATTTCCCATGTTTTGTAAATTATCCAATTTTATTTTTGCAAATATTATAAAAATATTTTATTTTAAGTTATTTGTAATATTGAATTGTTGGTTTGGTCTTTGTAAAACATGTTCTCGCATACACTGAAAAATACTGGAGTTTAAGAGACAGACAAGATAGCTGGAGCAAATAAGGAATATAACCGAAGATTTAACTCAGTGAAATTGCATTCCACTGTTTTGGGTAAAGTGCTTCCCTTTTATAAACCTTCAAAAGTTTTGAAAGTGTCATTAGCAATCAAGAAAGAGTAATTATTCATTTTCCACTCAGTTTTTCCAAAGAAAAAAGGTTTCCTACTGTTTTAAATAAATTATTCCAAAGTGTCAATTTCTGATGAGAAAATATTTTTTTAATTCCTTACCCATCAACAGCCAAATATGTCTAATCAGCTTCATCGTTAATTGTTCCTAGGCTTGAAACCAAGTTCTGGCCAGGATTTATTTGCCACTCTAGTGCAATCTGGATTTTGCCACCCTAATTTATATTTATATTTATATTTATATTTATATTTATATTTATATTTATATTTATATTTATATTTATATTTATATTTATATTTATATTTATATTTATATTTATATTTATATTTAAACATATATATATATATATATATATATATATATATATATATATATATATATATATATATATATATATATATATATATATATATAGAGAGAGAGAGAGAGAGAGAGAGAGAGAGAGAGAGAGAGAGAGAAGGACACCTGTCAGCAGTTTCAGCTTCTTCTGAACTAGTGGCAATGATTATTAATTTATTTCCTGCCATTTTCTGTTCTTCTCGTGCTCATAAAATATTTGAAACAGTTTTTTCCCCCTCCCAACAGGAAAGCACATTTATTCCCCCACTCACAAGCATTTCAATTCCCTGACTCAGAAGAGAGAGAGAGATGAAGATTGCACATTCCACCTAATCTCCAGCAACCTTATACTTAACATTTTACTGTTGCATAATTATCCTGTTTACAATGTTCTGTACATCTTTTCTCACAGAAAATGTTTTTAGGTTTGGATTCCAAGCTTTATGCAAATGCCAGAAACCTTTGGCAAGGAGCTGGCCTCTGCATACTTAGGGATATTTCATGGAGGAAAAAAATATGTTTGCAATAAGGAATGCACAGAAGTGTGCTGGCTCCATTGGAACAAACCCAAGCCAGCCGGTTTAAGCTTCCAGCAAGAGGACTGTGTGAGCTGAAGTGGATAAACACAGCTTAGGTTAGAGTTATTAAAAGAAAGATGTCAGGGCCTCTCAACTCCTCCTTCAGCTTCTTACTTAACACCTTTGATCACTGCTTGAAATGCGAAACAGTAGTATCACTTGATCCTTCTGAGTTTTAATCAACCAATGATTGCACAGTGGAAATTAGGGCTCTTCTAAACCACGACAGATCCCATGCTTTGATTGCTCCAAAGCAATTTGAAGTTGAACTCTGATTACCTTCAGACCTCATAATGCTGGGAACAAGGAGCAGGAATCTCTTCCTCATTCCATCTCCTGCATTAACAAAATGTGTCTTGTCTCCCACTCTATTTAGAGGGAAAGAAAGAATTAGAACAAGCAGACTTGGAGATTTGAACACAGAACATAGGATAATAGGGTTGAAGGGACTTTGGAGGTTTTCTAGTCCAATCCTGTGCTCAAGCAGGAGACCCTGTACTATTGGACAATTGGCTGTCCAATCTCTTCTTGAAAACCTCCAGAGATGGAGCACCCACAACTTCTGAAAGCAACCCGTTCCACTGATTAATTGTTCTCACTATCAGGAAATCTCTCCTTAGTTCTAGATTGGTTCTCTCTTTGGTTACTTTCCATCCATTGCTTCTTGTCCTGCCTTCAAGTGCTTTGGAGAATAGGTCAGCCCGTTCTTCTCTGTGACAGCTCCTCACATACTGCAAGATTGTTATCATATCACCCCTAGTTCTTCTCTTTCTTAGACTGAACACACCTAGTTTCTTCAATTGTTCATCACGTGGCTTTGCCTCCAGACCTCTTATCATCTTTATGCCCCTTCTCTATCTGCAGTTTGTTCTCTACCTGGGAGAAGGAAGAACCTGATAGTGTCTTGCTAGTTTCCCCCCCCTCTTTTTCCACTGCTAAGGGGAAAACGCAGGGTAATTTAGCCAGTCCTTTTAGGATCTTCTGGGTTAGCTGAAATTCAAGAGCCGAAAAAAGAGACGAGAAAAGCATTTCTGTCAGTAGGACAATGATGAGTCCCTAGCCTCTGCAGAGCTTCAGTGGTATCCAGTCAAAAAAAACGGCTTTGAAGCAGATCTTCTCGCATTGCCACTAAGAATTAAATCAGCTGCCAAAAACGCAATGTGGAGTACAAACATGCACAGGCACTCTCAAATAGAGACATCAGAAGCCCAGGCACAAGAGAAATTTTGTAAAGCGCTATCATTATTTGTAATTTCTGGCAGGCCATCATAAATGAGATAAGTTCTAAACGAATACATTTGCAACAGCTTTCTCCAAGCTGGCGCCATCCAAATGCAATTATACTTCCCAGAATTCCCTGATAACCTGGCCAAGGGCTATCTGGGAATAGGGTAGCTACAGTTCCAACACCTCTGCCGGTTGATTTATATGCCCAATCCTGTTTGCATTTTAACTGCAATCAGTGGCTCTCTCTCAAAATCAAGTGGCTAGAGGATTGCGGCCTTAACTATTCTGTCTTTCCTCTTCCGGCCACAGTATTTCTCTTCTTTCCCAGCATCACACCACATCTGGATTTTTCATATCATTTGTACAAATATAGCTTATATTATCCTTCCAGAATTTTCAGTTCAAATGCCTTTTCCTGCCTTGCTGGAATTATGCCTACTTCTCTTTGTGCTGACTCCTTCCATTTTCCATTCCAGTTGGAAGTATGTTCCTTCATCCAGGTGTTCCATCTTTGGATATGTTATTTTATCTCCTTTTTTGGGATTATCTGCTCTCCTTCTGCCGTCTCCTGTTTTTTTCTGTTATGCTCTCAATCGTTCCTCCACATTTCTTTTCAGCAAAGCAAAATTACCAAAGTAATACAGTCAAACGGTTCAAAGTAATGAGGCTGATGAGGAACGGGGTAAAGCAGAAATTGAGATTTTTAAGGCCTTCATATTGCAGGCCAGAGATGCTCTATGGGTGGGTACTGGGGGTCCATATGCCACTGAAATCTCTGCTACCCTCACAGTTTTCTCACAGGACCACTAAATTGTAATTTTTAAATAGCAGATGGGAAAATTATTAAATACTTGGGAAATAATTATAAAAAACATATCTGTTCAATGTCAATTTGAATTTAATTCCTTTTATTCTGGTTCTGTCCACATCTTTCTTTTTAATCACCTCCTTCTGGAAGTGCAATTCCTAGCATGCTGCTCAAAGGTTCTTTCTGTCCTCATACACACGCACACACAAACACACACACACACAGAGAGAGAGAGAGAGAGAGAGAGAGAGAGAGAGGGAGAGAGAGAGAGAGAGAGAGAGAGAGAGAGAGAGAGAGAGAGAGAGATGCATATTCCCAGAAACTGCTTTATAGGTATTGTTTAAAAACTTCTTTGTTTTGGGGTGGATTTTCTCCCCCTACCATAATACTAAATCCTACTAGTAATTAATCTTTAAAATGGAAGCATCGTGTCAGATTCCTGCCCCTTCTTCTCTTTTTTTTTAAGAGAGGGATTTCAGTATCTTAAATTCAAGATCACTCTCCTGTTGAGCAAACGTTACCACGATTCTTCCTCATTAAATATAAATGGGGGTTTGTTGAAAAGATAACAGCTTTCCAGTCAACAAGGGAGATGCTAAATGGCCAAAGCTGTATTCAACTCTCAAAGCAGAATAAAACATTACATCATCCAAAATTATGATCATGTTACAAGAAGGAGTTTTGTGTTTTTAAGAAATGTACCAATGTATGTAGGGTGATGGATTTATGTTGTACTACATACAGGTTGGTGGTTCAAAGTGCCTCAAATGGTTTTACAATAAATCACAAATTGAGAAGTGTTTCATCATTGCATGCCCCAGGGCTCCTGGATCTGCTAGCTGGAATAAACCCACATGAATGAACCATGACTAATAAGCATTTCGACCAGCCTTGGTGCCCATTCGGCTTTGAAGTGCACTCAGCTTGAACTGAGATTGGACGTGCAGACACTTTGTCTAAGGAAGAAAAAGTTAGGGAATTTTGGAGCCAGAAGAGAAATGGGACCTTTCAGTACGTAAGAGCTTTATATGCTGCTGCAGTCAATGTTCCCTTATGCATGGACCTTGGCTCCTGCTGGGCTAAGTAATTACTGCACTTCATCTAAAACCCAAAAGCAATTTCTCAAGGCTGAGCCAGATTATGTGCACGAGTAAATCTCTGAAGCTGCCTTCAGTGTCAGTTGACTCAGACAACCGGTGGATTCATGGTGGCCACATGAAATTCCCTCCTGTCGACCAACTAATTGTGTGAAACCACTGCCTGACTCAGGAATAAATTGCACGCTCACCCACTGTCCCAGCTACTATCCCAAATAGCTGTGCAAGAAGCTCCAGGCTAATTGTAGATGGGGAGCCAATCTGAACAGCAGTATGAAGCAGCCACCAGAAGCCTGGGACTCAGGATTTTGGATCTGGTAAAACTGACCGCTTGGTCTTAATGGTTATTTGCCTGTTTCTTCTGACACCAGGGGCCACGTCAGTAACTTGCCATGCTCCGTAGATGGTTTATGACCTTCCATTGCTTATTTAACAGAAGACCTGGCCAGCATGCGTTGGGTTCTCAGATTTCTTATTGTTGAACGATGATGATGTTTCAAAAGATAGCTTGGAATGCAGATCTCACATTGGGAAAACAGACAAACTCTAATTATATTTCCAAAGTTAAGTTTTTCTGAGAAGTCAGAGGATCTGCTTTATTATAATCTGGGTCCCTTTCGGCCAGGATTGAGGCCCAGGTATGGGTTATAAGTGGCACTATTTGCACATTTGGATGATCTTAGGCCTAGGCAAGATGAAGGTTGTGGATCCATGCTTGCTCTGCTTGATCCCTCCATGGCTGTTGATATAATTCACCATGGCATCCTTCTGGATTGGCTCCAAGGATTGGAGGTGGGCAGCATTATATTGTATTGGTTTACTTCCTTTGTCTATGATTAATACCTGTTGGGTATGAATCGGAGGGAGAGCTCCCCTACCTGTGGGATTCCATAGTGTTGGGTGCACTTCTTTTTCCTATTTAACATTTACAGGTGGTCCTCGACTTACAACAGTTCATTTAGTGACCGTTCAAAGTTACAACAGTATTGGAAAAAAGGGACTTATGACCATTTTTCACACTTATGACCATTGCAGCATCCCCATGGCCATGTCATTTACATTCAAATGCTTTACAATTGAGTCACATTTATGAGAGTTGCAGTGTCCCAGAGTCATGTGATCCCGTTTTGCCACCTTCTGATAAGCAAAGCCAATGGGAAAACCAGATTCACTTAACAACTGTGTTCTTAATTTAACAACTGCCGTGATTCACTTAACAAATGTGACAAGAAAAGTTGTAAAATGGGGCAAAACTCACTTAACAAATGTTTCAGTTAGCAATATAAATTTTGGGCTCAATTTTGGTCGTAAGTGGAGGACTACCTATACCTGAAGCCATCGCGTGAGTTCCTCTGTTGCCATGGGATGAGGTACCTATCCTCAATTGATTATATCCAATTATACCTTTCTGCCTCTGGCAACTTTAGTGATGCTGCTGGTATCCTTTCTCTCTGCCTGGAGGCTGTGTGGGCCTGGATAGGGAACACCAATCTTCAGCTGGATCCTGTCCAGATGGAGTGACTCTGGGCTTGGGGGTCCTCTGGCTCAGGGACTATGCCATGTTTGGTATGGAAGGGCTTGCACTGCCCCAAACAGACCCGGTTTTACGGATTTGCTAATTATTTTTTATATTACTATTTTATAATTTGTATTGTATGCCATCCAATCATACTATAAATCTAAGTATTAGATAATATAAATAAAAGTCAGGAGCAGAGTGCTCAACTGTCACATTTTTTTTCATATGCCAAATATTCTAGGGAAGCCACCACTATTGATACCCATTGTCACCTTAGATTTATTCATGCTATGTGTTTAAAAGGTACTTTTCACGTCTTGGTAATATCAAGCTAGAGGAGTTTGTTGCAAAAGAATGTTACACCCATACAGACATTCCTTGAATGAAAACCAGATCCTTGTGGGATCACAGAGATGGCTAGAAACAGCTGGCCACATATTTTGGCAAGTTTGCTCACTTCTTTGCGATCCTCTGGAGGACTGGCTCATTTCCTTGAGGCATCTGGCACACTTGTTCTTATAGTAGGGCTTTTCATATCACATGATTCAGTTGTTTAAACAAAGGGGGAGAGGAGCTTGTGACCCATCAAATGTTGTTGATTTACAACTTTCAGCATCCACAGACTGCCTGTGAATAATGCTCAGAATTGTAGTTCCGGTGAGCTATATTTATATCCTAGGGCAGGGGTCTGCAACCTTGACAACTTTAAGACTTGTGGACTTCAGCTCCCAGAATTCCTCAGCCAGCTATGCTGGCTGAGGAATTCTGGGAGCTGAAGTCCACAAGTCTTAAAGTTGTCAAGGTTGCAGACCCCTGCCCTAGGGATATGTGATTGCAGACTATTGCTTTGATTTTTAGTTTTAACATTCTCTGACCTCAAAAACTAAGTGGGATCTGAGTTGACTAGAATTTGGATGGAAGACCATAGTACAGACTGGGAAGTGAAAATAGACCCTGTAAAAACGCAACGGCAAACCACTTCTGAGATTTTGCCAGAGAAAACGGCATGAAATTACCAAGAAATTAGCTTCCTTTGACAGAGATTTTACTTTTATTTTCTCTACAGCTAGTTGCACTTATCCCAACAGCCACTTTCTACAGATATGGAACAATAAAAGACATTTGCTTTGAGGAATGCCTACGTGTCTTTCTTGGTTCTTGGGCCTGACATCAATCTTCCCAAACTGAAGCCCGCTACTATCTGCATCAAGCATAAACTCTGTGAGCTATCAGGGAGGGGCTGTCTTCACCCCTTGTTCTCTCACACAAAATATCTGAACTGAGCTGCCTCTTATTCCTCTGGAATGCACCTCCTTCCTTCTGGGAATTTGGACTACAACATTCCTTGACAGGATCCCAGGGATGGGTATGGTTTCCCCATAAATGAGGAGAAAGCCCCAGTCCACAAATGTCTACAGCCCCTTTTCTAACCATCCTCACTTCCCTCCTCAACCCCAGCCCCAGTTCACAAGGGGTGTGATGGTGCCAGCAGAGAAATCTTAACTTAGCTAACAGTAAATGGTTAAGACAGGTCGAGGCACCAGCTCCATGACAACTCAGAGTTAAGATGGACAGTGTAGAGAGAACATGTTTATGCTGGCATATTTTGCCAGGGACCGGAGGAAAGCCAGCTCAACCAGCTGTCTGCATGTGCTTTATAGGTCACTAGGAGGGACACGATCCTAAATTCCTGTGGGAAGAACCCAGAGAAACCTCTCAGGAGAGAAAGACAGTCCACGTGATCTACTATTATTATTCCTCCAAGGAAGAAACTTAACAGAAATTTGTGTGAATGCTATTTTCACTTGGCCAATAAGCATTTGCTTGAGGAAAAAATAGGTCAACAGATAAGAATCTGGCTGTAGGGATAGAATTTGGTGCAAAATCCATGGAGAATTAGGAAGGGAAAATTGGCTTCTATAATACAAACGGATTGACACAAGTCCAACCCTTCCAACATTCTCTACTCTTCTTTAAGCTCAAGTATAGTTTTTGTAACAGTAACTATGTAAATGTTTATAACATTAACCCCTCTATTTCTATCATTATTTTGACTATTTTTACTTCTCTCTCTGATCATGTCATTCTTACTCCCCAAACCCATTAACCTATTGTCCAGGGTTAGGGAGAATGCAAAAAGATAGTGGAAGCAAATAATAGGAAAAGGAGGGCCCCTTCCCTCCCCCCCCTCCTCCTCCTCCTCCCCTTTCTACAAGGAAAAAAAAAGAGAGAAAGAGAGACAGTGTCACCCCAGGAATCTCAGTGTAAATGTGGATAGTTATGAACAGGCCTTCAGTTCTTTTTGAGGTTAATGAGACTGGCATTCTTTTATATGGAAAAATTAGCTTCAGCTAGACAATATACTTTCAAGTCAAAAAAGAATAAAAATGTAGCGTAATTATATGTACAAATAGTTGTGGCTAGTTTCAAGAAATATCATGAGTCATCTATTTCTGGAAACAATTAAAGCTAACTGAAGTGCATCCTCAAAGTAATAAGCTGCCATTTGTGTGTTCCTTTATCTGGGTAATTTTATTTCATTCCCCACCCATCCTTGATTATCTGCTTGTTTGGGAAGCATTTTGCTGCTTTTATGAGTTCTCAAATAGAGCTTGGTGCATTGCTGGGATGGGGGAGGCAATGTTCCTACAGCAGTTTTTCTTCTTTAGTTTTACTCCAGACTTCCTCATTCTTTAAACTTTTTTTCCCCCAGTGTGCAGCTTCCTTATAATTAAAACATTGGCTATTGGTATTGCATACTAACAAACATTGGCATCCCCCTCCAGTTATGAAATGACTCTGAATTCCATTTGGAATGAGGCATATGACTGTGGTTTTCTCTTAATCCTCTGTCTACTTTGCCTCACAATGCTATCCTGCCAAAGCCCCTGTCACAATCTTTCTGTAATCTAACCCATATTTGCCTGGTTATAAAATTACTTATAACTTCTCTTCAGTGTATATCCTGAATATGGCAATCAACTGTCTATCACACATGATGGTTATTGCAATTCTTACACTGTACGTTGTATTTGACTATAGAGTACAGGTGGTTCTCGACTTACAACAGTTCATTTAGTGACCATTCAAAGTTACAACAGCACTGAAAAAAGTGACTTATGACCAGTTTTCACACTTACGACCGTTGTAGCATCCCCATGTTTGTCTGATCAAAATTCAGATGCTTGGCAACTGACTCATATTTATGATGGTTGAAGTGCCCCAGGGTAACTTGATCCCTTTTTCTACCTTCTGACAAGCAAAATCAATGGAGAAGCCAGATTCACTTAACAACAATTTGACTAATTTAAAAGGTACAGTTATTCCCTTAAAAACGGTGGCAATAAAGGTTGTAAAATGGGGCAAATTCACTTAACAAATGTTTCACTTAGCAAGATAAATTTTGGGTTCAATTGTGGTCGTATGTTGAGGACTACCTGTATAGTGTAAGGACTACAATGAACAGTGTAAGGACTGTAACAGCCACCATGTAGGACAGATAGGTAAAAGATTGAGAGGATGCATCCGCAAACATCAACTGGCAGTCAGAAGCCATGAGGAAAATTCCATCATCTCTCAGCACATACAGTAGACAATTTCAGCTGGGAGCTGTTGACATTGCAGATCAAGCCAAATCAAAAAGTGCTCTAGAATTCCTGGAAATCTGAATCAACCATCAACAAACCCTATCTAGCAAACAGTAAAATGCACAACCAAAAGTCCAGGAAGGAAAAACAGCCACAGAATACATCCTTCCTAACAGCCAATGTCCAGATAACTGTCATGGTTCCGATAGATGAGACCAGTAGAAATAAGAACTCTGAGGGAAATGCTTTCCTCAAAGAACACATTTAATGGCTACATAGTATCGGCACGAACAAAGGTCAAACCAAGACTGAAAGTTTACATTGTAACAAGCTGAATTTCCCACCCCTACAAAATGTCATAAATCACAATCCCCAATTAACTACTTTGGCGAGCTTTCTAACAGAAGCTCCAGCCCACCAAAACTTAGGTAGCTTGACCTTGGTTCCCACAGGAAAGTTATTGTTATGACCAGTGCTTTTTTTGTAAAATAAAAAGGTGCCGGAACTCACACACGTCATACAATCCTCCTTGCCTATCCTACAAGGTTCCATCTAAAAAAGGTGCCGGAACTCCGTTCTGGGCGTTCTATGAGAAAAAAAGCCCTGGTTATGACTAAACTAGAAGAATGCATCTCCCCCCTTCCATTGCTGTGGCAACCGAAAACGAAGTGAAGATGGCTGCAGCCAGAATTGGTTGAAGGTTGACAATAACCAGGAAACAGCACCAAATAAACAAATAATATCTTCATCAAGGAACCATCAAGGAAGAAACCGCATCTCCACCATTGGTGGGGCACATGACTATATGTAAATAACCAGCAAACTCCACTATCCTATGCATTCACACAATATTACCTAGCTCTGTAATGAAAAAGAAAAAAAACCCAACCAAGGTGAGAGAACACTAAGAACCCAAGAGAGAAACACAAATGTCACATTATATCATGCTTTTGGATAGAAGGTTTCATAGGAGTTTCATCAATCTTCTAGAATAGTGTGGGAGGATTTTTCTATTTTTACACACTATGTATCCTGTGTAGCATTTTATAGACCACAAGGAGGCAAAACGTGACCAATTTTGACTCAAATTGGGAGTTGTCAGACACAAGAGTGTCATGCAACCCTGGGGCTGGTTGGTGGGTTGAAGGTGCTCCCTCTGCTTTTTAAACTTTTCAATTGCTCTTTCTATCTCTGTTTTGATTCTGTTTTTAACTTTGTTTTTAACTATGGCTTTTATATTATTTTATTTGTAAACTGCCCAGAATCACACAAGTGTGATGGGTGGTATAAAAATTTGATAAATAAATAAATATAAGTACCTGGGAGAAGAAAGGAGCACTTAAGGTACAGACAAGAATAGGCATATTCCATTCATGACTAGTAGTGGAAGGGAATAGAGGTGCTTTAGAATGAGCATGGTTGCAGCCATCTTTCTTTTCCTTCTCATTCCTAGTTGCCACATAGCACGGAGGGAGGGGGTTTGCCAGGTGTTGTGCTAGACAAAACAGACTTTCTCTCTCAGACTTTCAATCATGGGAACCAAGGTCATTGGCTGCTCTCAAGACTGCAGGCTGGACGTTTCATGAAAAGCCCGCCAACAAGCTGAGTGGGGAAATGTAGTTGCTTGCATAGCCTTGGGGGTGGGATTTCTTAACTTTGTATTGGGGAATTGTTATGCATCTCTTCAGACTTGGTTTCACTTTTGAAGTACCGATACTCTGTATCAATAAACATGCTCTTTGAGGAATTTGCAAGCTTCGGAGTTCTGCTTTATTTGTCTCTGTTGATCGGAACCATGACAGCTGGTGGCAAGCAGTCAAGGAATTTAGTTCTGATTTTGTGACTGGCTGCCCAGGAGAACATGCAATGACAATAACTCAGAATGGGACAGCTCGTCGCAGCCAATTCACCACAGCCAACTCACTATGGGACAATTCGACATGGATAATTTGCTACGGGACAACTCGCTGTGGGACAGTTCAACAATTCAAATTAATTATTTAAAATAATTTTAATTTTTATCATTCACATTTCCCTTTGTCCCTTCTTTGGCATCCTTTCTTTAATGATTCTATTCCACCATTTTTTTAAACATTAGTGTAACTCTTGTCCCGTGGTGAGTTAGCCATGGCGAGTTGTCGTAGACCCGTGATAACTACGAGTCAAAAAAAGACTTGATGGCACATAATCAATCAATCATATGCAGTAACTGCAGTCATCACTATGGCTCCTAATGCTGCCAACGGGCTTAAAACAAAACAACCAACTTCCCCCCCTCCCCCAAATGGGACAAATAATCATGAAGAATTGCAGAAATCGTTGCAGGAAGTGCAGTTGCATCACACTGATGCCAGGAACATTGACCGATCAAGGTGACCATTGCACCACTCTTGCGTGATAGTAAAAATAGGAATAAAAAAAAAAACTGCCAAGGAAAGAACCCCTGTTAGTAGAAGCAATGGAAACCTGTAATGCAAACTGTGCTAACAGAGATAACACCGTGTCCCTAGCAGAAACAAGGGCTCTTTTCTCGTTTAAATTGACATACTGCACAGCATTGAACTAGTTACTCTTTTAAAAGAGAATTAAACCCATGTACATAAAGAGCCTGCATAAGATTTGAGTAAGATTTGCAAGTCAGGCATTATGTGGGCAGATATCTCCATGAGAGCTCAGATGAAGTCAGATCACTCTTATAACTGTAGTCAAAATGGGCCTGGAGAAAAGCGCCCAGGGACTCTAGGGCAGAAGTCCCAAACCTTTCCGGCTTGATGGTGCAGTACAGCATGGGGAGGAGAGGGGATTGTTTCATGTGAGTGGCAGGCACGCTTGTACTCACGCGCACAGCTCCATTTGTGCCAGCAGCGGGCACGCATATATGCTGCTAGCACAAATGGAGGTACATCATGCACACCCACTGCTTGTGGGAGTGGAGCTGCACATGCATGCATGCACGAGCCACGGCCCAGTGGTGGGCCACAGCCTGGGGTTTGGGGACTCTTGCTGTAGGGAAAGGCCATGCTGCTGCAGCCTAAATTGGCCAACAATAAATGCTGGGCAGTTTGAATTCTTTGATTATATCAGTAACCACATCTGTGAAGCAGTGTGACAGATCATAACCATGATCAAAATTGTGTCGGGAAAAAGAGGAAACACCACCCTAAGATTGGAACGGTTAAAGACAGCTTAAAAATATCTCAGCTATGGGCCGGGAATCAAACAAAAGCAGCTTAACAAAGATTTGGAAGAAAAAAGGTAATTGCTGAACCATTTCATTCTGTTAGGGAATGTAAAGAAGAACCTTCTGTCTTATCTGCCATGTAATCTTTGCTCCTGAAAACTGCCTGATCCCCAACTCAATATTTGTGACTCCCAGCCCAGCCCTCACTTTCCTCTTTTATGCCTCTTGTGTGATCTCAGAAAAAAATCCTCCAAAATTCCACAAGAGGTTTTCTGACTGTTATTTAGTTGGGACAATGAGTCTTAGAGGTGGTTGTTAAGTGGTTACTGTTTAAAAAAATGTTCTACCACCTCCAAATTCTTCACCCTGAAAATTACAACAGTGATAGCTCCACAGATGTCTTTGAGGCTCTGAGGTTAGGAACTCTATATAGGGCACTAAATGAAGGTGCAGATTGCTGACATCTGCCCTGATTTTTCCATAAATTCTTAGGAACCTAACCAGATCATCCCATCCTGTTTTCCCTTGTCTGCCATTAGAGTCCTTCCTAGATCCAACTGCTTGCTACTCCACAGACAAAACTTACTGGAAGAGTAGTCCATCCTGACCTAAGCCTGACTAATTGGATGAATCTCACTAAATAGCTTCACACCAGGACTGATTATAGCAATAGCAATAGCACTTAGACTTATATACCGCTCCATAGTGCTTTACAGTCCTCTCTATGTGGTTTACAGAGTCAGCATATTGCCCCCAACAAACTGGGTCCTCATTTTACTGACCTCGGTAAGAAGGGTGGAAGATTGAGTCAACCTTGAGCCTGGCAGGATCGAACTCCTGGCAGTGGACAGAATTAGCCTACAATCCTGCATTCTAACCACTGCGCCACTATGGCTCATGATTATATGATGGGGACAGTGTCTCTCCCTTTTATGTACACAATATATATTCTTGAATGATTTTATTTGTCTGGAGGAAAGGTAGTAATAGACACAGTGGCTTAAATGTTTCCCTAAAGCAAATATTTCATTATATATATACATTTGTTTTTGAGAGAAACATCAGCTTTTAAGATACTATAGCTGCTTCATTATATATTACATTTGTCTATCACTGCTATTTCTTTTTAAATTGTATCACCAAGCAATGCTTTTCTTACCTGCAGGCCAAAATTTTATTTGATGCAGAGAAAATTTTAAATTGCATCAGTCTAAAAGACACTGGGTGATTGTAGTTATCTTGGTTTCCTAACTGCTGCTCAATCAATATTGGCAATTAAATGAGAATTTTGATTCTATATGCTTTTCTGCAATAGTTTTCTGGGACTGATTAAATATTTGCATGGTTCAGTTGTGTTTCTTCAGGTTCAACATCCAGGAATGCAGCAGATTGCAATTCTGCACCCTCCCTTGGTGAAGTTTCATTCTTCATTCATATGTAAAGCGAAAGAAGGAAAGAACATTGAATCAGTGATTAAAAGGTATCTGACTAAGTATACAGTTGAGCCATGAATGGGTATATTTTTTCTTTTTAAAAATGTACTTATATCTTAATGCAGAATACTGGAAATATTAAAACGATATGCATTATCAAGGGTGGAGGTCATGCAAAATAATTCCTTATCAAATAAAAAAGGAGTAAAACAGGTCACAGAATGCGAAAAACAAATACAGCTTAGTGCACTTCATAGATGAAATGTTTCCTAACGATGCATTCTGAAGTTGAACTCTGATACCTAAATTTGTTTCTGGGAGCAGAGCTATTAGGAGCCCCTGCCTGACATCAGGCACTGGATATTTTCCAGTTAGAAGGTTCACCACCTGCTTTGGTACCTTGGGGCACAAAGAGAAACCCCTGGAGCCGTTCCAAGAAGTAATTTGATGGTAATCGCAGGAAAAGGATTTCACTTCACTTTCTAACCAAATGCCAAAGCACTGCTCTGAGTAAATCCTTTAAATAAATACAGGCAGGTATAGAGTCTAGCAGTTGCTAGGGAATGGAGACAACAAGGTCTTAAAGGACCCAGCCACGCACGTTCTGGAATGCAGTGCCAGTGTTTATATACCACAGCTCTTGCATTCAAGCTTATTCCCTGGTCTCTGGACCTTCAGAGATCCCGGCTTGCAGCTGCTGCTCTCAGTATGGTCCATATGCAATAAAGGTTCCCTTATTTGTGATCACAGGTGAGAAGGTTAATCTGGGGTATATCACTGACACCTAGCTGAGTCTCAAATAAATGAACAGCTTTGAGCAATCCAATAAAAGTGGCCCTGTAGTTAATTTGGAAAGGGTCTTTTTCTGCCAAAGGAGGTCCTCAACTCCTGCTCAAGAATCAGGTAGAAGCCAGGGCCAAAGGGAAGTTTTACCTGGTTTTGACTGGTGTACCAGTTAGGAAAAATCCTGTTAAATAAATTACATGACTGTTCAATTGAATAGGTCTGTATAACTTGGAAGAAAGAAACTCTAACTGCTGCAGGCGTCAACGATCTTGGGTCAGTCCCGAAGGTTACGCAGTAATTTGATAAGGCAAGCACCGTGGTGCTACTGACTAAATATAGGTTGTCCTCAACTTACAACCACAATTGAGACCATTTCCATTGCTAAGCAAGACAGGTGAGTTTTGCCCCATTTTGTGATCTTTCTTGCCACAGTTATTAAGTGAATCACACAGTTGTTAAGTTGGTAACCCAGTTGTTAAGTGAATCTGGCTTCCCCACTGGCTTTGCTTGTCAGAAGGTCGCAAAAGGTGATCACAGGACCCTGGGACACGGCGACCGTCATAAATAAATGCCAGTTGTCAGGCATCTGAACTTTGATCATGTCACCATGGGGATGCTGCAACAGTCGTAAGTGTGAAAAATGGTCGTAGGTTACTTTTTTCAGTACCGTTGCAACTTCCAACGATCACTAAACGAATGATGGTAAGTCAAGGACTACCTGTATCATCTCTGGCTTTGTATACAGTCATTATATTAAGCAAAAACACAGGAGTCACTAGTCTAATCCCGAGTCCCATGCCACTCTCAACTCTCATCAACATCTTGCTCTTTGTTCTTGAAGTTTCTTCGTTTCTTCCTACTAGGAACTATACATATCGGGGGGTTTTCTTCCATTCAATCATTTTGATTCTCAGAGACCACCTGAAGAAATCCCTGCAGTTTTCTTGGCAAGGTTTTTGAGAAGTGGTTTGCCATTGCTTCCTTCCTAGGCCTAAGGGAGAGTGACTGGCCCAAGGTCACACAGTTAGCTTTGTGTTCAGTGTGGGACTAGAATTCAGCCTCCCAGGTTCTAGCCTGATGCCTTATACCTACATCAAACCGACTCCCACATGTATTAATAGCATAATGTAAATATCAATATAATACTTAATGATGCTGGGATGTTCAGTGACATTTTTCAAACCATTTTTAAGTCCTGTGATTTTCTTCAGTACTTGTTTTATGGAATATAAAAGGACTTGTTTTTATGGAACATATTGGGAGAGCTTCCAAAAGACCCATGTGAGCCTTCCAAAGAACAGGGCTGGTTTCACACTTTGAAAAGTCCCTCTATAAATTGTGTACAGCAATAATGTTTGGTATGTGCACACACTTGCTGGATCTCTGTACTCTTAAATCCCAACTTTATCTCTCTCACACAGATGAAAATAACATTTTGCTTAGATTTGTTTTTTGTTAGATCAAAATGCTAAAATTAAAATTCTAGGGTAATGAGTACTTAATTTACAACTGTTAATATATTTAGGAAAAATGAAATTGCAGACATCCAAATGTCTTCCTTCCTTCCTTCCTCCCTCCCTCCCTCCCTCCTTCCCTCAATTTAGATGGAAATAAGTTCTTCAAACTGCAATGTTTTCAGATATGTAAATCATATGATTAATGTAAAGTTGTGGTAAAAGTATTCATTAAATACACAACAACTGAAATGAACACATTTTCTTGCCATAGTCAATAAATTAAAAGCAGAAAGGAATTCACATTTGACTGTGTGTAGAAATGCCTATGAATATAAAGCATTGCTCAGTTCTTTACAGTTTTAAACTTCTTCCAGAAATAGGTCATTTGAATCGAAGTGAGCTTCTACTCTTATGTGTGCTTAGGACTGCAGCCTTAAAAAAAAGTCCCTAAGTATTAATATTTTGCACAAAATTTGAAGAATTGTATTTTGAGTTCTGGTGTAAGATACTGTCTTACATCGGCAGTGCGGTATCTTAGCAGATAAGATGCTGGGCTTGTCAGCTGGAAAGCTGACAGCCCAGGTTTGAGACCTGAGCTCCATGTGATGGGGTGAGCTCCCATCCATGCACCAGCTCCTGTCAATCTAGCAGCTTGAAAGCATGCAAACACGAGCAGATAAATATGTACCACTTCAGTGGGTAGGTAACAGTGTTCCGTGACATCATGCTGGCCACATGACTACAGAAATGTCTTTGGACAGTGCTGGCTCAATGGCCTTGAAATGGAGATGAGCACCACCCCCTATAGTGTACAACGATTAGTGGAGTAAAATCCACAGGGTCTCCTTTACTTTACTTTTATACTTTCTTTTTTTTAAATATTTTTTTTTTTACATAATCACCTTAATATTTGGTAAACATCATGTTGTCTGGGTTTATATTTAAAAAACAAACAATAACAATTAGTTTCTATAATTCTATAATCCACATAATAGCTTTGCTTGTTGTTCTCTTCTTCCAAAAATGTTCTCTTTTGCCATCCTTGAATTAATACAATTCTTATTATTTGGTTAAATAACAATTAAATATAGACATTTTTCTAATATTTCAGCAAATAATAACCACACTGACATAAAACTTCTTTTCTAACTGATCATCTTGATTACCTTATCATAGATCCTGTTTAAAATTCTTATTTAAATTTGTTTCCCCCACAATATTCAAAACATTCTTACTGGTTAAAATTTTCATTTAAGTCTTTTTCCTCATACAGGCCATCCCAACACTTTTACATTTCTTATATCTTAAAAAAAGAAAAAAATCAAAAAAAAAGAAAAGAAAAAGAAATAAGAAGATAGTATACTACTTAAAATACATATCCCTCTTAGACTAATGTACATTTATATCCAGAATTTTTCTCTTCTTTTTAACCATATTCAAACATATGTTTAATCTTTAGGTGTTCCTTTTAAATAAATCCAATTATCTAATCTTTTAGATCTAATCAAAGCATTTTTATCCATTCGAAGTTTTCTCAAGATCAGTTTCACTTTATATAAACCATTCCAACATTTTTATATTTCTCATGTCAAAAAACAAAACACAAAGGAAAAAAGAAAGGAAAATACTATATTACTTGAGGGGCTCATCCCTCTTAAACTAAAATTCATTTATATCCAAAATCTTTCTATTTCTTTAACTATATTCAAACATATGTTTAATTTTCAAATATTCCCTCTGATAGATCCCATCATCTAATTTCTTGATTCTCACTTTAGCCTTTTTATTTTGCCAGACATCTTTTCTGATCAATATGTTTCTCTGAATCAAAGAGTTTTCCCATAGTCTTGTGGATGTTGTTGTAGGTACAAAAGACAAATCAAGTGAGATGTTTTTATAGGAAGGTTTCACCTCTTCATATTCATTGAATTTTTTTTCCTTTCTTTCTCTCTTAATTTCTCTTATCATTTTTTGTCTCTTAAGTTCTCATAGTTCTCCTGGTAGCTCTGTAATCCATTTTGTCAAATCTTTTTTCTTGTCCTCAGACTTATTTTGTGATCTTAAAGTATAAGTTATCTTTTCCATGTCCATTATTTCCTGTAAGTTTTTTCCCACCTGGGTTGAGTCATACTTCCTTCTGTTGTTAGGTTACATCTTTAAATCTCTCTTCTCTGGTTCATCAGTTGTCTGTTTTATCTGCTCACTCTCTATTTTTATTTTCTGAGAGTTTTTTGTTGTAAAGTTAAATTAGAGATGCATTCATTTATATTTTCAAAATTATTTTTAATTTCCTTGTGGTTTGAGACTTTGTTGTTTGAATTAGTTGCAACATAGCATATATCTCCTCCTGGAAAGTATTTGTTTTTTCTTGGTATATTCTTTCTGCAGATCTCTGGTTTTCCATGATAGCCAAAAACCAGGGTTTTCCTTTCTCTGCAGACAGCTTTAAAGTCACAATTGAATAAGTATTTGTAATCCAGAAAGGTCAATTCCCCCCCCCCTAAAGTTTATAGTTCTCTCTTTGTAGATGTTTTCTTTTTGTCACAGCTGTTCTCTGTTATTAAGACATTGAAGGTTACCCCAAAACAAATTATCTTTTCCTCTAAGCTTTGCCAGTTCCTGTATTGAAGCAACTATTATATTTTCATCCACCACTAGATGTCAGCACTAGTTTATTTTTCAGTTTTCAGTTTTCAAAATAAACAATTATTTTCTTCTATTTTCATGATTTAAAAAAGAAATCTTAACACATTCCACCAATTTCAAACTTATCCAGATTTAGGTCTTATATTCATTTCATTTCAGCATATTTTTGTCCCCACTTAAGAGGGGGCTTCCGTCTGTAGGAGGTTGGGGCAAAGATCCCCCTCCTTCTCACTTTTGGAGGCTTTTTGCTTCTTGGTTTTTTTTCTTCTTCAGAAAATCAATTATTAAGTAGAAGAGAGAAAATCATTGTTCTTACCCAGTTCCAAACACGTTGTTTACAGTCAGCTTAAAATAGTGCTTTTGGGCTTCGGCTGCTTGTAGCTTGGGCTAGACTCTGAAGTTAAGCTAGCCTTTCTCCTGATTTCTGGAGGGCTTTTCCCAGACTGATCGGATCGACCGCCATCTGTCTGCACTTGGTGGGACTTCCCTCCTTCTTTATTGCCTCTACGGGGTGACTTCAGGCCCATTTAGGGTCTCCTAGCAGGCAGAAATCGGCCATAGGGTGCGGAGCCCTGTGATCCCTGAACTGCTGCAGTACTGCGCAAAACCGGAAGCCTACTTTTATACTTTCTTAAGCAACTGGAAGACACTGTTTTCTTCCCAAATAATTACAGTACCTGTGAAGATGGGAGTAGGGGTGGCGGTGTAATCTTACATGAAAAGGACCAAAGGGATGGAAGGGGCAATAGACTGCAGACCTATAAGTTGGATGCCTTGATGATAGAAATAACTATCAGCCAATTTGGAAGGCAGCAGGGTTCTTTTCTGCTGCTTACCTACTAAGTTTAACCCTTTATATAGCGCATAACCAGGGAATCACTATTCTCTTTCCTTCCCCATCTACATTTTTCCTTTGCCTAATCTCCACCAAACTAGGATCTTCTCTTTATTTTTCCTTCCCTTGCTTCTATCCTTTCCTCTTAACCTGCAGCAAGGTTTCAGGAGAGATTGTGGGGAAGACTGGGGGTGAAGTTCTTTTGTTTTTTTTAATTTACTTATTTATTTGTGGGGGAGAGTTTAATATTGGAAACTGCTATTTTCATCCTTTAAAGATTTCCAGAAATGTTTTAAAACTATGCTGCTGAATTTTGGTGGCACAATTTTAAAACTTTGGGAGGATTGGTTAATGATGGGAAGGAAGCTGTTTGCCTCTTGAAATCTATTTTTGCTATTTCCAGCCTATTTAAAAACAAAAATAAAGCCAGCCACTTGGCATCAAATTTCAGCAGCCTGAGGGAGGAATGCCTGTGCCCCCTTGCCCCCACTGTAGGCAGATAATTTTCATGGCTGCTGTTAACTTTAAAAAGCCAGTAAGTATAAAGACATCAGAAGGAAGTTTTTTTTGTGTGAAGCACTAGCAAGAAAAATGTAAGACAAAAGAAATTTTCTAAATGGTTTTATTACATTCCACTGCATTTTACTAGCTTTTATTTTGGTTTTAGCTACACTGTTCAGAGGATTATGATTAATTCCCTAGAATGTTTTGGGTTTTTGTTTTAAAAATCTTTATGTGGCCTTTAATATCTTTCCCCTTAATTCTTGTCTAACTAAATAAAAATAAAATTTAAAAGCAAAGATCTATGTGACAATTAATTTTACCACATTTTAACCACCGAATTCAGAATATAAATGTTTTTTTTTCCAATGGTACATGCAAGATTTAGCCTAAAAAGGCAAGAGGGCAAAATTTTGATATATGCATCACAACTCTATTCCTTTTATATATGCATTGGCACCTACTGTACACATAAAGGGGTGGTGTTTGCAAGATGTCACAATACATATTTTATCATTCTGATGAAATCTCCCGATTTAATGGACGTGTCTGGGCACACCCAATGTTTTAGGGGCTTCAGCAGAGTCCCTAAATAATCTTCAAGCCATCTGGGATTTTCAAGGTATCTGCTGCTGATGGTGCTGCAATGGATTCTCTTCTAAACTTTACCACACCTGGAAGTATAATATAAGACAGGGGTTTCCAGCCTTGGCAACTTTAAGACTTGTGGACTTCATGGCTGGTTGCAAATTCTGGGAATTGAAGTCCACAAGCCTTAAAGTCGCTAAGATTAGAGACTCCTGGTATAAGAGATGGTTGCTTCTAGCATTGCAAAGCTCTATACTATGAAGACGCTTCAGAGTTATCCAAAGCTCCACACCCAATCTTGCAGTTCCTTGAAAATGTGTACAGCTGTACCAAATTACTTAAATTCTAAGTGCTATTTTGGTTTTGCATTGGAGCTACATTGATAAAAGGTTTCTGGATCTGTGTAACTTTGTTCTGACTTCTCTAACTTGATCAGGCCTTTTCTAAATTTACATGTTAATACACAATTCCTTCACATCTTTATAGTTCTACAGAACCCCCCCCCCACCATTTTTGCTCATGCTCCTTTGGTCACCTTACTTGCCCTCTGCTAATTATTTCAGCTTATCTAACCAAACAGATGCTATTTTGAAAAATTTAGGCTCTCAAGAAGAGCCTCGATAGCATAGCACCTGCTAAGGATTTGTTCCACTCTTTAAAACTTTTCTGTAAAGAAACAGAACTTTCTTATTAACATACCTTTACTTTATTTTGAAAGATACTTCCGTTATGAAAGATAATTCTGTTTTGATTTTCTTTACTTCCTGATCAGATGGGCCTTGTTCTTGTTCTTTTGTTGCTATTCCTGTTCACACCATTTAGTCACCTGTCATTTCTCCTTGTCAAAGAACTTTGCTTAAGTTAGTCTTAGTTTGCACCACTTCTGAAGAATTCCAGTTATATAGCACCCAAGCAATTTAGCAGCAAATTCTACATTTAGTAAAAATGCATTCTGGCAGTAGGCTTCTAAACCTAGCCACTTGCAATGAACCTAAGAAAACAATACATCTAATTTGGTCAATGGTAACTAAATTCAGAGCTATATCTCTCCCCTGGCTAGAAACAAGCCTTTTTTTATTATAAAGAAAGGGTTTAAAGACGAAATTGAACTATATCTCAGTTTGCATTCCTGAAAGCCAAGATAATAATGTGGACTGCCTCTGCCTGAAGCAAATTAGCAGTTTGGTTTCACATAAGAACCATATGACCATATGTCTTGTGGAATGTGTATAGTGTATGCCTATAATCGAGGGAGAACTTACATCACTGGAATCCACTGGAATTTGGTGACTTATAAATTCAAACAAACAAACAAATAGCAATAGCAAACTTATATACCGCTTCACAGTGCTTTACAGCCCTCTCTAAGCAGTTTATAGAGCCAGCATATTGCCTCCGAAAATCTGGGTCTTCATTTTCCCGACCTTGGAAAGATTGAAGGTCTTTTTCATTGTTCTGATTGGAAGCACAGAAGGTATAACCTCATCATAAGCACGTAAGTTTAAAGGTAAAGACTTCCTCTACTCATGGTGCCTAGAGGGTTCCATCTATGTTGTTTTCTTAACAACACTGTGGGAGTGATTTACAACTGGCTTCTTATGGGATTGAGTTTTTTTTTAAAGTATCCCCGTTTAGTCTGTAGCCTGGAATTGATTGATTGTTAAACAGTCAAAGATCAGAATATAAATGTTCACACAGCAGGACCAACTTACATAGCCAACAACCATAAAGAGTCAATCCAACATCTTCAAGTGAGGTTTGCTATGATAAAATAAATAACATGTACAATAATAAACTAAAAAGACCACCTCTGTTTCTGCTCAGAAATTGAAGTTGAGTTTGTAACTCACATTGTGCTACATTGTTCTGTATATCATGCCTGGTTACTTGAACGTTTTGTTTGTAAATCCTCACACAACTGCAACAGATCAGCTATTATGAGATCAAACTATTGAAATTTCCAGAAAGGTTGGAAAACTTCTAACAATTCCAGTTGCTGTTAGAAGCTATTGGGTATGCCCAACAACTAATGATATTTAGACTCAATTATTTATGTTTTATAAAACCTGATCATTATGGCCTCTGATTCTGGTATTTCCTAATTATCTTTTAACCAAGAACTATCTGCTCAGCTTTTTTGAGTTCACCTTAAGTCAGCCAGGGGCTGTCACTTGCTATGATATAGAAAGGTTTACAGGTAGTCCTTGACTTAAGACCACATTTGAGCCCAAAATTTCTATTGCTAAGCAAGAAAGTTGTTAAGTGAGTTTTGCTCCATTTTATGATCCTTCTTGCCATAGTTGTTAAGTGAATCACTGCAATTATTAAGTTGGTAACACGGTGTTTAAGTGAATCTGACTTCCATTGACTTTGCTTGTCAGAAGGTTGCAAGAGGTGATCACATGATCCCAGAAACTGTCACAAATATGAATCAGTTACCTAGCATCTGAATGTTGATCACATGACCATGGGGATGCTGCAGTGGTCGGAAATATGAAAAACGGTCATAAGTCATTTTTTTCAGTGCTGTTGTAACTTCAAATGGTCACTAAACGAATGGTTGTAAGTTGAGGACTACCTGTAGTTGGATTGAAATCATATTGTACTCTTAAGGGATAGTTAATAAATGTCACATGATCCTAACTATCATCTGATCCAGCATGACATATGATTTTATTTATAACATTTTCAAACTCCCTAGGGCTAGGATTGAGCAATAAAAATAAGACTCTACGCAAGCATTGTTAAGGATAATCACAGTAAGCTAACCAGTGAAAAACTGAAACAGCAGCAAGGAGAATTTTGTAAGCAAAATATCTGAGCCATATTTACTTATTTTTTTTAATTGCTGTGGTCCAAAGACACGGGGTGAAGGCAGAGGAGCGTTCTGTGGTGAATGAGTTTTAACTACAATGTTTCTAGTGGATTTTTCCTTCTGGAAGAAAGACCTTTGTTGTGAATTGTATGAACTGAACAGGCTTTGATGAAAATGTCTTATTTATCTTCTGGGCCAAAGCTTCTAATTATCTTGTGCAGTTCAAGGTATATATAACCTGCAACTTGAATTGCATCACAAAATGTGAAGCTCTGTGAAAAGATGGGCAGTTCAGTTTGCTTTTAAGTGCAGTCAATAGTTGGGTAAAAAATTATGTTTACAAAGACAAGTTCAGGGAGGATGTAATATCACAACTGCCTTTGCCACTAGTTATATGAATGACCATGAACAGAAGAATCCTATTTCAGAAAGCAAAGTGTCATGACCTATATCCCTGGCCAAAGCCGTAGTAATAATTGGACTGGACAAATGTGTCATTCTCACTATCAGCAAGGGAAAAATAGTGAAAACTGAAGGTATCAAGATGCCTTATAAAAATATCTGGATGAAGATCACCACAAATACCTGGGCATCCTTGATGCTGACATCAAGCACACTGAAATCAAGAAGAAGGTTAGAAGGTTATCATGACCTTAAAGTCCGAACTCATTGGAGGAAATATTATGAAGGCAATTAACACCTGGACAATTCAAGTCATTAGATACACAACTGCAATAGTGGACTGGAATCAAACAGAACTAAAAGCCCCAATAGGAAGACCAGAAAAATAATTACAGTGAACTATGCCCTTCATTCATGTAGCAACATTGACAGAACCTACTTACCAAAGAAAATAAGTGAGCATGGAATGTTGCAAGGACATCAGTCAATTGAAGAAGAAAAACTGACCTACAAGAAAGACCAAATAAAGTATAGAAAAGAGACATGGCAAGACAAAGCATTACATGACCAAAACAAAAACAAAAACCAACTAGCAGACAAATCAGATAACAAGACCTGGCAATGGCTAAGAGCAGGAAAGTTGAAGAAAGAGACAGAGGGGCTAATTCTGATTACACAAAACCTAGCCCAAGAACTAAGGCACACAAAACCAGACTGAAGAAGACAGTAGCAGAGAGCTGAAGAAATAGTGGACAATCTAGTTAGCTTCTGAAAGAAGATCACACAGACTGACTACGAACAATGGCATGACAAAGTATCAATAGTGATGCATTGGAATATCTGCAAGGAATACCATTTGCTTGCAAGCCAGAACTGGTGGGACTGGAAAAACTGGAGAAAATTGCAAAATATAAAGACCTGCAAATATAAATGATATGTCGTGGCAAAAGAAAGGAAAGGTAGTACCAATGGTAATAGTTGCTTGGGTACAATCTCAAAACATATATGGAGGATTACTTAAACACTATAGCCATTAACAAAATCCTATCAGTCAATTGCAAAAGGCAGTTTTACTTGGAACAGCTTACATCCTATGAGGATATCTTTAACACCATCAAACAACATCTGCCTATCCCAAGTTCTTGTGAATGACTTGATAAGTGGATAAAAAATGTCAAAACTAGTCAAAATTTCTGGCTGAGTATGCAACTAAACATAATTGTTATTATTTTGTCCCTCGTTTTCACTTTTCCTTCCTGGAGAAAAAGCTGGTCTAGAAATGCTCTTTGATGAAATAATAAACTATGAATTGTTTTAACCATCATTTGTTGAAAAGGCTGCAGCTCTACATTCATTTGTGACAGACGGTAATTCATGCAAGAGAGAATGGATTGCTCTAACTCATCCTTTTCTGATTCCAATTCCCCTTGCACTAACCTCTGCTTCAAATTAGTCACCTCACAACTTCAGACCTCCTACAAATGTAGTACAAATGACAGCACTGACAGCCATGCAAAAAAAATGTCTATGGAGATTCTCAGTCATCCAGGTCATAGTTATCCCAAAGATGCTTTTTTCAGGAGGCAACTGGACTTTCTTGTTTTTTCTTTGAAGTCATTTTGCTTCTCACCCAAGAAGCTTCTTCAGCTCTGACTGGATGGTGGGGAATGGAAAGATTTATACTCCTTGCAGACAGCTGTTCATTTGCATTCTTTTAGCGAGTTGTTAATGCTACTTGGAGGCTTATCTGGAGGCTTATTCCCTGAGGACACAGATAAACCTCCAGGTAGCATTAACAACTCGCTAAAAGAATGCAAATGAACAGCTGTCTGCAAGGAGTATACATTTTTCCTTCCCCCACCATCCAGTCAGAGCTGAAGAAGCTTCTTGGATGAGAAATGAATTGTCTTCAAAGAAAAAACAAGAAAGTCCAGTTGCCTCCTGAAAAAAAGCATTTTTTGGGACATGCCAAAAAAAGAAATAAATAAAACAAAATCCTTTTGCAGGTTGTGCAAAATACCACAGTGGGAAAGGAAGGGAAGAAAGAGGCTGGATTTGGTGAGTGGTTAATCTCTAGTCAGCTCAGGGTAGCTTTCTACTCAATCCTTTTCATTGAACATCTAACCACAGAGTCTTGGGAGAGAGAGAGAGAGAGAGAGAGAGAGAGAGAGATATGCTTCAGACTATTTCACTGTTATCCAATCCCTCATCTTTAGCAGTTGCGTAATAGTTTGTGAGGTGTCTTACCTGGCTGTCTGAGGTAATTGTACTTGTCTTTTGTGGAAAAGACTTGTGAGCACATTTCTCGGACTGCTCTCCTAAAAACCAGCTCTACCACATACAGGAAACCATTATTCATTATTATCAGCCTTTCCATTTGCAAAAAAAATGCTCAGACTGCCTGTCAGAGTTTTACCATAGATAGGTGTGTGTGTGTGTGTGTGTATGTGCTTTCAAGTCGTTCTTGACTTCTGGTGACTGTCTGGATCAGTTCCTGTAATATTTTTTGGGGCACCTTTTTTTAGTTTGCTCTTGTCTGCTTCCTAGGGCAGAGAGAGAGTGACTGGCCCAAGGTCAGCCAGCTGCCTTGGTGCCCAAGGCAGGACTAGAATTCATGGTGTTCCCGTTTCTAGCTCAGGGCCTTAACCACTGCATCAAACTGGCTCTTGCCATGGATAATGCTCATAGATAATAGCAACTGTTTTTAATGGACATTTCACTCTACAGTGTTTTGTCTTGAAGCAAAACTTTACAGGCATGCTTAACAAAAATTCTGTACATGTTTTTAATCTCCTCCTCTCCCAAGTCATGATAGCTGAAAGTTGATGTCCATCCATGTTTCATCTCTAAGATCTAACTCTGCAGCAAATTCCATGCCATTCTAATAAAGAACATAAAAGCTATAGCTACATGGGCATTCATATTTTTCCCATGCTAGAGAATGGAAAGCAGAACCCTGAAGAGCTGTCTTTGGGTTGCCGTAGACTTCAGACCGATCGTGGGGTTCATTAATTTACTTCCAAAATCCGGGTCTTCAAATCAAGTTGAGCAGACTTTGGACTACTTAACACGATAACTTATATTAAAATCTAGAATCGTCTGAATGGGTAAGTTTACAAATTCAGTCGGTCCATCAGTTAATCAAATCAGGCAAACTACCGAGCTTCACATAATGTGTGAATCCAATCTGCATGGGTGCAGTGTCATTACTGTTCACCAGCTGCATGTTAACTGACAATGTGAAGTTGTACTAGTGTTATTCTCATTTGGCACTTGTGTCTCTGCGCTGGGGTTTAGGAGTGTCAAATGATGAAAGTAGCACTGGGCTGTAAACTTTGCACGACTGTTGCGATGTTGCCTGCATATACAAAAAAGGATGGTGTTTGCATCACAAGAGCAAAATGCTGCTTTCCTTGTTTCAGCAAAAGTGTCAGGCCCTGTAGACATGTCTGTCACTAGGTTTCTTTCCAGTGGAAAGCCGCAACCATGAGTTTTGTTCCACAACAACTTATGTAAACCAGATTTTCAGAACTCTAGGAAGGTGTGTTTTAAAAGGAACAAAGGATCATTGTCAAAAAAAAAAACAAAAAACTTCAAGGCCAAAAACTGGCTTGGAGGAACACCTTTAGATTCAAAACACATGCTACATCAGGCCAGAGATAGTTCAGTGGAGGACACATGTGTGAATTGTTTTATGTGGCTTGAAAACTTTTTTGGGGGGAAAGAGCATGCAGAAATGTACCCATTCCCCCCAAATACACACAGACATGCGCACATACATACACACAGCCAGACTAAGCTGTGGGCATGAATAATCAGAACAATCTGCAAGGGCTTCCTATTTGTGGCTAGTGGGAAGTTTCATCAAACTTTGTCACCATGGCAAATACTTTATTGTACATAAACATTTGCTGTGCTGAAAATCCACCCACTCTTGCTGAAAGACGGCCAGGTTTTGTTAAACTGCATTCCAGCTACCCTGCTGACTTTTGAGATAAGTTCTTGCAGTCAGTGTTCCATGCGCTTGAGAAAATAAAGTGTGAAAGGTACCATTTAAAAGAACAAGATCCTTTTTAACAGTTCAATTTTTATGTTTTCATGAGAGAACTTCCTTTGGGTTGTTTTTTTTTTAAACTCAAAGAGACATTCACATTTTTGTTCATTGATTCCTTATTTTCTGCTGTTCTAGGAAAAAGCTGGAACAAGTTATTCTGTTTCCAGTTTTTAAAGCTTTAACCAGAGTTATATAGACTCTTCAGTTTTAATGAGGCATTCTTTAAAAAGATTCCTAGCTGTGCCTGTCTCTGTCCTTTTAGACCAGGGTTTAAAAAGGATGGATAGATAGATAGATAGATAGATAGATAGATAGATAGATAGATAGATAGACAGACAGACAGACAGACAGACAGACAGACAGGCAGGCAGGCAGGCAGGCAGGCAGGCAGGCAGGCAGGCAGGCAGGCAGGCAGGCAGGCAGGCAGGCAGACAGACGATAAAGATTGATAGAAGCAGCTAGACAATAATAGAAGCAAGACCAAATGTGATTTTAACTTACAGTTAAAAGAAAGATTAGAAGAAAACTGCTATCTCCTATCTATTCTAGC
The DNA here is from genome assembly GCA_023970755.1 of Azemiops feae. Taxonomy (NCBI): domain Eukaryota; kingdom Metazoa; phylum Chordata; class Lepidosauria; order Squamata; family Viperidae; genus Azemiops; species Azemiops feae. The sequence continues at coordinate 893,563 of JALGBA010000001.1, forward strand.
GTTTAAAAGTACCAATTACTGTATCAGTCTTCCATAACTTTGTATTCTCCAGATGTGCTCGACTCACTGGTAAGGTGAGCAGCTAGTGATGACTGAAGTTATAGTTTGACAGATCTGAAAGCAAAGGTTGATCAGTATTGATTTATTAGCATACTTTATTCAGGTTTAATCCCAGAAGGGAACAAAGCCATGGCAGAATTAAGACTGCTTGCTCTTTATGTCTGGCAAAGACAGGCAATTTTGTCTCATTGGCTGAATGCAGGACCAGAAGTGGGAAGATCTGAATTTAAGTCCTAACTTAAGCATGCAAGCAGCTAGATGACCTTAGACCAGTCATTTCTTCTCAGCCCTTGGAAGAATGCAGTGACAAGTTTCTTCTGAAAATGCTGCTAGAAAACTCCATGGGATTTTGATCATATGATCATGAGCATGTTGCAATAGTTGTAAGTGTGAAAAACTATCACAAGTCACTTTTTTGCTGCTGTAACTTTGAATGGTCACTAAACGAATGGTGGTTAAGTCGAGGACTACCTGTATCTTTCAAAATCTAGAATAGAATAGAATAGAATAGAATAGAATAGAATAGAATAGAATAGAATAGAATAGAATAGAATAGAATAGAATAGAAGCTGGAAGGGACCTTGGAGGTCTTCTATTCCAGTCCCTGCTCAAGCAGGAGAATCTATTCTATACCATTTCAGATAAGTGGCTATCTATACCTGATTTATTTTGTTGGGCATCTTGCCAATGGGAAAAAGACTATGCATTAGAGAAACATGGACAGAAACGTGTATATTCATGAAAATAAAATGCAATATAAAAGAATCAATCTGTACACAGGCAAACTGCAACAAAAACAAAGTTTTTGGAGAAAAGTGTTCATAAATATATAAAGGTTTGAATATAAACTAAAAAAAACCCTCACAATGGAATGATGCAATTGTTGTTGTTTTTTCCAAACAAGTTTTATTGGGTTTTTTTGTTTTACATTAAGGTGCTCAAGACACAACGTGGAGGTGGGGACATCAAACATCATAAAACATAGTCATAAATATATAGCTCAAATTAATTCATTACAAATTCCCTCTCTATTTCCCTCTTATAATCTTACATATTCAAATTAAGACATTTCTAAATAAAATAAATCAATCCAATCAGACATCAATCACATTTCAGTTATAAAAATCCAATCCTGTTTTAAGCTTTACTAATTTAGAATTACCATATTCAAATCAGCCTTAAATAAACATATTATTAACACTTCGGGTATCCCTCATTTCCCTTTTCCCTAACAAATAATTATATCTAGCATAAATATCTTGTTCCCACTATAACATTCTTATATTTTCCAGATACAGTCTATTTCTTGTTCTAGTAGATTATTTATTAATACCATTTCTCCTCTTATCTCCAGTTCCTCTTATTCTCCTTCTATTACAAACTAATTGTCTTATCTGAAATCAAAATATGAATCCAGAGAGAACATTTCTGTCTATTTTAAGTATATATTTTATCATTCAATCTATATCAATCAAAAATCTTATAACCCCTTAAGCAAAATAGTTATATCTAAAACAAAATATTGATTACAAAGGATAATCTTTTACAGAAATCAAGTTTAGGTCAATCAAAATCTCAAAAACCTTTTTAATCCATTAAGTAAAATTTTGGAACCCATTTTTAAACCTAACTCTAGGTTTCTTTCTGTGCCAAACCGGTTCCCATAATAAAGCTTCTACGTCATCAAACCTCAATATTTGAAAAGAAATATTTCTTAACATTTCAGACTGGTCAAAAATCTCTTCCTTTTCTTCTAATGTCATCTGAATGATGTAGTCAGTTTTAATCCATGTTGTAAGTATTAGTTGCTTATCCATATTATCACAATTTCCAGTGAGTTGTGACTGGGTGTCAGTCTCTGTTGTTTTGACAGTTCAAATTTCTCAATTAAAGTTGTTTTTTGATCATCAAGATTCTCCATAGATTGTACGTGGATTTGTAAGAAGTTAATTTGTTCCATAGTTTCCACTATTTCTCCCAAAGTAAAGTCATAGTTGGGTTGTAGATCTGTTTCCTCCATTACTTTAGGTTGCATCTGTTGTAAAGTAACCTCTTTGGAGTTACACTATTTTTCCTTAGTTGTACCTCGATCCTGATCCATTAAACTTTGAGAGTCAATTTGTAATTCTGAATAGTTCTCTTTAATTTTTCTCCAAGATTTCATGTACTCTGTTGCTTCCAAAATTGCTTCTAGTATAAGTTCATAATCAAGCTGTGGGTAAAGATCCTCCATTTCAGTGGTGAAAAAAAATGATGCAATTATTAATAAGAAATAAGAAATAGAGAACCCAAAATTTCACCCATCTTTATCTGGATCTTGTAGGAAGAGAGCTGTATTAGTCTCTGTTGGTGAAACGTTACTACAGTAGAAAGAGACTAGTAACACCTTTTTGGACTGACAGATTTCATTAAAAGGCATAATGTTTTGGGAGGCACAGATCACTTCAAGAAATACATTAAAAGGAACAAGCTTCAATGGATAAATCTGATGAAATTAGGTGCAGCTGTTGAAAGTTTTATGCATTTTTTTTTAAAAAAAAACCCAAATCAGCTGGAAAAAGTGGTACCAGAGTCCTTCTGGCTTTTTACCCATCTCTGCCTATTTCTCCGGATGCATAGATAATTTCTGTGGAAAACTTGGAAACAATCATTCATTGTATTTTCCAAATTATTACTTTTAAGTTTGAATTCCGCTTCAGGACAGTAAGTTTAGGGATCGGGGGGGGGGGGCATGGTGAGAGGGCCATTCCATTGCATTAACTTATAGTTTCAGCCTTTCTGGATTTAGGCAGAGATGTTGAAATAAATTTTCTAGGACCAACCTGGATAAGGCAAATTTCAGTCGATAGTCTGAATCTAAAATAGATTTGCAAGATTCTGCTAATGTATCTTACAATAAAGTAGAATTAGTTCATCTGATAGTCTATCTAGGAAGGCTGTCATCAATCTTGCAAGTCTAAAATTACAATTCTCCTGCCATCCCTCTTTACATCCTGAGAAGCTAGAGAAGGTCTTTGAGTCTCTTTCTCTGCCCGCTATCCAGCTGTGGACTATGTCCTCTCTTATCTGACCAGTTGCCAGGCAGCATTTCTTTGCCTACCTTCCAAGATTTTTCTCACATATTTAATTATTAGTGTATGGCATGGTTATATTAGCCAGAGACCACAATGCTGTTGACAGAGTAGTAGTTTCGCTGCCAAGGTACCAATTCTGTTGTAGGAAATACTTGCATGCTTCCCAAGGTGATCCTCAGAAAGGACCAGAAAGAAAGATGAGCAGCTCTTGCCACAGCATCACCCAAGCCCTCCTCTCTCCCCAGAGTCTTCTTGCAAACAGGTGCGACAGCTGGGAAGGTTCAGAGTCAGCAAACATTTAACTGCCTGCAGAGAGCACCAACTTGTCTCCCCACCAAAGTGGTACCTATTTATCTACTCACATAGAACATGCTTTTGAACTGTTAGGTGGACAGAAGCCGAGACGAGTGATGGGGGCTCACCCCGACATGCAGTACCAGAACTCAAACCACTGGAGTAGAGACCATCTCCAGCATTATTAAGCCACTGAGTCACCGTGCCTCTTTCTCACATATCATTACAGTAGAAAATACTCAGGGCTTGGACTTTGTTCTATTGAGGTTGGCTGCAGTAGCTAGATTTGAAAGAATTTTCAGTCTTGTCTATGGAGATTGTCAGTCATCCAGGTCATGGTTGTCCAAAAAGGTGCTTATTCTAAAGGCAACTGGACTTTGTTTTTCCTTGAAGACTTAAATCTTCAAGGAAAAACAAAGTCCAGTTGCCTTTTGAATAAGCATCTTTGGGACAATTTTCAGTCTTCTTGATTCTGATGAGTGGGTCAACCAGGAACAAAGTTTTCTACAGTGCACTTATGGGCCATGAAAATTGGTCATCTGATAGCTTTTCCTTTTTAAAAAATGGACCTCACAATTGTTGTTGTTGTTAGTTGCGAAGTCGTGTCTGACCCATCACGACCCCATGGACAACGTTCCTCCAGGCCTTCACAATTATTAAAGGCTAATAAAAGAAACCCTAAGCATATCACATAATCAAGTCTTTCTGTTTGAAAACGTTACACACACCAAATGGGATAATTTAGTCTCTGGCAGAAATTCCTAATGATAAATTGCTTGTGGGAGCAAGAGCCACTCAAAGCTAGGCCATTCTGAATCATACTCTAAACAAAGGAAGTGCTGTACCGAATACAACATGTGGTCGATCTACAGTTAACCTAGCTTGTTGGGTGACAGAAGTATATTCTTCTGCAAAACAAAATGGGAAATTAACATTTTGTTGGCACTGCAGTGTTTTCTTCAGGAACAAGGTAATTGAAACAGAACAGGATGCAAATGACTCTAATCTAGAATATTGAAACCATCTTGAAAATATAAATAAATGAGACCACTGCATTTAATTATTAATTTCCTAATTGTGCAGCTTAGGTGATCTGGGACTCCTGATGTTTTCCAATTAATGAAAACTATGCTAAAAACCTTTAATGTGAAGAACAGCTGGTGATTTAAGGTACCTCTTTTAATATTCATTTTAATAACTCCCAAATGGAGGTAGAACTAGTACAATATACTTTCTTTAAAGTTCATTTCCTGTCCCTAGGATATTTATTGGCCCTTTAATGCTGGCCATTTCCACTTTCCACTTTTCCTGTGAGCCTTCTTCTAGTTTTCATTGACTTCATTCCATTCTTGACCTCTTTTCCCCTCAAGAAAATTAAACACAGCCCAAGACAAGTTGGACGCCAATTAGTTTTACAGCTCTTCTTACCTCCCTTTCTTCTGCATTCCTTAGTTCATTGAGTCACCCATAATGTTACAAGACTTTAGGAAAAAGGACATACACTCACAGTGCAAAATAAAGGTAATTAAAAAGATGTGGATAGCAAACAAAAATCCATCTGAAAAAGTCAGAAAAAGCGTTGAAAGTATGAGATTGAATGGTACATTACTTTGTTCTGTCTATAGAATGAATATAATGGCAAAAACAAAGCTGGGTATAATAGGAAAAAATAACATTAAAACTGCCAATACAAAAGGGAGGTGGGAAAACAAATACTTAAAAATTGAACTAAATATCTTTGATTTTCAATGGAATACAACAAAATACAAGATCCAGTACACTGTTGATTTTTTAAATATATAAAAAAGAAATAGCCCATGCATTCTGCAATGTCAGTCCTATACATATTGTTTATTGCACGTTTTTTAAACCATGGGTTCTAATGGGTTATTCTTTAAACTATACACAGATGGATCTCTGGAAATTATTATAATGCCACTGTATAACTTTATTTTAATTTACTTTGATCCAAATTTATAACAATTTCACCATTAGATGAGCTGAAAGAAATTAAATCTGGTATTTGAGCTTCTTTGAATTTTGCAATGCAATTTCTCCCTAATACTACATATATTCGGGGAAAATATCTATATTATTGACAATGACTAATACAATGCCTAATAGCAGACCAAGTTGCTTCTGGAGAAATTTGCAGGATAATAAAGAGAGATTCGTTTACACACTGGCAGCGGTGAAACAAATGTAAGATTAGAAAAATGAGAAATTGAAATGGATTGATTCCCTTCTTTCTGTGCTTCCTGTTTTACCTCATGTATGATTATATTCCCTGAAGTATACTTCAGAATGCTTTCAGGTATAGAATTTTAGATTTCTAAAATGTAAGCTTACAAATTGCTTGGCCACTACATTTAATTTGCAACTTCATACACTTGGTCTTGGACAACATGCTGAGGTTGCATACTTTAAACAGATTTACTATGTCCCAGTGTCTTCAGAAGTCAGTGGCTAGCTTCCAAAGAAACCTGCTTTCGAAGTAAATACCAATAGCTTGGTCCTCACCGATGACTAGGCATTCAAAGTTTCTCTTGGAAGTGAGCCAAGAATGAAAGTATTTAAATGTCTTGGCCTGATTTCTAACTCAAGTCATGGTGATTTCCATGAATTCTAGCCTTAGCTTTCCTCTCTTTCTTTCTTTCCTCCTGGTCAACATGCCTGTGCCTGGCTGAGGAATTCTGGGAGTTGAAGTCCACAAGTCAAAAAAGGGCCAAGTTTGAAGACCCCTGCATTAGGCAATCAAATGATGATTGAAATAAGCAGCAGAAAGGGAAGGATTTGAGCCCTACATTCTGGCTCAGGACATAAATTGAGAAAAGGAAATGTTCAACCTGATAAGAGTATGTTTGGTATGAAAATGAGATGCTCTAGGACAGGGGTCTTCAAACTTGGCCCTTTTATGACTTGTGGACTTCAACTCCCAGAATTCCTCAGCCAGGCACACTGGCTGAGGAATTCTGGGAGTTGAAGTCCACAAGTCATAAAAGGGCCAAGTTTGAAGACCCCTGCTATAGGACAATGATAAGGCAGCTACAATTCCTATTTAGCAGAGGTTTAGATAAGAATCGTAGATGCCAATGCATTATGGCCAGCAACCCCCAAATATCCCTAAAATTTTACCAATTTTGAAAATTCCCATTTAAAGAAAAATATGGGGAAAGAGCACAACATAGGTTCTGTAGATTGTGTTGCTTTAACATTTACACAGGAAAGATTTGAGATTCCTTTGTAATAAGAAGGCAGTCCTTTCTTTTCTTAGGGGACCCAAATTTCATAAGAGAATGTATGTATGTTTGTATGTATGAATATATATATGTTTGTATGTATAGTGTGTATACATTCACACACACCAAACATGAACAAACATGCATTTTTTAAAGTAAGGCTTGCCTTGCTGGTTAATGGCATTAATGAAGATTGATGTTGATATGGAATGCTCTGCTGGCTCCAGTTTCTACTTGGGATGGGGACTGTCCAAGAATCCCAGAGCTACAGGATAGAGCAGAGTTGAAAAATCATTCTGGAAAAAAGCAAAAATAAACCACTTCTGGAATGCTGCCAAGAAAAGAGCATGGATAGAGTCATCAGGAGGTGAATCAACTTGGGAATGTTTCGATTTACTTTATTTCATTCTTCTAAAGCAACGGGAAAAGCTGCTTTACGTTTAGAGTGTTACGCTTCTCATCCAGCAGGTCTGGCAATGGACACTGCTGCTCACAGCACTTATTCACAATTTAGGATTATATTATCTCAATATCCCGATTTTTTGCCTTGAATTTTCCTGATTTTTTTAAACTTAAGGTTAGATTTGCGGCTACCATTTAAGGTAGTATACTATATATACTATATATACTAATATACTGAAATGCAGTATATTAACCTGTACAGAGTAAGGGAGGTCCATCTTGACAGAAGTACTATGCAAGGACTGTTAGCTAAGCAAAGAGGGCTCAAACATCCTTTAAGTCCTGGGAAATAAAGTAATATTTGGAAGTGACTCAGGTAAACACCTCCCTGACACATATGCACCCACACAAGAGTTCAGCTGCAAAAGGGTTTACTTGAGTTTGTGCAATTACAAGCAGTGGTAGGGAAGGTATGGAATCACTTAGTTTGAGCAGTCCCAAATCTCTTGAAACTTGTCTGTAAAGAGTTTCCAGTAGCCAAAGTCCAACTCAGTAACCGGAAGGGTCATCAGGACACAATCTAATGGTCTCAGCATCATGGTTAGGCCATCAACTAGTCCAGTTTCAAAGGAATAGAGGTTAAGCACAGAGTTTTCAGTAAGTGTAGTTGTTGTTCCCCATGAGGGATGGGTTGCTAGTGGTGGCTCTTAAATAGAGCCCCCATCAGTTGCAAGCAATCATTGGTGGGAATGGACTTGTTTCATGAGGAGCCACATAGACCTCCTCTATTTTGCTCTTTGCTGAGCCCTGCATGCTTTAGCTCAGGGGTCTTCAAACTTGGCCCTTTTATGACTTGTGGACTTCAACTCCCAGAATTCCTCAGCCAGGCATGCTGGCTGAGGAATTCTGGGAGTTGAAGTCCACAAGTCATAAAAGGGCCAAGTTTGAAGACCCCTGCTTTAGCTACTTCCAACTTCTTCAAATGCTCTGCAGTCGAATCAGCCCTAGATGTCTCCCTGCAGCTCTCCAAGGCAGGCTGTTATTCCACAGGATCATCTGAAGCAATATCCTCTTCCTGCTGCTGCTTAGAGTCAGAGTTGGCCCTGAGAATGGGGGTATGAGTAGGAGGGGGGGTACAGTGCAATCGGACTGATGTCAGCCCCACTACATCTAGGAAATCAACTGCCAAGAAGGTTGGAACTGCACTGCATCAATGAGATGGGGTATAAGGGGTTCTTGGCGCTCTCTGACCGTGGTTGTTTTTTTACAGACATTTCATTACCCAGATTGGGTAACATCATCACTGCTAGTCTGATGATGTTACCTAGTTAGGGTAATGAAATGTTTGCAAGAAAACAGCCAAGCTCAGAGAGCATCAAGGGACCCCTCATTTCAACCCTGAGCTACAAATATTCTCCTTTATTGAGATGAGCCATAATAAAAAAATCTTGCAAGTCTGATTGTGTCCTTTTTTACTTTAAGTATTAAAATGCAAGCACTGAAGGAGGAAGAAGATTAATTCCAGAGCTGTAATTGCTAATAAATAGCAGTTTAAAAGAAACATTCAAAAACAAATGCAATACCGAAGAGAGACTAGAAGAAAGTGATTGTAAACTGAAAATATCTCAGCATTTGCCCAGTACCTCATACAATAGGGATAATTAAGTTTTTTTCAAATTAATATTATTGATTACTGGAAAACTCTAAAGAGAAGATTTATATGCTGCCTGATTCTGGGCAATTTACAAATTGTTAACACTTAAAAACAAAAATACAAGAAACACAAAACAAAAGATTTGGGCACTAGCTAAACTTTTAGTAAAAAGATCATCTTCACAAGCTGGTTTCTGTACAAAGGAAAACATCCTTGCATGATAGTGAGGAGGTTTGCATGTTGCTCACTCATTGCACGCTATACACCCAATGGTGCACTTTACCTGTACACAAAACAAGTGAAGATATCTACATTAACAAAGGCGAGCCAGAACAATGAAGTATCACAATTACATTAATTAGTAACTTAGAGACATATGCAAAAAAAAGAGGAAAAAAACACCTGATTTTTTTTGTTTTTAAAAGTCTTATCTTTATGGGCAAAAACTGGTGAAGGTGGAAGAGGAGAAAGAACATAATAACATTTATGTTCTAATTAAACAGTGGAATGGAAAAACATGGCTTTTAGATCAAGGACTGGAAAACTAAGAATACATATACATTTACATTATTAACCACCCCTGAAGAACAGCAGCTGTTTAGAAAGGAAAGGAACAGGAAAAGATCAGAAGCTACAAATAGTTCTTTTCTTTTACTGACTCCAAATGTCTAATACCTTTTGCCCAGCTAAAACAAGATTATCAAGTAAGAGAGAATAACATGCAGCAGATCCTTATAGGCCAATGGTGGCGAACCTATGGCACGGGTGCCAGAGGCGGCACTCAGAGCCCTCTCTGTGGGCACGCACGCCGTCGCCCCATCCCCGCCATCCCCATGGTCCCCTCCTCACCAGCAGCCCCCCCCGGAGGAGAGTTGCCCCGGGTGCAGCCTGTGCAGAACAGCGCAGCCAAGGACATGGCAGCTGGGCAGTGGGGACAAGACTCTGCCCTCACGCCCCATCGTGTATAGATGGTGCTGCGGGGCGCGGACACAGTGTGTGGCCGCCATGATGCTGCTGGGCCGCCTGGGTGATCTGCTGTGGCGGGCCGTGGACATGGTAGGTGGCCCTGCGGGCAGGAGACGCAGGGACAGGGCAGGGGCGAGGTGGTTTTTGGGCACTTGGTCTCTAAAAGATTCGCCATCACTGTTATAGGCGATTCAGTGGGCCTCCCCAAAAGGATTTGTCTGGAGAGCTCTTGATTAGAAAATAAGCCTGCTAGCCACTTTTTCTGCTCTTCCCATTTGAGATGTTTATTTTTATATATTACAAGAACTTCTGTGCTGCTGCAAGTCTACCTTCAGCCTAAGCAGCTCCTTCCTACAAGAAAGCAAAGCAATAATTTTTTTGAAACATTACTTTCTATAGTCACCCGAAGCACTTTAAAAGATCAGATTTGGTTCTGGTTTTCTTCTTCTTCTTCTTTAAACATGGAATTCCACTTCTTTGGAAGAGTTTTTTTTTTAAAATTATCCCACTTTCCAATTTTAGTCTGAGATTCAGGATTTGGCTGGATCTAATGCAGGTTTTTGAACATTAATCTATTAATGAAATAACATTATTAATTATCAAAAGTAGCCAAGTTATTAATTTAATGAGCCTTGAATGTACGTTGGTCCAAAAAAAAAGCTGAAGGCTATTTTGTTCCTGAAATGGTTATATAGTTTGACTAACACCTGGAGTGTCTAAAAAGAAGACATCTGGAAAATCCCTTCCCCCCAAGAAAAGCCCAGGAATTTCAGACATTTGTGAAATAAGGTTTTAGTCTTTTATTCCTGGAGCTCTTAATACTATGACAGTATACTGTAACATGTCTGAATTCAGTGCAATGAAAACTGTGTAGCAGACCATATTGAAAAAGAATGGATCCTGATTTCGGTTTCAGTTTGCACAAAACTAGGGAGGAAAAGGGAGGAATTTTTTGAAAATTGTTGCTCAGATATCAGGTGAAGAATGAAGTTTCAGAGCAAGCATGGCAATAATAACTGGAAAAGTTGTTGCTGGGCTCATGACTAGCACTATTGTTAGTATAAAAGTACTTCTCAATGTTTGTAAGTGGCCCTATGAAGAAATGTACCCTTGCAATTAATTTTAAAGACCTCCTAAGATTATGTAAAGATAAAACATGAAAAGGGGCATATTTGACAGTTGGAAGATAATCACACATGTTAATGTGAATTCTGTCTCCCATTACAACCCAGGTGTATTTTTTCTAAATATATAATATTTTTTTTCTCCCCCTCTCCACTTCTGATGCTAACTAGCTTCTGATGCTAGTTAACTCCTTCCTTCCTTCCTTCCTTCCTTCCTTCCTTCCTTCCTTCCTTCCTTCCTTCCTTCCTTCCTTCCTTCCTTCCTTCCTTCTTTCTTTCTTTCTTTCTTTCTTTCTTTCCTTTCCTCCCTCCCTCCCTCCCTCCCTCCTTCCTTCCTTCCTTCCTTCCCCCCCTCCTGTTATTCTTCTAATATCTCCTAGTTCCAAAGAAAGATCTACAAGTTCTGTACACTCTTGCTTCCACACTTAATTCTTAGAAACATTTCCCCCTATTTTAGCTATTATAATGTACTTATTTAAGGTACCTGTTTCACCATTTGATGCTTAACAAAACTTAGCAATACTGCAGATCGGTTGTTTACATTGAAATCAAGGTGTGAGATAGTGATGGTAGGTAAATTATTTGGCAGTTTAGTTTGGCATTTATTTCAGTAGGCTGATTTTAGAATGCTAAACAGGATCAGACCTGGTAAGTACTTGGCTGGGAAGCCAACACAAAATAGGATGTGGGGTGGAATGGGGTTGGGAAGGAAAGAAGGAAAATCATCTTTATTGTCATTTTTTACTGTGAGCACACTGGCACACATTAAAAGTAAAATTCTGTTGTCTGTTCTCAAAAGAAAATAAATATATATATATACCCATGCCCATACATCATCATCATCATCATCATCATCATCATCATCATCATCATCATCATCATCATCATCATCATCATCATCATCATCATCATCATCAAGTTGGAAGGGACCTTGGAGGTCATCTAGTCCAACCCCCTGCTCAGGCAGGAAACCCTATACCATTTCAGACAAATGGCTGTCCAGTCTCTTCTTAAAAACTTCCAGTGTTGGAGCATTCACCGCTTCTGGAGGCAGGTTGTTCCACTGGTTAATTGTTCTAACTGTCAGGAAGTTTCTCCTTAGTTCTAGGTTGCTTCGCTCCTTGATTAGTTTCCATCCGTTGCTTCTTGTCCTGTCTTCAGGCGCCTTGGAAAATAGCTTGACTCCCTCTTCTTTGTGGCAGCCCCTGAGATATTGGAACACTGCTATCATGTCCCCCCTCGTCCTTCTCTTCATTAAACTAGACATACCCAATTCCAGCAATCCAGCAATCCAGCAATTCCAGCAATTCCAGCAACATAATACACATTGTTGTTGTTAGTTGTGAAGTTGTGTCCAACCCATCGCGACCCCATGGACAATGTTCCTCCAGGCCTTCCTGTCCTCTACCATCTTCTGGAGTCCATTTAAGCTCACGCCTACTACTTCAGTGACTCCATCCAGCCACCTCATTCTCTGTCGTCCCCTTCTTCTATTGCCCTCAATCTTTCCCAGCATTAGGCTCTTCTCCAGTGAGTCCTTCCTTCTCGTTAGCTGGCCAAAGTACTTGAGTTTCAACTTCAGGATCTGGCCTTCTAAACAGCAGTCAGGGTTGATCTCTTCTAAGACTGACCGGTTTGAATGCCTTGCAGTCCAAGGGACTCGCAGGAATCTTCTCCAGCACCATAGTTCAAAGGCCTCAATTCTTTGGCGCTCAGCCTTTCTTTTCTTCTTTTTTTTTTAATTCATAAATTTTATTAAGTAAACATTTAAAAACAGGTTGAACACAGTGTGACTTTTCTGGCTGTTATTTGCCATACATACTATACCATATACCATATATCTCCCTATTCATTGATAGGTATTCGTTATACCATTTACATATTACCTTTTACACTATTTACATATTTATATATTTACATACATATTTACGTCTATTTACAACATAACTTCCATTTCAGTTCTTTTTTCATATTCTTTCTAATCTCTATCTTACGCTCTACACTTTCTCTCTTCTAAACGAGCTTTCTTTGTTCTGACTTTTTCTCCTCGAGTCTAACCAATAGTACATCTTATCCCAAACTTCGTAATATTCTGTTTCATCCTTGTCTTTGATTTCTAATGTTAGTCTATCCATCTCTGCACATATCAGAATTTTTTTAATTAATTCACTCTCCGCCGGGGAGTTTCCTTTTTTCCAGTTCTGGGCGTAGACCAACCTTGCTGCTGTTATAATATGCAATACTAGATATGTCTCTCCTTTGTTAAACTTCCCATCTATCATTCCCAGTAAAAACAGTTCTGGTCTGGGATCTATCTTCAGTCCCAGCATTTCCTCCAACCAAGTCTTTATTAGCCGCCAAAATTCTTTGCCTTTGGAACAGGTCCACCACATATGATAATAAGTCCCTAACACTTTCTTGCACTTCCAACACTGTGGTGACATATCTTTTCTCATCTTTGCCAGTCTTGTTGGGGAGAAGTGCCACCTATAAAACATTTTGTACAGATTCTCTTTATATGAGGTGGCCAAGATTAACTTTCTATTTCTTTCCCATAACGTATTTTTTCGTCTGTAGCCCACTTATTCTCATCATATAGTTTCGTATAGTAATTTTTAATTATCTTTTTCTTCTCTTCGCTTTGGTGTTGTATATTTCCCTCTTCGTCCTGTAAATTATTAATCCAGCTCCTTTCTCTCTGCTTCTTTAGCTTATACAATAGCCATCTCCCTGGCTTGTTCGCATTCTCAAAGAAATTCTGACCGCTCCTTTTAATTTGTTGTGCTAGATCTTCTTTCTCAAGAATGGACAGCTTATGTTTAATCACTTCCATTTGTTGTTTCAGGCTTTCATTTTGGCGTTATGTTGTAGTTCTATTTCTAATCTTTGGAATTCTTCTTCTAGGTTTTTTCCCTTTTGTTTCTTCTTTTTGTCTTCTCTTGCCATATAAGCTATAGCCACTCCTCTCACATACGCCTTCGTTGTATCCCATAGATTTTGTATGTTCGTATCCTCTTTTTTATTTTCCTGGAAGAACAACTTTAGCTGTTCCTCCAGCTTTATTTTAAATTCTTTGTGTTTTATAATCGCTCTTTTAAGTGTCCATCTGCCTATTTTTCCCCCCCCTCTCCACCTGATTCTCACCGGGTTGTGGTCCGCCCAAAGGTTCATTTCTATTTCCACTTCCCCCATTTCCTGCGATAGTTCTGTCGATATCCAAACTATATCTATCCTAGACCATGTCATATGTCTACTTGAATAGTACATATATTGACTTCCCCCTTGATTCTCTTCTCTCCAGATATCTCGCATCCCTAGTTCGTCCACCATCTTAAAAAAAACTTTTGGCAATATTCTTCTAGGTCCCTTTCTTTCTTCCTCGCTTTTATAATCTAACTTCCTATCTACTATTACGTTAAAGTCGCCCATAATACAGATATTCTCACAATCTATCGCCCGTAGTGTATTAAATAATTTCCTATAGAACTGTTCTTGACCTCCATTTGGGGCATAAATTCCTACTACTATTATCCGTTTTTGATTAATTGTCATCTCCACTACCAAAATCCTGCCTTCTGTATCTTTATAAATTTGCTTGGCTAAGATTGACTCTCTAATATATATCACTACTCCTCTTTTTTTGTGCTGTGATAAACCTCTTCCTCATTTTTGGACATTCCAACACCTGTCTATGTTGTTCCTTAATGTGAGTTTCTTGCATAACTATAACATTTAAATTTCTTCTGATCAATTTATTAAATTTTTCCCCCTTTTTTGAGGAGAGTTTAGGCCATTAATATTCAAAGATAGGATTTGGAGTTCTCCCATCCTGTTTCTACTTATATCTAGTTTTTATACCTCTCGTTATTCTAGTCTCCTTTGGCTCCTCTCTCAGCTCTTGTTGTTCCCTTTCATGATTTACCGTTTCCTCTCTCTTCTCTCTTCTCATTTCCCCCTGTTGTCCCTCCTCTTCTACTCTAGCCAACCTTAACTCCCTCACTTCTTCAACATCTCTCTCTAATTCTTCTTCACTGCTAAGGTTTTGCTTATAAAATTCCTCCGCCTTATCTGGAGTATCTATTCTAATCTTCTTGTCCTGCCATGAAATCAGTATTCCCTCTGGTATCAGCCATCGAAAGTTAATTTTATTTCTAGTCAGTTTCGTTGTCAAGAAGTGGTAGGGTCTTCGTAGGTCCCTAACTCTTTTCGGCACCTGCTTTAAGACAATCAGCTGTTTCCCCTTACATTCTAATGGCTCATCTCTCATTCTATGGAGGATCTCATCCCTAATCGACCTTTTAACGAACCTAACATGAATCTCTTTAGGCAGGTTGTGTCGTCTTGCGTAGTTTGTGTGGATCCGATAGACCTCATCCATTTCACTCAGCATTTTTTCTTTCCCTATTCCCAGAACTTTTGCTAGTAAATCCGCCATCAGTTCCAATAAATCCTCTCCCCTGTCCTCTCTTATGTTCTGAAACCATAAGTATTGGTCAGCTTTTTCAGATTCTAAGGCGATAACTGTTGCTTCTAGTTCTTTATTCGCTCTGGTTAGCTTCTCATCTATTTCTTCTACTCTTTTTTCTTCCTTTTCCATCCTTTCCTCCATCTTTTGTAATTTCTGTTCATTCTTTGCCATCTGCTGTTGGAACGATTCCAATCCTCCATCCATTACTTGCATCCGTTCTTTGAGATCGCTTGTGTCGTTCCTCACCTCTCCAATCTCTTTCCTCAGCTCTTCATGATTTCTAGCCATGGCCTCTTGCATCGCTTGTAATAAGACCTGTATGTCTTTAAATGAATTAGATCTTTCTCTTTGCAGAAGCTCATCAATTGGTTTTTGGCTCGATGGATTTAAGATAGTTGAGGCAGTCTGTGCCCCCTTCTTCGCTGTCCCTACCTTGGGTGGGTTTGGAATACTCGTCATTTTAAATTCCACACTTCAATCAGCCTTTCTTATGGTCCAACTTTCACAGCCATATATTGCAACTGGGAAAACCATGGCCTTGACTATATGTACTTTTGTTGGCAGGGTGATGTCTCTGCTTTTTAGTATGCTGTCTAGATTAAATTCAGCAAAAAGTCCTTAGGGAATTTTCAGTTACTAATAAATGTGGTTATTGTCTTTTCTCTAATCAGACAAATCAATTTTGCCATCTCTGTTAATCCTGTCATCTTCACCAGCCATTCCTCGATTGTCAGTATTTCAAGTTCTTTAAAGAAAGAGTATTATTGACAGAGAGACTGCATGGATGTGTCTAGAAATCAAATGTCTGTTTGAGGGCCTCTTTACTTTCACAACACATGATTTAGCAAATGCAAGCAGAATCTCAGTGCTTTCAGGTTAAGGCCTGAAATGCAAGTAAAGTATGTGGAGATGCTGAGGTTAAAAACAACTATTTTAGCAATCTGACTTCTGTTTGACTGTATATTTTTGTGGTGCTAATTTTGTGAACTTCACTGCTGTGGTTTATTTCAAAAACGTGTTTATCTCAAATTTATCATTCAGCTGCTTCTATAGCTTGTAATCAGATAAATCAGGTAATTGCCACATGAATAATTAAGTGCTAATTATTATATTTTGTAATTTATTATAAAGAGACTTTCCAAAGCTTCATGTGTATATATTTCTGTCAAACACTGCTAATAGAGAAGAGGATGTTTTGAATCGTGTTGGTTGAAGGCTGGTTTCATTAACAGGATACAATTTATTATTAACATATTTTAAAGCATTAACTTAAAATATTAATTAATACAAGTCAAACAAATGTTTCTTTTCTCCTTCCAAAATCAGCTCTATAGCTTTAGCTCTACCCAAACCTAGAGACATAAAATCCTATTTAATTCCCATGTTTTTTGTTGGAGAAAACATGGGCTGTTATTCCATTTTTTAGTTCCAGGGTTTTTCTTTTCTTTTTCTTTTCTTGATTTCTAAGCACAACAAGGTTATTTTTGAATGCCATTCTACATAATATAACTGTGTAATATTTATCCAACTGAGTTGGTGATTAATAAACATTTGCAGAAGCTATTTATGTGAATATATCTCCTGTCAGGTAAAAACTGTTTAGATATGAGATTTTATCATTACTGATGGACAAAGAAGGAAAAAGAGCCAAAACTTGTATATATATATTTTCTTTTCATATACAACCTAGACAGACTTATGTAATACTTTGGTACTGAGGGTTACATTTTGCTTTAGGTGAAAGGCAAGGCAAAGCTGCACTGTAAAAATGGATGAAGTAAGACAAAACCCAAATTTGATCCAATTTTGTTCTAATGATACTTATTTTAAATGTCAAACAATTTAGACAAATGTTTACATTCAACTGAAATGAAACTTATCTAAAATAATATTGAATATGCTTATTTCTGTTTGTTCAATCATTTTCTCTATTGTGACACTGAACATTATCATTTTGTCTATTGGCCAAATGTGATTGGACATACAAGGAATTTGTCACTGGTGCATAAGCTTTCGCTGTACATACAAACAACAAAGTAATATAATCATAAGATACCAATAGGAGAAGGTAATAGAATTAAATGAGAAGGAAATAGTAATACAGCTATATTATGAGAGTAAATATCCTTAGGCATAAGACAGTGATGTGGGAATTAGGTGTTCAGCTGAGTGATGACATGGGGGAAAAAACTGTCTTTATGTCCAGTTGTTTTGGCATGCAATGCCCTTTAGTGCTGTCCCAAGGGGAGGAGTTGAAACAGTTTTATGTCCAGGATGTGAGGGGGTCTGTAGATATTTGCTCAGTCCTCTTTTTGACCTGTACAGTATACAGGTCCTCAATGGAAGGCAGACTGGTTGCAATTGTTTTTTCTGCAGTCCTAGCTATCCATTGAAGTCCGTACCTGTCCTGTTTGGTTGTATACCAAACCAGACAGTTATAGAAGTACAATGACAAACTCAATAATTCCTCTGTAGAACTGTATCAACAGCTCCTTTTACAATATACCTGTACACTTCCCTATGCATTTGTACATACTTTGTTGCTTAGTGTTTAAAAATCTACAGCGTGGATAAAAAAAAAAAATCTAAGCTTGGGAATATGAAACTAATTCAAAAAAGTCAATTGTCATACATTTGGCCATATTGTGATGATCAACTACTGTTTTCTGATATGAACTTTCTAATATAACAGCTAATAGAGTTCATGTTCAGAAGGTAATCAAATAGGTAGCAGCTACAAGTTCTATCTGTGTTGACAGAATGATCAGGAAACTTTGGAACATTCAGTTCTTCTCTCAGGCCATGTTGATCTCGTCATTCGGGCATGGTCTTCTACTTTTCCAGGAAATCTAGAAATCTTTAGGAACAGAAAGTATTTTAAAGCTTTTCAGGTATGTTTCATGATGTTCTAAATATGGTATCCCAGAAATGGTTTGTGATGATTCAGGAAAACTTCAGACTAGATCCAGAATTGCCAGAGGAAGAATGGAATGTTCCGGAATTCCATGGAATGTTCCATTGCTGGAGATAGAATGCTTTACATATTGTATATCTAATTGTAAACAGTCATTTTTAATAATACCATTTTTTAATAATACTACTTTAATAATACCACTAATAACACCATTTTTGTATTACAGTTAAACCTCATAAGTGATTCCCCCTTCCCCCATTACACAGTTTGCTGCACATTTTCTAGTTATTAGCTTTGTTTCATGGCTCTTTGCCTTCTCCTTCGTGACTTGGACACTGTCTGAGTGTGCATATACATGTTAGTAAAGAGTCTGGCAAGCAATAATACACAGCCATGAAACTGGATTCCATTTACTGGGTTACAAATTGTGCAGACCTGAAATGAGGCCATAGTGACATAAGTTATTTGTTATGTTCATGAGTTTGTCTAGCTTCAAAAAGAATTCAGAGCAGATGGGTTTATTGACAGCTATTAACCATGATAATTAAATGGAACCTCCAACAGCATTTCTCAAAGAACCAGATGCTGGGAACAGGCCACCAAAAAAAAAAAAAAAGGCAGCCTCCTTCACATTCTGTTTGTGAATTTCTGGAAGCAACAGGGTAGTTCCTCTTTGAAACAGAATGCTGGGCTACATGGATTTCAGCTGAATCCAGTGAGATGATTTCATGTAAGATCCATTAACAGAGGACTTAGGGCAGGGACAAAAAGTATAGAAACCATAATTTGTTTGATGTAAATAGTGGCATTATTAGAGCTGGATGCTGGGCATAAAATCTGAGGCCCACAACATAGATGTCCCACAGGCAAATACCAGAACATCTTTGAATGTCAAAAGCGGTAAAGTAGACTATCAGGATCCATGGGCATATGGAGGAACAGAAGAACCAGGAAGGAAAGAAGGAAGGAAGGAAGGAAGGAAGGAAGGAAGGAAGGAAGGAAGGAAGGAAGGAAGGAAGGAAGGAAGGAAGGAAGGAAGGAATACTGTTGTATGATAAACATATATGGAGGAGGAAAAGAGAAAATAAGGTCAAAGATGATCCAAGGAAGCCATATTATAGAAAAATCCAGGAGATCCTTTTTTTATTTTGCATATACTTAATCTAGTTATAGCTCTCACCAGTGATTCTGACAGCACGCAATTACACACTTCAGAGAATAGAGGATGCCCAGTGGTGGGATTCAGCCAGTTCGCACCAGTTCGGCAGAACTAGTAGCTACTTTTTGGTTGCCCAGGCCCAGAATGGACTTCTGGAAGCGGCATCCACACAGAAAACCGGTTGTTCACATATTTGAATCCCATCACTGAGGATGCCCACCACTCCTCCCTACCAGCCAGGTTTCAGGTTATGTGTGTATATATATCAGGAACAAATGATGTCACAGGCACTATATCCTCACACAAATGAATGCATAATTTGGGGCTGCCAACACTTTGCCAATGACTTCTGTAACAGAGAACCTGGTTTCTTGAAATGTTCTCTACCACCAGCTCTTTCCCTTAGAGACCTGACCAAGCAGGATTCTAGAATCTCCCTGCCTTTAGCTATGTGAACATTTTTGCACAATATGACCAACTGGGGGTGGGTAGTTCAATCCAAGGGAAACTCAACCTGTTTCGAATTAAAACTATCTACTGTTTCACTGCTGACCAGGTTGTGCTGTTTTCACATGATTTCCCTGCTATTGACCCAGTGAAATTAGTTGTATGCAACTAGAGCGAGGAAAGTGAAATGAAAACAAGGGGATCGAATGATATGATGCTCAGATGTGCAGGCCAGGCAGCACCACTGGCTGTATAAGGGGGAAAAATAGTTAAAAGAGAGTATTCTAATATGAATTATAGTTATGGGAGAAGAAACTGTACTGTAGTAGCTGGATGATGTTGTCAAGCAAGGGCAAAACCTTCAGCACAAAGATATTCATATTTCTCCAGGAAATAAAATAAGAAAACATTTGAATCTTTCATATATATGTTGGCTATATGTATGATTATGTTTTATTCTGATAGGAAAGAATAATCAGAAGAATGTTATGTTTCATAAACTCAAGAAACTATAAGAAATGAATGACAAGTGAACTAAATGTAAAACCACTCTGTATTTCTTGTATAATTTTTTTAACCATGATGTGACTACAGAAATCCCTGCTGAATTATACTTTTCTTTCTGAATGACTCAAGATCCTTGTTTTTTTAAATCAAACTCCAAGAGCTTGATTTGGTCTATTCTGAGTTTCAAACAAGCATGGATTGAATAATCAGGAAACACTTGAGCTACCTAACATAGCATAACAATG
Source organism: Azemiops feae (assembly GCA_023970755.1). Lineage (NCBI taxonomy): Eukaryota > Metazoa > Chordata > Lepidosauria > Squamata > Viperidae > Azemiops > Azemiops feae. The sequence continues at coordinate 914,116 of JALGBA010000001.1, forward strand.
TCCACAGCATTTCGCTGGTCTACTAATTTAGTAACTTTATCAATCTTATTTCATTCTTTGATAAAGTGACTAAATTAGTAGACCAGCAAAATGCTGTGGACATAGTATACTTAGATTTCAGTAAGGCACTAATAATAATAATAATAATAATAATAATAATAATAATAATAATAATAATAATAATAATAATAATAATAATAATAATAATAATAATAATAATAATAATAATAATAATAATAATGATGATGATGATGATGATGATGATGATGATGATGATGATGATGATGATGATGATAATGATAATGATAATGATAATGATGATGATAATAATAATAACAACAACAACAACAACAACAACAACAAGGGGCCTCTATTCACATTTGTTTGTAGTGAACCTGGATCAATACAAAAAGGTTTATTATAATAATAATAAAGTTGGAAGGGACCTTGGAGGTCATCGAGTCCAACCCCCTGCTCAGGCAGGAAACCCTACACCATTTCGGATAAATGGCTGTCCAGTCTCTTCTTAAAAACTTCCAGTGTTGGAGCATTCACCGCTTCTGGAGGCAGGTTGTTCCATTGGTTAATTGTTCTAACTTTCAGGAAGTTTCTCCTTAGTTCTAGGTTGCTTCTCTCCTTGGTTAGTTTCCATCCGTTGCTTCTTGTCCTGCCTTCAGGTGCTTTGGAGAATAGCTTGACTTCCTCTTCTTTGTGGCAACCTCTGAGATATTGGAACACTGCTATCATGTCACCCCTTGTCCTTCTCTTCCTTAAACTAGACATACCCAATTCCAGCAACCGTTCCTTATATGTTTTAGCCTCCAGTCCCCTAGTCATCTTTGTTGCTCTTCTCTGTACTCTTTCTAGAGTCTCAGCAGCTTTTTTACATCACGGTGACCAAAACTGGATGCAGTATTCCAAGTGTGGCCTTACCAAGGCATTGTAAAGTGGTATTAATACTTCATGTGATCTTGATTCTATCCCTCTGTTAATGCAGCCCAGCACTATGTTGGCTTTTTTGGCAGCTGCAACACACTTCTGGCTCATATTTAAGTGATTGTCCACTAGGACTCCGAGATCCCTCTCACAGTTACTACTATTGAGCAAGGTACCCCCTATACTATACCTGTACATTTGGTTTTTCTTGCTTAAATGTAGAACCTTACTTTTTTCACCATTGAATTTCATTTTGTTAGATAGCGCCCAGTGTTCAAGTCTGTCCAGGTCCTCCTGTATCTTAAGCCTGTCTTCTGGAGTGTTGGCTATTCCTGCCAGCTTGGTGTCATCCGCAAATTTGATGAGTTCCCCGTCTATCCCCTCGTCCAAATCATTGATGAAGATGTTGAAGAGCACTGGGCCTAGAACAGAACCCTGGGGCACCCCACTACACACTTCCCTCCATGTAGATGCAGTTCCATTGAGGACCACACGCTGAGTACAGCTGGTCAGCCAGCTACGAATCCATCTGGTGGTGATGCTGTCTAACCCACATTTTTCTATCTTATCGAGTAGTAGGTTGTGATCTACTTTTATCAAATGCCTTACTGAAGTCCAAGTAAATTATATCCACAGCATTCCTCTGATCCACTAATTTTGTCACTTGGTCAAAGAATGCAATAAGGTTTGTCTGGCATGATCTGTTTTTGATAAACCCATGTTGGCTTTTAGTAGTGATTTTGTTTGCCTCTAGGTGTTCGCTGATTCGTTGTTTGATTATCTTTTCCAGAATCTTCCCAGATATTGAGGTCAGGCTGATAGGTCTGTAATTTCCTGGATCCATTTTTTTTCCTTTTTTGAAGATGGGAACTACATCAGCTCTTTTCCAATCCTCTGGTAGTTCCCCAGTGCTCCAAGATCTTTGAAAAATATAGTTCAGTGGTTCTGAGATCACATCTGCCAGTTCCTTGAGAACCTTGGGGTGTAATCCATCTGGTCCTGGTGATTTGAACTCATCTAGGCTGGACAGGTGCTCACTTATCATTTTCTTGCCTATCTTAACTTGTGTTTCTATACTGTTTTTTATGGCACTATTTTTGATAGGTTGGTCTGTTTTTTCCCTTTGTGTAAAGACAGATTAAAAGTTAAATAGTTCTGCTTTCTCCCTATTGCTTGTCACCTTCTTCCCACTTTCACCCACTAATGGACCAATCATTTCCTTCACTTTTTTCTTGTTTTTTACATGTTGAAAGAAGCTTTTTTTTGTTATTTTTGACTTTGGTCGCAAGCCTTAGTTCATTATGAGCCTTAGCTTTCCTCACTTCACCTTTGCAGGCTCAGGCTATTTGTTGATATTCTGATTTAGTTATGTGCCCCTCTTTCCACTTTCTATACTTGTCCTTTTTATCTTTCAATTTATCAGAGAGTTCTTTATGCAGTCATGCTGGTTTCTTTTGAGAGCTGTTATTTTTCCTCTTTGTTGGTATTGTGCTAGACTGGGCTTCTATTATCTTGCTTTTCAAAATTTCCCAAGCTTCTTGAGTTGTTTTCCCCTGGAGGATTCTCATCCATGGAATCCTTCCCAAGCCCTCTCTAAGTTTATTGAAATTAGCTCTCTTGAAATCCAAGACTCTAGTTTGACTGTGTTCTATTGCTTGTGCTTCCATAATGTTGAATTTGACAAAGTAGACCACAATCTACTGCTCGGTAAACTACAAATAGGTGGAATAGACAACACCACCACCAGATGGATTTGTAGCTGGCTGACAAACCGTACTCAACGAGTCGTCCTCAATGGTACTACATCCACATGGAGAGAAGTAAGCAGTGGGGTACCATAAGGCTCCATCTTAGGCCCAGTACTCTTCAATATCTTCATTAATGACTTAGATGAGGGGAACTTAGAAGGGGAACTCACCAAATTTGCAAATGACACTAAACTGGCAGGAATAGCCAACACCCCAGAAGACAAGCTCAGGATCCAAAAAGATCCTGACAAACTTGAATAATGATTCCTATCCAACAAAATGAGTTTTAATGTGGAGAAAAGCAAAGTTTTACATTTAGGCAAGAAAAATCAAAGGTTTAAGTACAGATTAGGTGAGACCTGGCTCAAAAACAGTAACTGTGAGAGGGACCTTGGAGTCCTAGTGGACGATCACTTGACCATTAGCCAGCAGTGTGCAGCAGCAGCCAAAAAAGCTAATACAATCCTGGGTTGTATAAACAGAGGCATAGAATCAAGATTACGCGAAGTATTAATACCGCTTTATAAAACCCTAGTGAGACCACACCTGGAATACTGCAACCAATTTTGGTCACCATACTACAAAAAAGATATTGAGACTTTGGAAAAAGTGCAGAGAAGAGCAACTAAGATGATCAAAGGCCTGGAGACTAAAACATGAAGAACGGCTGCAGGATTTGGGTTTGGCTAGTCTAAAGGAAAGAAGAAATAGGGGAGACATAATAGCAGTATTCCAGTATTTGAGAGGCTGCCACAAAGAAGAGGGGTCAAATTATTCTCCAAAGCACCAGAGGGCAGGACAAGAAACAATGGTTGGAAATTGATCAAAGAGAGAAGCAACCTGGAATTAAGGAGAAACTTCCTAACAGTGATGACAATTAACCAGTGGAACAGCTGGCCCCCAGAAATCATGGGTGCTCCATCACTGGAGGTTTTTAAAAAGAGACTGGACAGCCACTTGTCTGAGATGGTATACATTCTCCTGCTTGAGCAGGGGGCTGCACTAGAAGACTTCCAAGGTCCCTTCCAGCTCTATTCTATTCTGTTCTGTTCTGTTCATTCTGTATTAATCATGGGCGCAAGACCCAGATGGCTATTCCGTAACTACTTAATTTCAGAACAGATGCTTAATTGATGTTTGACTGAGTATATATAAAATGGGAAAGAAATCATAAGAACACTACTGTACATTATTGTTGAGCAGAAATCCTTACATGTATACCTCCCAAAATCTATAGGGTAGGCAGCAGCATATCTTTGCCTCTTCAGTAGAATGAAGATAATGTATTCAATGCTCATGTACTGTGGCTTTTTATGCATGGAGTGATGCTTAAAGATTAATGAAGCAAGCCATCCTGAGCTGAAACCAATAGCACAAAATGACTGATCTTCACTTATACAGGGAGCAATGCTGCATTAAGATTTATACACCAAATAAGTAGGCAAGAAATGTATAATAATTTGTACGTGAATACGTACCACAATTGAGCCCAAAATTTCTGTTGCTAAGACAGACAGTTGTTAAGTGAGTTTTGTCCCATTTTATGACCTTCATGACTGTTGTTAAATGAATCACTGAAGTTTACTTATTTATTTATAAAATTTATTGGCTGCCCATCTACCGTAGGGTAACTCTGGGCGGCTTACAATCATAAAAATATATCTGTACATGTACAACTCAAACATAAATGATTAAAATCAACATTAAAACCTAAGGACACATGGAGAAGGTGGGAGGTTGTTAAGTTAGTAGTTAAGCTAGTAACACGGTGGTTCAGTGAATCTGGCTTCTCCATTGATTTTGCTTGTCAGAAGGTGGCAAAAGGTGATCACATAACCCTGGGACACTGGAACCATCATAAATGTATGCCAGTTGCCAAGCGTCCGAATTCTGATCATGTGACCATGAGGATGCTCTGGTGGTCATAAGTGTGAAAAATAGTCATGTCATTTTTTTTTCAGTGCCGTTGTAACTTTGAACAGTCACTAAACGAATGGTTGTAAGTCGAGGATTACCTGTAAAGAAAGTCCCATGAGTTTACTTTGCAATCTGATCTATGTCTCCTCAGAAATAAATCTCATTGTAATCCTAGGAAAGTGGATAAAGGGTTGAAGCCTTATTATCTTACATTGATGCAGAGGAGAGTCCTGCATCAAAATTGTAAACTGAAATGCAGCCAAAATATTAAATGAATAACAACAACATCTGATGGAGATGAGAGCTTTTCTAAATGTTTTTCTAAGCTTATTGTTCATCACTAAAGAAATAAATGGGAATGTATAGCTTTTCCTTTATGGGGATAGTAGCAATTTGGAAAAAAAAGAGAATAGAAAAGTCATCGCATGGAAGGGTTAAGAAGTCTCCTCTCACACACCAGTTTTCCAATTTAGGCCACAACTAAATTGCTGCATTTTGTGAAGCAAAAGAAACTGGGCACAAGCTGCCTATGACAACATTTTATTGGTTCAACTTAAACTCTGACAGAATTCAATAAGTTTGATTTTGGCTGTTACTGTGTTTTTCTTAGGCTTCCATTCGTATTCTAGAGTGATTTATCTTGGATAAATGCTGTCAGCTGCAGGTATTTGAATCACCAAACCACAATGGTGTTTTCTTCTTTTTCATGATGGAAGATAAATGTATAGTACTCTGCAGTATGCCTGCCCCAAACTCAAGAACTTTGAAAGTTTTCTGTCTGAATCCATGGAGAATTGCCCTCGTTCAGTAGAAACAAGCTTAAGCTGCCTTAAGCTGCAACTGCATTCAGCCTGATGAATCTAAACCACCACCTCCCTGTCCCAAAACATTTCATAACCACGGTCGATAGTATTCTTCTACTGAATATGGGGAACAAGTCTGGGGAAACCCCCATTTTGGGTTAGCATTAGCCAGAAACTGGAACCATATGAATCATTTGTGTCAAATTCCAGTTAGTGCTAGCCAGAAATGGTGGCTAGATGACACCACCGCAGATTCCAAAAGCCACCCACTGTGAGTAAGAAGCCATGAGAACTTGAGGTTAGCTGGCATTCGCATTAATGAACCCGAGTGGCTTAGTTAGGGCTGTTTGAATTAGACTCTCCATTACTAATCTTCAGAAAGACAGGAAAACATAGCACGTAGCCACAGGAGCAGCCTCATTGCATGAACACAAATAAATGAAGTAGCTTTCGCTAGATCCAGCCTTCTGTACAAGCAAAATCACTTGTCTTTTCTTGAAGCACATGTCTGTGTAAATTAGTGTCAGCCGCACAAACATTTAAAATGCAAATGAGAGATAATGAGAGTTATTCCTCAGCCTCACTGTCATGTTCCTGGGTTCCTCCTCAAACTTCTTTTCCCACTGGGATGCTGGGATTTAGATGAATAATTGCTTCCCTTCTAATTAATGCTAATAGGATTTACCTATGTTATGTAAATCCACCTATCTATCTCATAAAGCCTATTGTAAAAACCCAGTCTTATGCACCATCTAAAAATGCTGGAGATAATACATTCCTGTTTCATTTAAAGAATAGAAAATCCAAAGGAATTGTTTCCAGTGGAAACAATTGGAATCTTTTCCCTATAATTAGCCAGTCATTGAGTAATGAATGAAAAGGCCAATGATTTTTTTTTTCTAAAAATTTTTAAATCCTATTTCGCTCAGCTTTCCACATTGTAGCTAATGGGTTTTTAAATAATAATAAAATCACATAAGCATTCCTAATAATAACCGCAGATCATTAAATATCTACATTGCCGAGTTTCCAAGCAACTAAACTACTTGTTTAGAAAAGCAAAAGCCACCCAGAAAAGGCAGATCACTTCCAAACTTACAAATTAATATAAATGATATTTTACTTTATTTCTTCAAATAATATCTTCCCATTATTAACAGTTGTGTTTGACGATCAGAGGATTCTATCATTTTAGTTGTATTTGGAAACCAGTTTCTGAAATGCTGTAATGTGCACTCAGGATATTCTGGAACATTTAGTTCATTTAAAATAGCAACCTTTAAAATCCAATTGCAAAGCAAATCCTATTCAATGGAGGGCCTATTGCAAATACCGGTAGATTCAAGTAGGAAATGATTAGTATTCTAGAGCTGCCAAACTAAAGATTCTGATAGGGTTGAAATAAATCCTACATTAATTAATCCATTTTAACTGGAAATGCCCCAAATGTAAGCTGGGGCATTTTTCATTCAAAGCATACAGATATCCTGCTATTGATACTCTCAGTAAGGGAATATCATAATAATAAGTATTGGTCCAACTGTGAAAAATTCAGTGAAGAATTTCCCCCCCCCCCCTGTGTCTTGTTGTAATAAGATTTGGGAATCACTCAGTGAAATTGATAGATAGACCATTAGTCAGAACTCATAAAAAAAAGCAATTGTACAGAGAGTACAAAGCCATTCCTGCAAAGTGTTATTGTGGCCTCCAGCTTTTTTTTTTATTATTATTTTTTTATTTATAAAACCAACCTTGGAGTCCTCCAGCTTTAAAAAAAATAAATTTTTAAGAGTTCCCTTTGAAGTCATATGGGATACACCTATCAAAACAGCCTTAAAGAACTTATCAATAGCCAATAGCCAGGACAGCTAAATATAACTCTGTATTCAGAGAAAATATATTTATTTAAAGAGCAGAGGACGTACCATTCTGTTCCCTGGAAACAGGAGGCTGAACAAGGCAGAGGGCAAGTCTAATCCAGTTGGTTTGGAAACACATCTCAGAAGAAGAAAACCATCCTCTATCACAGTTTCTGCATGATTGTAAATTACAAGTAACAATTTAATTTCATGCATTGTATCCGAATTACTGAAACAGTGAACAAATTGTTCACTGAAAGAGAAAAATTGTGTATGTGTGTATACAGGTAGTCCTTGATTTAGTGATCATTTAGTGATCATTCAAAGTTACAACAGCACTGAAAAAAGTGACATGGCCATTTTTCACACAACCCTTGCAGCATCCCGATGATCACGTGATCAAAATTCAGATGTTTCACAACTGACTCATGTTTATGGTGGTTGTAGCGTCCCGGGGTCATGTGATCACCATTTGTGGCCTTCTGACAAGCAAAGTCAATGGGGAAGCCAGATCCACTTAACAAGTTAGTGTTACTAACTTTAACAACTGCAGCGATTCACTTAACAACTGTGGCAAGAAAGGTCGTAAAATGGGACAAAACTCACTTAACTAATATCTTACATAGCAACAGAAATTTTGGGCTCAGTTGTGGCCATAAGGACTACCTGTATGTGTATGTATGAATGAAGTGGCCTACATTACAGCATTTTGCTCCTTGCAGAACTGGCAGAAAGGACAGATTCAATTACTATGCTTGCAATCCACAAATCACTTACCTGGAAAATCCAGTGAGATTATTCTTGAGTAAGTGATTTGGGGACTAAGGCTTTATGTGAAGTTTCTGCCTTTTAGAAGAGCATTTAACGACTTAGGTCAAGTGACTTGGGCCTTAATCTTTTAATTCTATTGCTGGATAAGATTCTTTGTAGGTTCATTGAACAAGGAATGTGGCTCTCTTTCTTGTCCCCTAAAAGGAGTCACCAACTGGAACCACTGGAAATGAGTTGTATTTATAGAGGAGACTTGAACTGATTTGTTTCAATAGCAAGTTGACAGAAAGAAAGAAAAAAGAAACAACCTTTCACGCTCCTATTCATGACTTCTTTGAACAACATGCAGACAATACCTATGTAAAGGAAGTCCAGAGGAGGCCCCAAATGCTTCTTGTGATTACTGCCCTCCTGATCATCATAGGTTTATTTTTGTCCTCCTGCATATAAATTGATTGTAAAGGCTTCCTGTCCTCAGATTTCTCTCTCAGAGCTTTCTGTTCTATTTCCACCTCTCTTCAAGGAATTTATCTCGTCCTTTCTCTTTCACAATATACTTTTTTTCTCTCCTCCATTTGGACCTAGGGATGGGACAAAAATGGCTTGCTTTTAATAAATATTCCATCTCTTTAGTGTTTGCCTTTACACTGTATGAATACACTAATTAATTAATTGCAATTTATATGCACTAGTCCAATAAGGCTTATACCTTGTTGTTGGGTTTTGGGCTACCTCTGTTCCAAGAAGTTATAAGGCACAAATTGTCTTCTTTTTTTCAACTGGGAAAAAAAATCATTTTTTAAAAAAATCATAATGCGCAAGTGAAGTTGTTTCTTCATCAAAGCTGGACTAAGAGATATCTGGATGTACTTAAAAGATCATCTTATTTCTGTTTCTTGATAATGTCTACAAGGAGACTGAGAGCATAAACATGAACAAAAGACCACAATCTTTTATATATATAAAAAAACCCCACAGAAATGATAATCTGTTATCATAAGGCTCTTCCAGAAGGCTCCCTAAATGCAGCAGGAAAGCTTGCTAACTATGCCCAGAGAACATAATTGGACAATGTTGGCTTCACCTGATTCCTGACTCACCATCAGTGGTGGGATCCAAATATGTGAACAACCGGTTCTCTGCGTGGATGCCACTTCCGGAAGTCCATTTTGGGCCTGGCAACAAAAAATTAGCTACCGGTTCTGCCGAAGTGGTGCGAACCGGCTGAATCCCACCACTGGTTATGATGGTTGTAAGTAATGCTAAATATTAGAAGCAATAACCACGGAGTAAAAGAAATATTTGGTTGACCACTAAATAAATGGGATGCAGGAACTAGCTAAGTCTTTGGCCTAGTTAGTAGTCCAACAGAAATGTCCTTCAATGCAGATCTAAAACTCTCCTGATGGCAATTCAGTAATTTAGCAATGAAAATATTGTAAAGTTCTTTCACATGATTGCTCGGTAAAGTGCAGTGTCTGAACACCCGGTGAAGCTGTTAGGCAATCAGTAAACTCAAGCTGATTGCTGCCTCCAGTTTCTCCAGTGTTGCAATAATAGAACAAATCACATTATGTGACATCACTTGACATCTTGACTTTCTCTAATCCCATTCAGTTGGCGGTGGCAGGAGGAATGCTGAACTCAGTGATGACATGCCATCTAAGTTGCTCCACTTTGTTATAGTGAAGTAGATTTTTTAAAAAGAAAAGTATTTTTTTTTCTGTAGCTGTCTTGCAACACCTATTCTGCATAAATTGCCCAATAGTCTTTCTGAAAAGAAAAGTGTAGGCATGTCACCACGGCCTATTCATAACAAAGAATATTTTTCATTCAAATACTGAGAAATTTCATGAGAAACAAACATCTGTAATATCTGACTCACATGTTCTGCTAAGCCAGAATGTGATTAGTTTTGATTTCTCTTAGAATATGGTAAAACCTAGCCACTGTAATTTATAAACCATAGTTCATGGCTTGGTTTACTGTGTGACCCCAGCCAATTTTGGTTTGTTCAGTGAGCAAACCATGGAATTTGGCACAGCATTGGAAATTAAATCCTGCCTAATAGGATTTTGGAAATGAATTCTGTGTTTGACATTTTATTTCTTTTAACTTTGGAAAATCTGTGCTAGCATTAATATCAATTATTCCAGCCTTCTGCAATTTATTTTGGCTTAAAATCCAAGCGGTGATCAACTCCACCCAGCTAAGTCATTAAATCAAGAAGCATTTATCCACCAAATGATCTGAAATTCATGAAATATTGTCTAGCAACAGGGTCTTGTTATTTAATTTTCGACGATGAGAACTCAGGATTTGTAAAAGATAGGTTAATGAGAAAGCTGCTGGGTGTTATGAAGTCTTTGTGTCTTTGCACCTTGAGAGGGTTTTCTTTCATAATTATGGGTCAACAGAAAGGAAATCACAGTTGCTGTGACAGACTGGCTATGAATGATTAATACCAAGGAGACCTGCAGTTCAGGGTTCTCCAAAGAAAAAAAGGGAGCTTTTGCAGGCACATTTAAAGAGAAAGCTCATTCAGGAAACTCTGCCTTGATCTTACAAATGAGGCAGCCACAAGATTGCCTCATAATCCATTCTCACCCAGAAAGCGTATTCTGGCTTTTCACCCGGCCTAGTCGAATGCTTAAGACAACCGCTGCAATAACTCTGGTTCATGGAAAGAGCATTTAAGAAGAACGCTTGAAAAATCTCATACAGTCTAAATGTGGCTCCCCTGTTCTCTCACACTCCATCCCCCACCCCGCCCCCACCGCATCAATTTCCTCAAGCAGTAAAAATCTGACTCTGGAAAGAAGGAAGCTCAACAAAGATAAGATGGCTGTCCAAAAGAAGATGGCTGCCCTCCTGTTCCATGGATGGGCAAAGGAGGTGGAGAGCACTGGTTGAGTGGTGTGAGGACCATTTTGGGGATCTGGAGACAACTTCAGGAAACTCCAATCAATAAGAAAGTGGGGGAGTGGTGAGGAAGAAATATTCTCATGACAAGCCCCTTCCATTAAAACTCTCATAGCATCGTTGCGCAGCTCAAGGGGAGAATGTAAGCAGCTCCAGTGATTTGGTGTAGTGCTGGGCTCTCCAAACTTGGCAACTTTAAAACTTGTGGACTTCAACTCCCAAAATTCCTCAACCAGCATGGAATTTTGGGAGTTGAAGTCCACAAATCTTAAAGTTGCCAAGTTTGGAGAGCCCTGGTGTCTCCAGGGGTCCTGGCAATGTAACCATCCATCTCTGAATGTTCAGTGCCAAGATTTATTAGCACTGAATCTGAATATTATCATCATGGTCAAAATGAGAGCTCCTATTTTGAGTGCAGCATATGTGTAAAATCACATGAAAAAAAGAAGCCTGTTTTTGTATATATTGCTGGCAGAGTAGCAGACTTATGTGTTCTTGATTCTCGCACTGTAAGAGAAGTTTTGGCCTAGACATACTTACACTAAGTTGTGCTGGTCATGTGGCTTTCCCCAGTTCTATCCGAGGTCAGGGTGATTGCAGCAGCGCTGTAGCAATTTCCCATCCTCTGAAACATTTCAAAGTATTTTAAGGAGTATTGATTGATTTTCGATCCCATCCAAAGAGAACCAGAGAACCAGACAGCAAAATTGTTTAGATCAGTCCCAGCAATGCAGCATGATAAATGCCCATGAAAACTGGTCTCTTGTCTTTTACAGATAAAATAAGATTTTTTTAAAAAAATCCAGGACGCATTTCTTTTCTTCTCTTTCTTGAAAGATAGAACTATTTGTGTTTAGTATCTTTGGGGTTTTTTTTTCCTCCCACACTAAGCAATACCCACCACTGAACACTAACCATGTTTAATAAAACCGTTTCTAAATGATAGCTACACCAAAATGTTGAAGTTCAGCAAAAGGAATTTTGTGTGATTTTATTGATATGTTGCGGATAACAGACCTTGGATACAGTACATTAAGTTAGGAAAGTCCACAGTAGGATAGTGTCCTGCCCTCTATCCTATGTGCCACTCCTAGATCCTGAATCTTCTATCTGTCAAATGCCAGGAAAATCAGAAGATCCAGACAGTTCAAATGGGTATAAAGGTTTATTGTAAGCTTGTGCTCTCTACAAGAATCCGAACTACTCTCTGCCAAGAGAAATTAGCAGGAGATAAGAGTAGAAGGAATTCAAGGTGGGCTGGACTGAGATCTCTTGTGGGTGCAAAGGGATTCATGACTGATGAGGTATTTGACCCCCTCCCTCGGGCTCAGCCTGGTCATCTCCTACACTATCCTGTGTACCACTCCTGGATCCTCTATCCTATGTGCCACTTCAGGGGCCAATCTCACATCTTCAAGTGTCCATCTGCACTAGGTCCTCTGAGAAACTTAGGGACAGAACATTTTCCTTTCAAGTTGTTAATTTTGTTAATGTTAATAATGACAGTAAGGTAATAATGTTATTAATGACATGACCGGGGATTATTACTTTTTAAAGAGCTTAAAATTGTTGGATGATGCTGTAAAAAAGAAGGGCTTGCTTTCTGCTTTTACATAGTTAAAGTCTTTCAAATATTCTTTTTAATTGGTCTTTAATTGGTAGTGGCTTTCTGTACATCCATATCCTTAATTTGAATGTTATTCATGGATCAAAAATGGAAAATTCTGACTTGGATACTGTTCTGTTCTCGCAAGACAGACATCAAGACGAGGCAGGTTCACAACAAAGGATCTTTTATTGATTACATTCACAGAACAGAAGCAAGCACACAATGGCAACAGGCCCTTTTATACTCCCCATGCAAGGGGATGCACAGCCAATCATTGCAGGCCATTCTCCTGCCTCGCGCATGCGCGCAAGGCTGGAGACAGCCTGTCTGGGTCCCAGGCAGACACGTGGTCTGTCTGGGTCTCTGCAACCTTTCTGCAGCCTTCCTGAGCCTTGCTGAATGACTCAGCAAGGCCCAGGACATAACACCTCTCCCCTCTTGGATTAAACAATACTTTACATTTTGTTTAACATCATACACACACACATGGCTGGCCGGTTGGCATATTATGCGGTCAACCGTACTCCTGGCAACCTATTTCCCTTCAGGTTCCCGTGGTATCCATGTTCTTTCACTCTTTGAAAATATGGGCACCGCAGCACTATAATTGTTGTTTACTCCTTGAGATAGTGCGGGCTAATAACCCTCCTGTGTGGTGGACAGGGACCTTACATATTCATTTGAATACTTCGGAGGACCCTTGACCCTTTCTGATCTCCGTGGAGCCAGATTAGGTGCAGGTGTAATGGTAGGTGTGGGAATTGTAATAGGTGCCTGGAGTGCCTGCTCCCGGGTTGCACAAAACAAACCAGGACTTTGTCACCCAGAAGACTCAGGGGTTCCCCCTGACTGCTGACTGGCTGGATCCACTAGACCCGAACCAGAGTCCCTTGGTGGGGTGGAGTTCCCCAAAAGTCCTTGGGACTCCTCTTGGGAGCACTGTCCCTCGAGCCCAAGGCCAGCAGCAGGAGTACCCTGAGTAGCCGATTTACGGCCATTTGCCCCTAGCCAGGGACCTCTGCCAGAGTCAGGAGCCGCCTCCATGGCAAGACCCCCATCTGGAATATTTGGATAAGCGCCCTCGTGGAGAGACTGTGGTCCACAATCGTAATTGGGGTCCCCCTCCCCCCCGAGAGCAGAGCCAGGGGCGGAAACATGGCCAGGAAGCCTCCAGCACTATGTGGCGTCTAATGGAGCAAAATGAGGGAAAAGAACTTGGATTCCTCCTATTGAATGAATCGTACTGTGACTAGAATGTGTCACAATCGTTTTCACATCCTGAAACATAAGAGCATGGGGAGAATGTACAAAAAATTGAAGAATTTTCCTTTGGTGAGGATTCAAGGCATAGTTAAGCATCTGTAGCCTTAGCATCGTAGATGAAAACAATACTACTTGCAAGTTTCCCATCATACAGAACTTGCTTATGGTGTTCAGCAAGGTGAATATCACTTTCAGATTTAAATTTGAAAGTACTCTTTATCCAGGTCCAAACTGATGTACCGCAAAACTCTGTTTTGGATTAAGAGCTTCAATGAATACATAGACTGCCCCGAGTTGACCACAGAAAAACCCTATTTGCATCAGCAGTTTCAGATGATCCCAAAAACATTTGTCATAGCTATCATTCGTATTCACATGCCAAACCATGTCACCATAGGATACTAGCTGACCATTAACGTCACAACGAATTTCACTATTCCTCCATCGATTGTAAATGTGCACAATGCTGATCATGTACCCCTTGCGAGGCTGGAAATCATACTTTACACAATATTGAAAACCTTTTGCCCTTTGACTTCAATGATGTGACTATTAAACAGCTACTAACAAAATGTACAGAATAGCCAACCCCTTTTCTGGTGCGAAAACAATAAAGATATGGGTTAACTTTATCAACATTAATATTATTCAATGGATCCATACAAGTGTTGGCGTAAACCCTAAATGTAAACCCATTTTGATAAGGCCACTTGTATGACAAGGCCCAGAGACCTTGCATACTACTGCTGTAACCCGGAGATGTCCAGGTCCATAGTTCCTTGCCAGATGGGATCGCCCACTTGTGATGCCTTTTAAGCAACATCTTGATAGAATGAAACCACCACAGGGGCCTCCGGCTGGCCGCAGGGCCTTCACTTCGCAGTCCGCAACGAGTCGATCTCAGAGCCTCTCTTTCAGCTCTTGGGACTCACATGCTGCGCCGCATTTTCTTCAAATCGACGAGACGGCCCAGCTTGGACATCGTTATGACCGATAGCCTCGTTGACATCTCTCGCCGCAAGGACGGAGAAGGAAAGGAGAAGGGGTCCCACGAAGCCAAGCCCACCTCCAGCGTCTTCGTACTGGCAGGCGGTTGCTTCTCCTGGACACCGCGCTTCTCGGAGAAGGGGTCCCACGAAGCCGAAAGCCCACCTCCAGCGTATTCGTACTGGCAGGCGGTTGCTTCTCCTGGACGCCGCGCTTCTCTTTGATGCCTTCCACTTCAAGGAGTGAGAAGGGGTCCCTTGAAGCCGAACTCACCTCCAGCATCTTCATACTGGCAGGCAATCGCTTCCACCGGACGCCGAACTTCTCAGCGCTTCAGGCCTCCTTTCATAAGTCAGCCTGCTTCTTCTTGCAGCGGATCCCACCTTCGTCGCCAATGTTCTGTTCTCGCAAGGCAGACATCAAGACGAGGCAGGTTCACAACAAAGGATCTTTTATTGATTACATTCACAGAACAGAAGCAAGCACACAATGGCAACAGGCCCTTTTATACTCCCCGTGCAAGGGGATGCACAGCCAATCATTGCAGGCCATTCTCCCGCCTCGCGCATGCGCGCAAGGCTGGAGATAGCCTGTCTGGGTCCCGGGCAGACATGTGGTCTGTCCGGGTCTCTGCAACCTTTCTGCAGCCTTCCTGAGCCTTGCTGAATGACTCAGCAAGGCCCAGGACATAACAGATACATTAAATATAAATTATACTGCTTGATCCTAAGTATATCTACCTAGAAATAAATCCAACTGCATCTACTGTGAGCTTTCCCTGTGTAACTCCCCATTCCAACATTCATATAAACAGTAAAACTGTTTACAGAACAATGTTGCATGATCAAAATCTCCAGGTGGATGGTCTGTACAGTCTTATTATGCATTCTGGGGCGCAATCAATCCATATTATTTTGCAGCATCATAGAGCTGGAAGCAATTTCAGAGGTCATTTAGGACAACGTTTTGGGCTGGGGAATTCTGGAAGTCCACACTTCTTCCAAGATTGGGTAACTCTGATCTAGGACAGCTTATTTAGTGCAGGATCACAGTAACTCTGATTGATGGTCAACTAGCTGCTTTCTGGAAACTTCAAGAGAAGGAGAACTCACCATGTGTCTACTTGTTTCACTGGCTGACAGTGAATGCAGTCAGGAATCTCCTGCTGGTATCTAGCTGGTATTTGTTTCTTTGATTCTGGCCATTGGGTCAGTAGAAAAAAAACTCCACTTTCTATTCTATGTATCAACCCTCCAGATGTTTGAAGACTGCTACTGTCATTTCTTCCATTTTATTTATTAATTTATATGCTCCCCAAATAAATTGAAGTGAAAATACATCCAGATCCTTTAACCGTTCTTCCCATTGTTTGGGTCTGATTCTTGCTTTGGAGCTCTGTCGTGCTTTGTATGTACAAATCTATTTGGAAGATTTGACCAAACATTGCTTCCATTAAATCCTGAGCAGAATTATTTAAATATTTTCCATGGTTTGGGGTTTTTTTTTGTTCTAGCAGGATCAGCAACTAGGCGGCTTTTAAAGTTTATTGCTACCAAGAGGAATAATAAACTTTCTTTTTACTTTTCCCCCCATTTTTGGAGGGGTGAGGGGGATAAGCCTATTTCACTCTGTGGCATTTTGTCTAGGACTGCAGATGTTTATGGTATGGAAACATACAATAAGGTTATCCTAACTTATCCGCTTTTTCTTCACTCATATCTTTGTGAAAAATGGACTGGAGACTTCTAACAACTGCGGCTGTGGAATTTCCTGCCATATCAAGACTGTTTCAAGAGAGCAAAAAATGATCAGTTCAACAGTTCACTGTTCTTTCAAAATGTACATTTTGCACAGAGTACTTGCGTCTATCAAAATAATCACTGGCGGCTCTTTTTCCACTTTTTTCTAAGGTAAGCTTTGCTTGTTATTTCTATACTTAAATCGTGTCTAATTCTGATCTGCTGGAACGATAGAGCCTTGTTTCAGGCCAGCAAGTTCTTGGCGTTCTCATGAGCCTTTGTTAGGTTGTGGGTGTTGGAAATGTAAACAAACTGCTGTAGGTCTTTTATGATGAAGGCACAGTCAGATGACACTGTCCTGAATGTTCAATGGGAGCTGTTTGGCAAGCATTTGCAAAGCTTGTGGTATCGTTTTACGGGTGACCCGAGAAAACAGGAATGAACTGGCTAAATAAACGAGTAGTAAATGTATCCTATCTTCAGCTGTAAGCAAAATCTATCTGCTAGTCTAGTTATGACTCATCAGGTAAATATGTTTTCCACCATAGGAAAAGCTTGCTTTTATATTAAATCTGAGTGGCCCTTAAAAATAGGTAATTCTTTTCACTAATAAAGGGAACATGCCTGAGGTACTCCTGAAATTAACTAATTTGAATTAAAGACCCTATTGTGGGACCTAAAAAAAAAAAAAAGGTATTGAGAGTAACAATTGTTTTGATTCCAAAGACTATTAAATAAAGAAAGTCTGATTCTGGGAAAGTAATATTTTTGTGGTCATTCCATAGAATTGAGCATCTATTATTACTTGTTTAATTCTTAAATTCCTATGGCCAGAAGTTTTAATATTTTCGTACAAAAGAAAATGCTCTCTGGTAGGCCTTAGCAGTATAAACTATTCAGTCTGAAATCTTTTAGCCAGTTTTAGTGAGTCATGAATATATATCCACTGCCCACCATCACGTCTCTGGATCAGGAACCAACCTGTAGAAATTCAGGTAGGAACATCCTCTCTGTAAGCTAATTTGGAACCATTCCCATTACCCACCTCACAATCTGGGTCTATTTTTACAAAAGGGAGGACCCCAAAAGATATTGTTATTTCTTTCAGTATCTTTGTACTTTGTATTGTACACTTTATATTGTGACCCCCTGCATCCCTTTGATCTCACTAGAATTTCAACTGTGTTGGATTGAACCTCTAGAAGCATTGGATGTATCCATTTTGCGTAGCTAAATGTCTGTGGAGATTCTCAGTCATCCAGGCCATGGTTTTCCCAAAGGTGCTTTTTCAAAAGGCAGCTTGGACTTTGTTTTTCCTTGAAGACATTTTGCTTCTCATCCAAGATGCTTCTTCAGTTCTTCATTTTAGTCTATTGAACACTAGGGACATTAGGAGCAGAGGCAGAAAACCAGGATTCTTTTTCATTTCTCCCTCTGTCTTTCTTTTGCTTCTCTCTAATTGAAAGCTAATACTTTTGGTTCTCCCTTCCAGCTTCTTCCTTTTCCTCTCTTGGGTAGAAAACTCAGATATGCAGGTTTTCTCTTGGAGCATGTAACCATCAAATTCACATATTCTTTGGTCTTAAGCATCTGTCTCTAGATACTTTCAATGGGTTTCGTCCTACTCCTTCCATAAATGCATCCTGTTAATAGGAACTCTAAACAATATTTTCCTTACAAGCTGGATCAGCTTTGAGCCTCTCTAGGAGTTTCCATCCAGAATGCCGATCAATTACTTCTATCCCTTTCCTCCTAGCAAATTACTCCTAGAGGTGTAATTGCTGTGGAATAGCAGAAAAAGTGTGGCAATTTTACTTGGCACACTTTACAATGGAGTTCAGTTTTAAAATGAATGAAACAAATTAAAAATTAATTATGACAATGGAAGAAGGAAGATTAGAGGGGCATGCCATTTTTTAATGAACTCATGCTCTAGACCTAAAGATAGGAAGCCCTTAAGAAATGTTAGCAACTTCAACAACTTGTGTTTCTCCTGCAGAAACCTCAGCAGGACAATGCAGGGTGTTCACTTCAAAGTAAATATATAAATACTCAGTGCAGAGATAATCACCTTGAAGCTAAAAGCCAATGGCTACTGCCTCTTCTGTATGTTCAAAATTTCCATCCTAAGCCCCAGAGATCCTTTGTCTGTAGCCAAGCTCTACACAGCTTACTGCTTATCAGAGAAGGACTCAATTCTTACATATTACAGTTATTACAGTTGCATATTACAGTTAAGAACTGAAGGACTCAGTTCTTACATGTTACAGTTAATGAAGTAAAATAGATAATAAGAGGTTTATCCACACTGCTCTGTTACCTCCTTGCTTGAATTGGCTTTCAACTATTTTTCAAGGGCAGAAATGACTGATGTTGCTGTGTGTAAACACTGTGAACAGGACCTCTAGGAATGTTTTCCTGCCATGGTTTTCAAATACTCTTTTAGTTTTTATGTTGCCTTGAGCATTCCTGTCCATCTGGGTTAGTGCTCTTTTAGAAGCTATAATAACCCCAGCAGCCCATTGGCTTTTTGTAGAAGCACAACTATCCCCTTAGCAGAGTCAACGCTTACCACAATCTTTATTTGTGCCCTTACTAGTATTCCTATAATGTAATGCAACGATTGTAACATTTGCTTTGAAAATAGAAGATTTCTGGCTTGAACCCCAATAGAATGTTGTTAATTACCTCTTTTCTTTCCTTGAAATACTTATTTTCCATGTGCTGTTTTTATTTTATTTTTCTCAATGTGAAAACTTTTTATTTCAAGTGACAGGAAAAATTATGAAATAGTGCACGACTAGACATTTTTTTTAAAAAAAGCTCATAGAAAAGTAGGTGGGTCAGAAAAAGAAAAATAGTAATAAACATTTTTGTTACAACTTTCCTCCCTCCCTTTCAACCCTGGCTGCACTATTGTTGGACCTATTAGCATCAGCAACAGTATCAGGGGCTTATTTACATACTGATTGTCCAGTATGCTTTCATTTGACATTCTTAATCAGAAAAACAGATTGGTTTCAATGAAAGAAAGAAAGAAAGAAAGAAAGAAAGAAAGAAAGAAAGAAAGAAAGAAAGAAAGAAAAAGAAAGAAAGAAAGAAAGAAAGAAAGAAAGAAAGAAAGAGGGAGGGAGGGAGGGAGGAAACCAAAACCAAAAAGAAGCATATAATCTAATAGGCATTTAGAAACCAGTGGGAGCTGATTTCACTTCACTTCTGCTGTGAAAGAGGAAATTCAAAGGCAAACTCCAGTACAAAACTGCTTTTTAGAACTAGTTGACAATTTTTATTTTAACTGTTTAGGCATGACTATAGCCAATTATTTCCTGTCCCAATATAGGCACAAAGTAACCCAGAAAAACAATAAGAATTATTGTATTATCCTTATATACTCATATGACACAGTTGCATAAGTGTGCCACACAGTACATAATGTAAGCTTATTCCACAGCCAGTCTGTTATTTTTCATGGTGGATCTGAACAAACTTTATTTGCTACTCTCCAAATGGACTATAACTCCCAGAAGTCCTAAAGCCGCACATCCTCCAATTATGTGTAAAACTAGCAATAGCACTTAGACTTATATATCGCTTCACAGTGCTTTACAGCCCTAAGTGGTTTACAGAGTCAGCATATTGCACCCAACAACCTGACTCCTCATTTTACCCACCTCAGAAGGATGGAAGGCTGAGTCAATCTTGAGCCAGTGAGGATTGAACTCATGGCAGTGAGCAGAGTCATCCTGCAATACTGCATTCTAACCACTTTGCCACCATGACTCTTGGGTACTAAAGTGTAACAGAATATTTTAAATAATACAAATATTTTTTTTAAAAAAAATACAAATCCTGCTTAATACTGCACTGCCACAGGAGGGAATAAAAGGACTCTGAATAATTTCTGCATTAAAATAATGTGTGACTCTTAGTGACTACATCGATGTTTCCATGCAGATTTTTTAGCAACAGTACAGAAATGTTTTGCCATTGCTGCTCTTTGGGATTATTATTATTACTACCCTCCTCCTCCTCCTCCTCCTCCTCCTCCTCCCTCCTCCTCCTCCTCCTCCTCCTCCTCCTTCTCATTCCCATCTAATCTACAGGCTAGTGCCTTCCTGAGGATCTTCCATCCAAGCATTATCCAGGTCAATTGATGGTTAGTATCAAGTCAGTTGGGTACTATCATCTGCTGCAGACAATTTCTACATTCTTCTGATTTCAGTACCCCACGAAGATGACTCACAGAGAATTAAAAGTGATTTTTCTTACCTGAAAAATTTGGTGATCAGCATGGTGCCAATACGTATAGAAGATTTACCATAAAACCTGGATAGAACACCTAGGAATTCAGTTGTTTGAACAGAGTTTCATTCATTCCCCCACTCTATTATACTCCTTTCAAATCTGCTGCAGAAGAGCCTCCATTCCATTTAGAGGACCTGCAGGGTACTGCAGAAAAGGGAGTTGTCCTATTGGGATTAATAGGATAAAATCCTTTTTATCAATGTTGGGTTTTCCTTATATGCAGCACAAATATGTCCCAGCAATGTTTTTAATATGACATATCCTCAGAACACTGCCTTTGTCACTGCTGTCAGCCCTTACAGGTAGTCCAGACAGGACGCACCAACCATGAGTACTAATACTATATTTATTGTTAGGTTACAGTAACAGAATCTTGCATATCTGAAAGTACATTTCTCCACCGGCTCCCAGCTTTTATGGTCCAAGAAACTATAAGGTCTTTTCTGAGATGTTTGCCATGCCCCCATTGCTTCTGCAGGCTATACTGTCTCTTATCTGACAATTGCCTAGTCTGTTGCTGCCATTCCTGTCTCTCAAGGGCATTCTCGCTGTTAGCCCTCTCAGGTAAACCAGGTAGGAAACATGACTAGATGAAATAATTCTACCTTAATGTAAGGCTACATTAACAGAATCTTGCAAATCTGAAAGTACAAACTTCCCGCTGTTACTTTTAATTGCTTGATCCATTAGGGAGGGTTGTTTCTAAGTTTCTTTCTCTGAACCTTAAGCCACTTGGGGTTCCTGCTTCTGTAATCTGATTGTTTCCTAGGTAGCACCTCTTCCTCTCTGTCCCCATTGCCATCCACACATTCCATTACACTTCAAACACCATTAAATCAGCCTACAACCAAAGCACTTACTGTTGTCTTGAGCTACGCCAGCTAATGTTTTGCCTTTTCTTCTGACAATTTTTTTTTACCATGGACCTATTTACCTTGCTCCATTAATAGGAATAGCACTTAGACTTATATACCGCTTCATAGTGCTTTACAGCCTTCTCCAAGCGGTTTCCAGAGTCAGCATATTGCCCCCAACAATCTGGGTCCTCATTTTACTGACCTCGGAAGGATGGAAGGCCTCAAGGTCAACCTTGAGCCGGTGAGAATCAAACTGCTGACAATCAGTAGAATTAACCTGCAGTACTGCATTCTAATTGCTGCGCCACCATGGTTCAGTGATGTAGTTGATAATGTAATAAGGAACATTGATTTATATTTGAGGTTACTGCTGTGGGGATATTTGCACTCTTTAGGTCACTTCTCTCCCTGGCCATTTGCTTTGGACCGCAGGGGAGATAGGGAATGCAAATTATGCAGAAGTATCTGCTCACACAGTATCTGATCATCATGTTCCAAAACATTGTCAGGTTCCAAAACATCGACAGTCTTATTAAATCTTAAAAAGTGCTGGACCTGTGAGACAACGCTACTCCTAAGAGAACACTAGTCCTGTTCTGCCAAGAAGGCAGACTTGGGCAGAACAGGCAGTTTCCCAGGCAGACTGGGAAAGACGGTCAGGTTCTGTCAGCTGTTGTTTTGGATCCTGTGCATTACAGGTTTTCCATTACTTCTGCCAACAAAGTTGTTTGTAATCATAGTCTTTAACTGTCTAAAGGTCCAAGGCAGCACTATTTCAACCTCTTCTATGCATTTGGCCTACTGTTGGGCCTAACATTCTTTAAAATAAATAAACCTCCCTACATCTCTGTTCAGAAATAGCCCAAATGGCCGATCACAGATAGTAGTATCCACAGAAGTGTGGTGTGTGTGTGTGTTTGTGTCAAAGCCAGGTGCTCAAACCTCTGCCCCCTTTTATATGTGTACAATGCATACAATCATGTCTAAAAGGGGTAGGTTTTTTTTTTTATAGGCTGGTCGTGCTTGTCATTTTGACATCATTGACCCTTCCTTGACGATACCCCTGATTCCAGATGTGGAACACCTCTGCTCCTGTGACCTGTTAGGAGTCTAACCTGGCTATAGAAGTCCCTGCCTGTTTTCACTCATTCCAGGGCAACCCCGCATGAAAGAGCATGGTTGATGGCTGCTTTTTCCACTGATGCTGGATATGAATTTGAAATGAAGCCAGAGGAATTCTCAGTTGCTTTCTTTAATTTGCCTGTTTGGAAAAAAAAAAAAAAAAAAGGACTGCATCACTTGCGAGCCTCTTTCCTGAGGCAGAATAGGGTCTAGCAATGAGGGCAGTGCAAAGCACATGGGCATGCTTTTCTGCCCATTTGCAGATTGATGATAGGAAGCTCTTTAAACCTAGCTATCTGGCTGAGTCTTTAGATTTCTGGAAAATTTAACTTGCTTGGTGTTTCCTTCTGTTCATTAGAATTCTGCTCTGCAGGCCTTCTGGTCTTTGCAAACTCATTATGGGGACAAAGAGGGGTGCAAAACAAGAGTCCCCAACCTCAGAGCACATTCATCAACCTCTCCTCTCTGTCTAGTTCTCTTTTCTTCTAATGGCTGCGTTGGCAGCTTATCTTTGGCTGCGTTCCCAGAGACAATACAGAGCAAAAAAAGTCAATGCCATAGAATCCAATTACCAGACTAATTAAACTTTGGAGCCACCTTACTGAAAGCTGTTCTTTCGTCCTGGAACATTTGACCAGAATTCCCCATATTTTGTTTTGTAAAATTAGTGTGCGGAGATTCCAGTTCTTCTTTATGGCTCTTTTAACTGAAACACCAACAATGAGAAAGTAACACATTTTAGAAATGCTACCATCTCCAAATCACGCTATTTCAACAGAATAAATTATTTCTGTTGCACTGAAAGGACCTTTTATCTTCTACGTTGGTAAAAAGAACCTGCTCGTTTCTTGAGAAATGATGTGGAGAAATTCAACTGGAAGAGCAGGTCATACGCCATAAAAGTAACAGGGTTCTAGAAATAGGGATCCCCTCTATTTCCTTTCAAAATAATGAGCTGTTTTCTTTAGAATTTTTTAAAACTAAGTTTTTCCCATATCAAGGCTCTAAGTAAAGAAAAGAAACTAGAAACACAAAATGGCCATTAATTCCTCTCTGCTTCCTTATTTTTAAATATTTGAAAGAATGAATTGCCCTTGACACGGGGCATTTAAAATCCTTGCCTTTGACTTTATTACTCATGGAGTTGAAGGAAAAGAGTTTTTTTTGTTTTTTTTTAGAAAACCCCAAATCATATAATTTATTTTCCCCCCCTCCCCCCCACAAAAAATCCTCCCACTTTTGGAAATAGAAATTCTACCCTTTACTAAAGAAAAAGCAGCTGTCTGAACTCAACATGGCTAATTTGATTAAAGCAACACTTCAAGTAAAGAAGAGAAATCATTTGGAAAATGAAATGAAAGATGCTAAGGGTATATTTTAGAATAGTTGGCCCAGAATATTTAAAAGAAGATCTGACTTTTGGCATCCCCCTCTCTTTAACCCTGTCATTTCCCTTGTATGTAAGCTCTACACAGGAAAAGGTGGAGCAGGAAGGAATGCAGTAACTCTCTGTCTCCCCCTCTGTCTTGTTTCATCTCACCCTGACAAGATAATTTAGGGAAGATATTTGGTAATGGAAGTAAGTCTGTTCTATCTTCCCAAGATTTTAGGGCAGGGCAAGGCAGGGCAGGGTAGAATAGTATAGGGTAGCAGTGTTTTGAAATTTGTGTCAGTGTTCTATTTTGTCCAGACAATTCGGCCACAGAAGAACATGGAAGTAATAAAGAAGAATATTTGTAGCTCAGGGATAAAATAAGGGGTCCTTGATGTTCCCTGGTTGTTTTCTTGCAGACGTTTCATTACCCAAACCAGGTAACATCATCAGTGCACAGATGACGTTACCTAGTTTAGGTAATGAAACATCTGCAAAGGAAACAACCAAGCTCAGAGAGCACCAAGGACCCCTCAGAACATGGAAACCTAGAGGACTTTGGATAGAAGTGACAAAAAATTACATCCGTTTGATTTATTATTTATTTTTATTCATTAAAAATGTTAAATTGCCCATAGTTGAAACTCTGTGAAACATATTCTTCAAAACATTTTTTTTTTAAAAAACCCACAAAACCCAGACATCCTCAGATAATACAATCGGAATAATTTGCCCATGGCTGCAGCATTAGCGTGAGGTGATTCAGAAAGGTTATATTTGGTTACTAGTTGGAGATAGAACAGAAAGGAAAACCGTGTTTGAATTCCTTGGGTTAAGTGGTCAGGGAGAGAAAGCAGTGCCTAGCAATGTGGGTTTTTTTTTTTTAAAAAAATCAAGACATGATGATTGACTTAATAATGATGACTGGTTTGTAGGGAAAAGGTTAAGGTATTTCCATCCAAAAGAGCTTGCAGTTAGTATAATAAGAATGAGCTGCTATGAGCTGGGAAGGGCGGGCAGGCTGCACATTCTTGTAATGCTAAACCATGAGCGGGCCCCTTGCAGAAACAAAGTTGGAAAAAAGAAAGAGAAGGAAAGGGTAACCAACTCCCCTCCCTTTTGGTCCTGAGTCTAACAAACACAATCCACAACAGAAGAAAAAGTTCCCATCCCTTTACTAAACCACAGTTTGGTGTTGTGTCTGTATACAGCCCCTGTCTTGTATTAGTACTAGTAATATGCGAGTCTTTTTATATTTATATGTAACTTTGCATCATAATAATCATTAGCAAATAATTTTTCCTGCGTCTGCTCCAAACCCCTGCCACATGGACCTTTAGAGATTTGGGGGTTCTTTGAGGCCTTGGCACATGGCATCTCTCATCAGGCAGAACTTTTTTTTTGAGGGGGGGAAACTTGCTTTCTAATGATGGGGTAGCTACTGTAAATGTGTTTGGGTTCTCTTTGAATCAAGAGAATATTTTCATAGTTTAATGTTTTATGGATGGCTTTATCGAAGGAGAAAGTTACAAATGCAGAAAGTAACTATTGCATTAATGTAGGATGTCATTCTGATAGTTCCCCTTTTCAGATGACATTAACTTTTTAACCTGACTCGTGAAGTGACTAACCCACTATGAAAAATGTAATAGCAATGTGTTTCACCTATTTTCCCCCAAACAAACCAAGAGGGAGTATAAAAAAAAAATATTGTAGCCTAGAAGAAGTGGAGAAATAGAGCAGCTGGGGCTCACTATTCCAGTGCTATGACTGCTTGGGCATCTGGGATTTGAATCAGCTTCTAGAAAGAATGGACAACTAATCTTGCCACTAAGTCCTATGTTCTAAAGCAGAGGTGGGGAACGACTTGTGGACTTCAATTCCCAGAATTCCTGAGCCAGCATAAGTCATAAAACGGCCAATCGTTCCCCATCCCTGTTTTAAAGCAAACAGCCTCCTCAATAAAGCCTTGTGTTTTATAAAAGTTAGTTAGATAATTATTTCAAGTGCTTGCTTCTAGAGGAGAGCCCAGGCTTTGATTCAGGACTTTAAAAGATTGCCTTATGTATTTCTTTTTTATTTTTATTTTGGATTTCACTCCAATTCTCCTATAATTTTTTGTTCCTCCTTGTCTCCTAATTTCTTCAAATTCCCACCTTCTTGTTTTGATTTTTACGAAAATAATAGCAATAGCACTTAGACTTACATAGCACCCCATAGTGCTTTACAGCACTCCGTGGGTGGTTTACAAATGTCAGCACATTGTCCCCAACAATCTGGTTCTCATTTTACTCATCTTGGAAGGATGAAAAGCTGAGTCAACCTTGAGCCAATCTGGATCGAACTCCTGGCTGTGGGCAGAGTTAGCCTACAATATTGCACCATGGCTCTATGAAATAAAACATAAACAAGGGAAAAACAAAAATATAAAACATATCTCCAATGAAGAGTTTTTCCTGATGGACAGTTCATAATGCCATCCACCAATTTGAGTCAGTAGAAACCTATGCTATAGCATTAAATATGCTGCTCTCATCAGCCAGTGTAGGTGGCAGCTTGGAATGCAAATGAACTACCAGTCAAATTGCCCAACTATTGGGATGTAGGCATGGAGGAGGATGCATAGAGTAAAGTGGGAGTACTAAACACAACTCCTCATCCATTGCTATGATCTGTCAGTCAGACTATTTCTGAAACTAGCACTCTTCTAAAATAGTACTAAACCTCCACTCAAAAAATACCACAAAGGAGAGATCTTGGGTTAAATAAGAGAGCAATTAATAACGAGAGCACTTCTGTTTGTGATTACTGCCATAGGGGAAATCTAAAGTTTGGCAATTCTAACCTGGTGGCCCGTAGGACCTAGAGCAGTGGTGGCGAACCTATGGCACGGGTGCCAGAGGCGGCACTCAGAGCCCTCTCTGTGGGCACGCACACCGTCGCCCCAGTCCTAGGCCTTCTGCTGGGTTTTATAAAACCTTTTCGCTTTAGGCCTCCGCCGCCGTGTGCAAAAAAAAAAAAGGTTCAATCAGTCAATTTCAACTTCTCGCGGGAAAAAAAAAAGATCTTGCAAAGTTGGAATTGATTGATTGAACTTTTTAGTCCCACCCAGTCTGCCGTTACTACCGCAGCCACGCCCACCCAATGGGCCACACCCACCCAATGGGCCACACCCACCCAGCACTCGACGATGCATAAGTGGGTTTTGGGTTGCAGTTTGGGCACTCAGTCTCTAAAAGGTTCGCCATCACTGACCTAGAGCGAGCTAAGAGTGTGGACATAAAAAATAGTTGCTGCTTCAAAGCTTGAGCAATTGAAAACAACTTCCATCAACTGTGGACTTGAGGGGACAAGATGAAGGACATGTTAGGAAGAAAAGAAAAGAAAAGAAAAAGGCTGCGGGAACATGATGCAGAGCCCTAAGTGCTATACTATATTCCCATGGTAAATCTGGAATATATAACATAAGAGAGGAGTTGGTATTTACAGTGTCTAATCCTCTGCTGATATTAAAAGAGATTCTAAAAAAAATCAAGCATTTCTAGAAACAATAGACCGGCGGTATCCAGGGTTTATGTGTGTGTGTCTTTCAAGTATCCAGAGAGCAATGTTTGCTTTTGCTGAAGGTGAAATGCAGTCAGCGTTTTCATGGATCAAATATCATTTGAAAAGAACAGTAGGGGAAAAGGTTATTTTAAGGATTTTCTATTTAAACGAAATGAAATATTTATGTAGCAGGCAGGCTTCTTGAACAGAGGGTGGAAATGAGTGTTCATGGAGAGCCGCTTCTCTAGTCCTTTAAGTGGGTAATGCACCCAGGTACAGAGATGATGTGAAGATCATGAGATCCTTCTCCCCATTTCTGTATTTGACTCTGAGTTCACATCTTTATATGGCAAATTAGTTCTCTTCCCCCCCCCCCGTAATATTTCAGGTAGTCCTCGACTTACAACCACAACTGAGCCCAGAATTCATGTTGCTAAGTGAAAAAATTGTTAAGTGAGTTTTGCCCCATTTTATGACTTTTCTTGTGACATTTTTAAAGTGCATCACTGCAGTTGTTCAATTAGTAACACGGTTGTTAAATGAATCTGGCTTCCCCATTGACTCGGCTTGTCAGAAGGTCACAAAAGATAATCATATGACCTCGGGACACTGCAACCGTCATAAATATGAACCAGTTGCTGAGCATCTGAATGTAAATCACATGACCCTGGGGATGCTGCAACGATCATAAGTGTGAAAAATGGTCATAAGTCACTTTTTTCAATGCTGTTGTAACTTCAAACAATCACTAAACGAACTGTTATAAGTCGAGGACTACCTGTATTGTAACTGTGGAAGTCAACCTTGAAGGAGTAAATAGAGCACACAGTGCCATATCATGAAGAAGTGTTAGTGTGTGTGATGTCTCAAGATAGAATAGAGCTGGAAGGGACCTTGGAGGTCTTCTAGTCCAGCCCCCTGCTCAAGCAGGAGAACCTATACCATCTCAGACAGGTGATTGACCAGTCTCTTCTTGAAAATTTCCAGTGATGGAGTGCCCACGATTTCTGGAGGTAAGCTGTTCCACAGTTAATTGTCCCCACTGTCAGGAAGTTTCTCCTTAATTCCAGGTTGCTTCTCTCTTTGATCACTTTCTAACCGTTGTTTCTCGTCCTGCCCTCTGGTGCTTTGGTGAATAACGTGACCCCCTCTTCCTTGTGGCAGCCCCTCAAATACTGGAATACTGCTATCATCTCTCCCCTATTTCTTCTTTTCTTTAGACTAGCCAAACCCAAGTCCTGCAGCCGTTCTTCGTACATTTTAGTCTCCAGGCCTCTGATCATCTTAGTTGCTCTTCTCTGAATTTGTTTCCAAACTGTCAACATCTTTTTTGTGATATGGTGACCAAAATTGGCTGCAGTATTCCAGGTGTGGTCTTACTAGGGTTTTATAAAGTGGTACTAATACCTCGCGTAATCTTGATTCTATGCCTCTGTTTGTATTAGGCTTGTATTAGGTTTTTTGGCTGCTGTTTATGTAGATATGTAGCAAACTTATTTTTTTTTAGTTTATAAAACAAAGTAATGCAAAACAAAACAAGTGTTTTTAAGTAGTTTGTTTTAAATATATTTCTGCAGTTTAAAATTTTCTATAATATGCCCAAGGAACTTTAATAGTGTGTGAGTGAACTGAACCTCAGATTTGCTGCCCATGCTCAATTTATGGACGTTACATGCACATCCAAAAATGAGCAAAATACTCCCTAAAGATAATCCTTAATTTACAACGGCAATTGGGACTGAAAAATATCATCATTAAGTGGTGCGATTGTGAAGCAAGGCATCATGTGACCGCACCCAATTTTATGACCTTCTTTGCTGTGGTTGTTAAGCAAGACCCATGTGATCATGATTTGCAGTCTTCCCTGCCAGCTTTCCTACTGACTTTGCTGGTCAGAAGCCAGCTGGGAAGGTCACAAATGGTGATCCTGTGATTGCTGGAGGCCGCAACTATTATGTATACATCCGAATTGTGATCATGTGACCACAAGGATACTGCTATGGGAATAAATGCAAAGACTGGTCATAAGTCACTTTTTTCAGCGCCATCATAACCTTGACCAGTTGCTAAATGAATGGTCATAAGTTGAGGATTGCCTTGGTATAATAACCTAGAACTCCATAAACCAGAAATAGACTATGTAAGATGTTCACATAACCCAAGAGATAACTATGCAACTTTATCGAAATGGTTTTAATATTTCCATATATATTTTGATTATTATTAACGTATGCCACCCAGAGTCAATCAATCAATTTATCGTTACAGCCAAAGGCCAACACATAAATTAAACATTCAAATAAAACTAAACTAAACAGAACCAACACAAGAAGACATAGCAATACATTACAATTAATGATGTAATCAATGGGTGACCAAGGTCTGCCTAGTTTTACAGACAGTATAACAAAAACTAGCTAGCTTCAGAAAAACTGAATCATACTGACCTGACAATAAAAATACATTGAGTATAGTCTAATAAAATTAATTATAAAAGATTATTTAAAAGATCTAAAATGTTTATTTATGTTTCTGGTGAATCCCCAGTGCTGCTGCGCAGAATCTAGCCACCTGCGCCGTGATCACTGCCTGCTCATCCTTAAGCAGCCACTGGAGATAAATACTTTCCGAACGACCAGGATACCTATCAATTATGGGGAGGATATGGTTTTTCTGAATAGCTCTATAGAAAGAACATCAAAGGAGTATGTGTCCAATGGTCTCCACCTCTCCTGAGTCACAGGAGCAGAGTCTTTCAGTCAATGGTGTCTTTTTATACTTACCGTACAGGACGGCTGATGGAAACGCATGGCACCGTGCAAGCGAGAATGCTTTCCAGTGGTTTACTGACTCCAACTGACTAAGATACCTAGCAAGTGTAACCATATATCTAATAGAGTCTGGAGCCAGAAACAGCAGAGCTATACCTAAGTCCGCTTGCCTCTTGATGTCCTCTACCCTTTGACGCAAGGTTTGTTTTGCTTGGTCATAGTCCAATTTGAGAATTGAGGCTGACAAGAAGCCTAGTTTGGCAAGGTTGGACTCGACTGCCTTGATCCATGAAGAGGAGAATTTATCTTGAAGAATTAATGGAGCAAGGCCTTGTGGAAAGCAATTAAGCCTTAGCCAGATGTTTAAGGAAGCTATACACATTCTTGCTTCGACTTTTATCAATCCTGTCTCCAGGCGCAGAAGTGCATTTGGGACACAGCGCGGCATCTGGAGAATTGTTCTGATAAATTTGGATTGAACTCTTTCCAGTGGTGTAAAATACGAAGCTGAGGGTCCAAGCAAGGTCCCATAGAGAAGCTGTGCTAGCGACTTGGCCAGAAAGAGCTTAATTGCAGCTGGAACATAGTGTCCTCCCTTTGTGCGGAAAAATTTAAGAATGGCATTTACTGATCGTTAGCCAGAGGCAGCCACGTATTCTCCATGGGCTTTTTGTGAGCCAGTGGCATGGATGACCACCCCTAGGTACTTAAAGGTGGTTACCTGCTCTATTTTGTGGCTATTTAAATACCGTGAGTACCGTTTTGGCCTTTTTGCAAAAGCCATAACCTTTGTTTTCTTATAATTTATGTCCAGTTTATTATATTTGCAATACTGGACAAGGGCTCGCAAGGCTCTTTTAAGGCCAACTGGAGTCCTGGAGAGAATCACAGCGTCATCTGCATAGAGCAGCAGAGCAATGCTTCGGTCACTCTATCAAAAAAACATCTGAAACTAGCAAGAAATTAACATCACGGTAATCTATAAACCAACAAAACTTATCCAAACCATCCTAAGCAAAGACCTATGAGCCAAATAAGACAAAACAGGAGTTTCCTACAATATATAATATAAGCATTATGAATAACCATGGGATTGGGCAAACAGGCAGAAAACTGAGAGAATACATCCATAATCAACTTCTGGGAATTAGGAGACACACAATGAAAATTCCTTAATTTCATAACACACTAATAAATCCAACCACAATTTCAATTGGAAAACTATAGACATCTTAGACCAAGCCAGAGCCCAAAATGTAGGAGAATTTCTAGAGCAGGGGTGTCAAACTGCCAGCCCATGGGCCAGATGTGTCACACCAAAACCGCGCCCACCCCATTGCTGGCAATGGGAAAAAAGTTGTGATATGTTGCGACACGTCACGTGATGCCGCAAGTTTGACACCCGTGTTCTAGAGGCATGGTACTCTGACAAACCAGCCATTAGCAGATCCATTCATGTAAGTTTCATTTATGAATCATTTAAGAAAGGAAAAAAGAAAGAAAGAAAGAAAGAAAGAAAGAAAGAAAGAAAGAAAGAAAGAAGGAAGGAAGGAAGGAAGGAAGGAAGGAAGGAAGGAAGGAAGGAAGGAAGGAAGGAAGGAAGGAAGGAAGGAAGGAAAGAAGGAAACCTAAGTACATCCTTCCTCATCATCTATTAACCAACATCCCCAATAAGCAGGAACTAGCACCAGATAAACAAGAACAAAGAAGAAACAATATCTCACCAAAAAAAATCAGTCAACGAAGAAACAATTCCCCAATTAAGCCTGATAAGACAAGCTACCACATATAAATAACCAGCAAGCTCCACTCCCCCAGGCACCGATGCTATTACTTAGCCTGGTAATGAAATACTTGTAGGAGGAGACACACAAGCTCAGAGAAGTCCAAGAACCCACAATTTAACTCCAAGCTCCATATATTCATATTCAGTGCCATCCAGGGTGGACTAATGACTCAAACTGATTTGTTTTTTGGTCATTAGCCTTTCCCCCTGCTCCTTTCATCTACTGTTCTCCTGTGGGAAAATTGGCTTCAAAAGAAACTGCCCTGAAATAGCCACACTTAATTTCCACTACTCAAATGTTACAGGAGGTTTGGTTTGATAAATGTCTTTTTTTCCCCAGCAGCGTGTACTCCATGTTCTGGAAAGAGAAATATATATTGATGCTTTATATTTTACCAGAGCCTAGGAGACACAAACTCTTTCCGAAGAAGGGGAAGTCTTCAGACTATGGTGGATGTATTAGTAGCATCAGCTTTTCTCCTTCTTTTGAACTCATAAAAACACTAAAACAAACTCTGTTTGCTTTAATGAGTAGGAAACTTTCTTTGGAAGATTGCAGTGACTTCAATCACTGATATTAACAATTTTAGAAGAGAGAAATGACAGAAGCAACCTATCACAACCCATGCATTCTTGACTTTCTGACTTATTACAACCCATTTTATCTGACTCAAAGCCACATGCCTTGAACAGCTTCCAGTTAGCACAAAGTACAACTCCTCCCTTTGTTACTAAAATATTAATAAATTCTACTTCTCCCCAATGACTACATTCCCCAGATATTTTGGGCTGGCTCTGTCTGAATTAGAGTCGATGATCTCTCACTCACTTAAGCAAATGGCTGAACATTACTAGAAAACTGTAAGGCAACACTTAGAAATACTAAAGGCCACTCAGCAGATATAGATTAATGTGCTTCTGGCAAACAAAAGAGAATAACATCTGCCAGATAGAAAAATAGTAGATAGTCCAGGCAACACCTACTGCAAACACCATGTAAGATTTTTCCAGAACCAAGGAAAGAAAAAATAAATATGGTTCTATGAAACAATACATAGGTATTTATGCCAAATATTAGCAGGACCTTTTATATATGCACTATTTTGTTCATTGGTAAATGTTTCTACCCCACTTTTTGCTGATACACTATCCTGTAGCTACCCCTGAACTGGTGTAGCTTGTGCAAAAAGATTGACAACCCAGCTCCCAATCAACATTATGCTGGCTGGGGAATTCTGGGAGTTGAAGTCCACACATTTTAAAATTGCCAAATTTGAAAAACACTGATCTAGATTCTGCTATAATGGCTAGGAAAAACAGAAGCGGTAATGAAATGTTACAGGTGTATATGTAGCGTTACCCCCCTCAGGGGCTGCCAAAGCCCAGGCCTTCCTAGCCCTCCCCCTTCAGTCTCGCTCCCAGCCGCGCTCTCAAAACGTTGGCAACGATGTCCTTTTAGTGGGAGCTCATGCGGAGTGAAGAGATGACAGGTTCTCGTCGTCAAGGGGTTCACAGGAACAAAGATGACCAACCCCCAACCACAGCAGTCAGTGCATGATAGTACGTAGCAGCTCCAGGCAATCTGGGGTAATGGTTTGGCCGAGGGTGTACCCCATGCAGTCAGAAAGATCACTCCTGCTCTAATATCTTCTGTCAATTGTAAATTTTCAACCTGAAAGCACTCCGGAATACTCTTCTTCCATTCCAGCAGTACATAAAAATGGGGGGGGGGAATCCCGATCCACCCTCATATCTATCACATACACCCTCTGATCCGGAACAAGGACCCTCAATATCTGTAAAGTTCGCTCCTGTGCCAGGGACTGATTGCCAGGGACATCAATCACTATGTTCGTCCTTACTTCACTATTCTGCTCTTTGCACCACTTAATAACCACGTTAGGGTCCATTTTGCTCCCCTGGCTCATGCTTCTATGCAAAGCCAACCTTCCCTTGCAAAAAAAAAAAAAGAGGAAGAGAAAAAAAGGGGGGAGGGACCAGGCAGGGTATCCCGGACGAGCCCCCATGTGTAGCGTTACCCCCTCAGGGGCCGCCAAAGCCCAGGCCTTCCTAGCCCTCCCCCTTCAGTCTCACTCCCAGCCGCGCTCTCAAAAAGTTGGCAATGATGTCCTTTTAGTGGGAGCTCACGCAGAGTGAAGAGATGACAGGTTCTCGTCGTCAAGGGGTTCACAGGAACAAAGATAACCAACCCCCAACCACAGCAGTCAGTGCATGACAGTATTTAGCAGTTCCAGGCAATCGTGGCAATAATAGTCAGTAGTTTATAGTAGCCATTTGGGATGCAAAAGAGGTGGGGAGATCCTCCGGCTCCAGGCAGCAGCAGGAAACACGAGTGGAGACGGCTGATGCTCCGCAGCCACAACTCGCTCCACAGAGGCAGCTCCCCACAGTGTCTACTCTTGCACTGGTGATAGTAAGCAAAGTTCGGATGGTCGCTAGTCCCTGAAACAGCAGCAACCAGACTCTCCTTTTCTTTTGTTGATGCTCGTAGTCCCAGGTCTCTCTATAGCAATTCTCCTTCCCCCCCTTTCTTTATTGTTAAAATCTGAATCTAAACCCCCAGCAAACTTTCTCTCTACCCACTCTCTCTCTTTCCTCTGCTCAGGATATTCCCCCCCTCGGAAGAAGCAATAAAACTCCACTCTCTCACACTCTCTTTCCTTCCCTCTCCTTTAGAGAGAGGGAACCAGCTAAAACCCTCAAACTCCTTTTCGGCTTCACCTGGTCTCTCCCCGACTACAGCAACAACCACCCCCACCCCCACCCTCTTTCTCTTTTTCCTTTTCTCTCCATCCGTCCGATCCATGCCCGCCGTGCTCAAACCAGCTGCAGCTGTCCGAGCTTCCACTTCTCTCTTTCCAGCCAGACTCCCGCAAAGCCTCTCGGCCAGTCCCGCTACACATATATAGGTAGGCTGAATACTAGTGGCATGATACAATAAGGCCTGAGGAAAGTTAAGAACCTAGCATCGTATTATGGCTATGGAATGGGAAAAGATGAGGAGGAAACCAAAGGAGATTTTTCATACTTCAAAATTGGATGAAGCAAATGAGCAAAACCTAATACAGTACATCCAAGATATTGCTGATTGAGAGAGGCTATTTTAAGAGTCCAATTTAGTGGAGTACTCAGTCTTTACCATGTGGATTGGTTTATTTAAGTTAGGGGTCTTCAAACTTGGCCCTTTTATGATTTGTGGACTTCAACTCTCAGAATTGGCTGAGGAATTCTGGGAGTTGAAGTCCACAAGTCATAAAAGGGCCAATTTTAAAGACCCCTGATTTAAGTTCTCCTTATGATGGAGTAAACCTCACTGCATTCATTTCTGTACTGGTCAGAGCCTAGTTCAAGTAATGTGTCCATTTCTGGACACCACATTTTAAGATGGATTCAGTCAAACTAGATAGAACTTTATAGAAAAAATAGATAAAACTTTATAGAAAATGTGAACAAGAGGCCTGTAAAATCTTCAAACAAGTTATCAACAGAAGAAATCCATAATCTAGCCATTAACAGCTCAGAGTGCATGACATGGACTCAGTAAGAGAAAGGCAGATTCTGAGTGAACGTTAAGAAAAGTGTAAGAGCAGTTTTGACACTGAACTCAATTACTGAGGGAACTGATGTATTCACTGGATGTATTCACAGAGGTATTGGATAGACATCTGAATTCCTGCATAGAGCAAGGAGTTGGAACAAAGAATTTTAGGGAATCAGTTCTATGAGAAGTCAATATTCCAAAGCTGCAAGTGTTTGTTTATAGGATGTTGCTAGCTTGCCTTAATAGTATTTCACTAGATAACCCATGTGTTTGAGTTGTATTATCCTATGTTGGTTTGGATAGAATTGATATGAGAATACATTTTTTTCTTTTGCTACTGATTGCACAGTTTAGTTGTTGAAAGGAAAATTTAGTTATTACTCCTGAATAGGTAATAATGTTTAGTTAGCCCCATTTAAAGCCTAATTTCTATCTGTAGAAATGAGCAACAAATGTATAACTGTAAAACAACCACATTTGATTCCAGCAATTCTAAACTGTGTGAGATATACTGCTTGCCTCTGGGAACTTATTCTTACGGTAGCACAAATTTAGTGTAAACAATAATGTCTTATGTAAATGAGGCTTTCTTTAAAGAAAATAATCCATTAATATGCTGAAGTCTTACTGGTTTTGTTTGTTTGTAGGTTTAACATGGCAGAAATGCTTCTCTGTTCAAAGCTTCTGCCTATTTTCAAACTGGAAAATGCTCCCAAGGAAGGGCACAATTTTGTTTTTCTGTTAGCAACGCTGACATTTCCCATGGCATGTTAACGTATAACATTAAGCATTATAAACACGCACTGTTTCTGACTGAGATTGCTGGCCTGTATCCTGGCCCTGACATCCTACAAAAAGCAACCTGCAATTAGATTCACATACGAATAGAGAGATCCTTGACTGTAATAAAGGACTGATTTATAGAACAATCAGACTGGCAAACAGATGCAGGTTTAGAAAACAGAGGAACTGCCTTCTTAAAAGCATTTACAGGTAGATGACAGAGGTTCTCCAGTACCAAAGGGAAAAGACAATCCTTCTCACTCTCCCTGTTTATTTATTTTTTAAACCATTTATCTCACATTAGTTGCAGTAGGAAGAAGTCTGTAGGCCCAGCTTCAGGGACAGTGTTTATTTCCACCAATATCAGTGACAAATCAAAGGATTGGGGGGGGGGGAATGAATTCCCATAGTTTTCTCAAAGGTTAACATTTGCAGAGATTTAAGGCACCCATTTCATCCATTAAAAGCCTGAAGCTCCCCCAAAAGGTTTCGCCATTTTGAGGACTTAAGATCCTCATTTCGTCTTTAAACCATCCCCAGACACTCCAAGGATCTAAAATTCACTCAAGGTATGTTGTTTCTGGCCATGCTCCCTTTAGCCCAAGGGTGTCAAACTGCCAGCCCATAGGCTGGATGCATCATAGCGAAACTGCGCCCACCCCATTGCCGGCAATGGCAAAAAAAGTCGCAATACGTCGTGACACGTCACATGACGTTGCGAGTTTGACACCCCTGCTTTAGCCCCTCAGCAGATCACAAGAATGATGTGTGTGACCTCTCAGAGTTAAAATGGTTGTCCATTGCTGTATTAGGAGTTGTAATTGTGTGTGTGTAACTCAGCCAATCTACTTATACTAGAGAAAACCATCCTGAAAGTTACTTGCTATTTCATATTCTTATATTTTATTTAAAAAACACTTTTCAACAAGCCTTTCTGATGTTATTTTTTCCCACTGTTATACAAAAATAAACTTGGTTAAAAGAACTAATACCAAAAGTTATTCTTACATATTTGACAGTTATGGAAGTCTTGGAGACTTCAGTCATACAGTTCCTACTTGCTAGTTCATGTGAATGAAGAACTGGTGATAGACAAAACTTCCTTAAATGTTTCATGTTTCTAACATCCAAGAACTATTAATGGTTATCCAATCATATCACAATGTATTTATTTATTTGTAAAATTTATTAACTCTCCCAGTTTTGACGAGCTCAGAAAATAAAAATCAATAAATATCTGCTTGCCCTACTGAAGATTATAGATTCCCCTCCTTTACCACCACACATAGAAAAATTGAAAGATTTCTAAACTGAATCATATAGAAGCTTCCTTGAAGAGCCATCAGAATCTTAATTGTGTGCTAAATTGCCACTTTCAGCCAAATTCTATTATCTGTAATTTAATTTGCCTTCAAATTAGACACTTATTTTTCAAATTTTAAAGTACAAAAAGAAAAAAAAGATACTCTTGAGGTTGAGCTTGGCTCCAGATTGTATAATGGGCATGCTTATACAGTTTTCTTAGCAATAAAGTGCCACAACCATTTGGGGGGAATGCTCTTTTGAGTTCCCCAAAAGCTAATAGCATAAAGTTCTTTGAGGCCTCCCGTCTATGGCAGAGGTTCCCAACCTTTTGGGCACTGTGGAGAGAGGTTTTTCCGTGGACCGGAGGGTGCGTGGTTTTGTGCACTGCCTGCATCCTGCAGATGGGGTTTTGCTTCTTTGTGCGGATCGGTTGCTGGCATGCCGTGGCCCGGTACTGGTCCACGCACTGGGGGTTGGGGACCCCTGATCTACGGCTCCTCCTTAGTTTACCTAAAATCAGCCAAGGTTGGCTAGGAGCTGCTACTCTCAGTCTAGCTAACAAATAACAGTGCTTTGATTAAATGGCTGGATCTTTGTAAGATTACTTGGAAACAATCTTTTACTAAACATACTGAGAAAAGAAAGGTTTACGTGCTTCCACTGGAAATTTGTTAAGAAATGAAGCATATGAATTTTGTACAGAAACATCTCTTTAAAATATCAGAGGAAATTTTTTAAAGACAATGTTGAAGGTTTTTTTTTAAATGAGCAAGTCAAGAGGAGTACTTAATTGCAGAAACAGATAGATCAGAGCACTGTATTGATTAGAATATTTGGAACAGAACTATTATAAGTCTGTTTTTAAAAATCAACATTGTCTGGGGACAAAAAGTGTAACAAAATTAGATATTTATATAGAGGCAACTGTTCTGTTCTCGCAAAGCAGACACTGAGACGAGGCAGGTTCACAACAAAGGATCTCTTTATTAAGTACATTCACAGAACAGAAGCAAGAACACAATGGCCACTTGCCTTTTATACTCCCCTTGCAAGGGGATGCACAGCCAATCATTGCAGGCCGTTCTCCCGCCTTGCGCATGTGCGCAATGCCGGAGACAGCCTGTCTGGGTCCCGGGCAGACACGTGGTCTGTCCGGGTCTCTGCAACCTTTCTGCAGCCTTCCTGAGCCTTGCTGAATGACTCAGCAAGGCCCAGGACATAACACCCCTCTCCTCTTGGATTAAACAATACTACGCATATTGTTTAACATCACTCATCATGGTTGGCCGGTTGGCACGTTATGCGGTCAACCTTACTCCTGGCAACCTATTTCCCTTCAGGTCCTCGTGGTGTCCATGAACTTTCACTCTTTGACAATATTTGCACCGCAACACTATAATTGCTGTTTACTTCCTCAGATGACGCGGACTAATAACCCTCCTGTGTAGTGAACAGGGACCTTACATATTCATTTAAATACTTAGGAGGACCGTTGACCCGCTCTGATCTCCGTGGAGCCAGATTAGGTGCAGGTGTAATTTTAGGTGTGGGATTAGGAATAGGTGCCTGGAGTGCCTGCTCCCGGTTTGCGCAAAACAAACCAGGACTTTGTCGCCCAGAAGACTCAGGGGTTCCCCCTGACTGCTGACTGGCTGGATCCGCCAGACCCAAACTAGAGTTCCTTGGTGGGGTTGAGTTCCCCGAGTCCCTTGGTGGGGTGGAGTTCCCCAGAATTCCATGGGACTCCTCTTGGGAGCACTGTCCCTCGAGCCCAAGACCAGCAGCAGGAGTACCTTGAGTAGCCGATTTACGGCCATTTACCCCTACCCAGGGACCTCTGCCAGAGTCAGGAGCCGCCTCCATGGCAAGACCCCCACCTGGGACATGTGTAGGGAGATTTGGATAAGCGCCCTTGTGGAGAGACTGTGGTCCACAATCGTAATTGGGGTCCCCCTTCCCCCTGAGAGCAGAGCCAGGAGCGGAAACGTTGCCTGGAAGCCTCCAGCACAATTGGTCTATGTGGCGTCTAAGCACACGACCATCCTCCAAGGCCACTTCATAGGACAGTGGCCCAGAGACCTTGCATACCACAGCAGGTACCCAGAGATGTCCATGCCCATAGTTTCTGGCCCAAACCGGATCACCCACTTAGAGTCTCCTAGGTGCCCACGGTTGTGATACCTGTGAAGCCACCCGGTCTGGGTGCAGCCTGTCCAGCTTCGTGATGAGTCTGCGACCCCAGTGGAGTTCAGCTGGGCTCTTTCCTGCAGCTGTGCAAGGTGTGGTGCGGTGTGCAAGGAGAAAATCAGCTAATCTGTGATGCCAGGGTCCTTGAGTGATTCTCTTTAATGCCTCCTTGGTGGTACGCACCATGCGTTCAGCCTGACCGTTGGTGGCAGGGTGAAAAGGAGCAGACGTAGCATACCAGATCATGTTGGCTTGGAGAAAAGCCTGAAACTCAGAAGAGGTAAATTGGGGACCATTGTCTGAGACAAGGACATCAGGAAGACCATGGAAAGCGAAGATTCCTCTGAGCACCTGGATGGTCCTGGCAGTAGTAGTGGAGGATACAGGAACGACCTCTAGCCACTTGGAATGGCTATCCACGAGGAGAAGGAAGAATTGCCCCTGAAAGGGCCCAGCATAGTCAATGTGTACGCGTGACCATGGAGTGAGTGTCTCCTCCCACCTATGTACAGGGGCCTGGGGCATCTCAGGCCGTGACTGTTGGCACACTTGGCACCTCTGAACCTGGGCCTCGATGTCCTTATCGAGTCCAGGCCACCAAAGATGGCTTCGCGCAAGCGCCTTCATCCTCACAATTCCCGGATGTCCCTCATGCAGAGAGAGCAAGACTCTAGTCCTCAATGAGGCCGGGATGACTACCCTGCTACCCCACAGGATACACCCTTTGAACGTGGAAAACTCATGTTTCCTACACCAGAAACTTTGGAACTCTGTACCAGGACACGTGTCAGGCCATCCTGACAACACCCATGTCAGCACGCATGCAAGCGTGTGATCAGTGGCAGTTTCAGCAGCCACATCCCTAGCATTGAGGGGAGATTCAGGCAAGTCCTGAATGGAAAGAATGTGTACAGCACGTTCTCTGTCAATCTGCGTGTAATTACGCTCTGCAGATAAGAGAGTTCTAGAGTAATAGGCCACAGAGACATGAGTCCCATCAGCCTTGAGATGACTTAAACCTGCTCCTACCCCATAAGGAGAGGCATCACATGCGATGCACACAGGCAATTGCTCATTGAAATGCGCCAGTACCGCATTAGAAGATAGCAAGGCCTTGACTTCTTTGAAAGCCCTTTCATGGACCTTTGTCCATTTCCATGGAGTCTGCTTGTCCAAGAGCCGGTGTAACGGCTCAGCCACTGCAGCCTTGTGGGGGAGAAATGAATGGTAAAAATTAAGTAGGCCCAGAAAAGCCTGGAGTTCAGCTTTTGACTGGGGACTTGGGGCCAGTTGAATGGCCTGGAACTTAGACTCTGTAGGATGGATGCCTTCAGCATCAATACGAAACCCTAGAAATTTGGTGGATGTTACACCAATCTTACATTTGTTTTGCTGTAACTTCAGCCCAGCTTGGCGGAAACGCAGCAAGACAGCTCTCAGCCTTTCAGCCAAGTTTCCAGATGACTCTCCTGCAATGAGGACGTCATCGAAATAGGGGCAGACCCCAGGAATACCACGGAGCGTTCGCTCCATCACCCCTTGGAATATGCCAGGGGCTACGTTGACCCCAAACTGCAGCCTTTTTACTTTGAAAACCCCTCTGCGAGTAGCTATAGTCTGGGCCTCAGCTGTTGCCTCGTCAACAGGTAACTGTTGGTAGGTCTGAGCTAAATCAAGCTTAGCAAAGACTTTTCCCCCCTTCAGTGAGGCCAGGATGTGACCCACCACAAGCACTGGATATGCGTGCTGCTGCAAGGCTTTGTTTAGAGTGCATTTATAGTCTGCACAAATTCGGATTTCACCATTGGCTTTTAATGGTGTCACTATGGGTGTTTCCCATGGACTAGAATCCACAGGTTCTAGAATGCCTTGTTGGAGCAGTTTGTCCAATTCAGCATCTATTTTACTTTTGAGGGCAAAAGGCACCCTCCTTGGTTTAACCCTGATGGGTGTGATGGCTGGATCTAATTTTAAAGCAATGGGAGGCCCCTTGTATGAGCCAAGCTCTGGGCTGAACACATCGGCAAACTCCTTACAAACTCCTGCAAGGCTGGCAGTTTGCAGATGGTTAAGACCAGTCACTTGGATCCCAAGTGCCTCAAACCAATCGAGTCCGATAAGACTCGTGCGATCATCCCCAACTACCACCACATCTAACAACCCATCAAATTCCTTACGCTGTACTCTAAGCGTGGCCTCCCCCTTCACACTAACTCGTGAATTTTGGAAGTCAGTGAGAATGAGATTGGAGGGCCTGAGTTTGACTCGTGAGCCCCTCCTGGAACAAACCTTATTAAAGGTGTCTGCAGAAATAATAGAAAGAGCGGACCCTGTGTCCAGCTCCATGGCCAGGGGAACTCCCTGCAACTTTACATCAATGCGCAGCTTTTTCTTAAGGGGCCGGTGAACCCCAGTCTTGAATACCCCCCTACGGGACGCACAGAAATCCACCCTGTGTTGGCTGGGGACCTTGGTACCTTTCAGAGGCAATTCATCAGGGAACCTGTTTTTCTGGCGACCCATGCAGGCTGATGCGATGTGGCCTTGCCTGCCACATGCCCGGCAAACAGCAGAACGAAAACGGCAGTCGGCTCTCCTGTGGCGACCCCTACAGCTGAAACACCGAAGGGATGCAGGTGTCTGTCCTCTGCGTTCATGCAGTCTTCTCTCCGCCGACTGTTGAAGTTTGTCCACCTCTTCTTCCTCGGATTCTTCTCCGGATGCCTCTCGCACGACCTCCTGATGGACGGGAACTGCTGCTGGAGGGTTCTTGGTCGATCACAAGGCCTTCACCGCGCCACCGGCTGCTTCTTCAGCTGCAACTTCTCTCAGGGCATCTTGGAAGGAAACATCAGCTCTAGCAAACAACTTTTGTTGCATCTCACGGCTTCGCAATCCGCAGACAAGTCGATCTCGGAGCCTCTCTTCCAAGTCTTGGAACGCACATGGCCTAGCAGCCTGCCTCAGAGCTGCGTCTTGGAACGCACATGGCCTAGCAGCCTGCCTCAGAGCCGCGACGAAGTCCGCAGCTGATTCTCCCGGCCGCTGATCTCGCTGCTCGAATTGGTGCCTCCAAGCTATTACAGATAGCTTGGGCTCAAAATGCTTGCGCAGCATTTTCTTTAGATTGGAATAGGCGATTGATTCCAGTGGTCCTGGGGCTACAAGGTTTTCGGCAATGTCAAAAGTCTCTTGCCCACAGACACACAGCAAAGTAGCAGCTTTCAATTCGTCTTCTTGGATCTTATTCACCCTGAAGTAGTTCTCGACGCAAGCTACGTAAGAGCTCCATCGTTCTGGGTGCGAAGTATCGAACTCGACAAGACGGCCCAGCTTGGACATCGTTGTGACCGATAGCCTCGTTGATGTCTCTCACCGCAAGGAAGGAGAAGGGGTCCCACGAAGCCAAGCCCACCTCCAGCGTCTTCGTACTGGCAGGCGGTTGCTTCTCCTGGACGCTGCGCTTCTCTTAGCTTCAGGCCTTCAGATGAGTTGGCCTAGCTTCTTCTATGGCTTCCTTTTCGGCGAATCCCACCTTCGTCGCCAATGTTCTGTTCTCGCAAAGCAGA
The DNA here is from genome assembly GCA_023970755.1 of Azemiops feae. Lineage (NCBI taxonomy): Eukaryota > Metazoa > Chordata > Lepidosauria > Squamata > Viperidae > Azemiops > Azemiops feae. The sequence continues at coordinate 957,835 of JALGBA010000001.1, forward strand.
CATCGAGACGAGGCAGGTTCACAACAAAGGATCTCTTTATTAAGTACATTCACAGAACAGAAGCAAGAACACAATGGCCACTTGCACAGCCACTTGCACAGCCAATCATTGCAGGCCGTTCTCCCGCCTTGCGCATGCGCGCAACGCCGGAGACAGCCTGTCTGGGTCCCGGGCAGACACGTGGTCTGTCCGGGTCTCTGCAACCTTTCTGCAGCCTTCCTGAGCCTTGCTGAATGACTCAGCAAGGCCCAGGACATAACAGCAACCTTACTTAAAAATCTTGGTGTTAAATGATACAAAGCCAAGAAAAATGCTGAATAAAATTTGAGATTGAAGGGCTGTCTTTATTCCCTTGAGCCCCACTAAACTCAAATCTTTCTTTGTTCTCCTCTGTTCATTATAAGAGGAGGCAGAGAAACTGTAGGGCTATGAAGAAAGAGGATTAACTATTAAAAAAAATAGTTGCATATATTTACTTCCATTCTTCTTGTGCCATTGGGGACAATCCAGCCTCCTTAACTTTAATACTGATAAATGGCCTTGCATCAGTTAAAGCTTTAAGGCTTTCACTGAAGAAATATGGAATATAAATTCATTTTCTTTATAATTTGGAGTCACTTGCCCAGTTTTGTCAGGACAAGCACATTTGTACTAGTATCTTCCACTTGCTGCTTAGCCTATCAGCTTTCTTTAAAGTACAGTCAAATAGGAATAAGAACCTTAATGATCCTATTTGAAACCAACTATCCAATTTTTAATCCTGGTTAAGCCAGTAACTCCGGGAGACTTTAAGAGCAATGATTTGTGCTTATCTATTTGCTGCATACATAAAAATGAACCAGGGTTGCAATTATCGTTGTGGCTCAGATCTCATCATTATACTTATGCTACTCAAGAACCAGATACTATCACTTTGGATGCAACAACAGCTGTTCATCATTGGACTTAAGAAGGAATATTCTTATGATACAATAATGCACTGTAACTTAATCAGCTTTACAGTGGCTGACCACAAATGGGTTTTTACTAGGATGAAACTGCTCTAGCAGACTATATAGTTGCCAGGAGCAATTAAAGCTATGCTGAAAAGAACTAGAGCCCTGCTTTTGGTTGATGTGATCAGGTATTCTGCAATATTGATGAGATTCAGTGCTGAGTAAATGTGATCAACCAAACAACAGGGTAGCTTTAGACTCCAGGTGGATTGAATGAGTTGCTGTATATAGTAACAAAATGAGCCTGTTTAGAACTTTTCTCTCTCAACAGCCTATACTGATGAGGGTATTCTTTAGGATACTTGGCCAATAAAGCTATTCTATTCTATTCTATTCTATTCTATTCTATTCTATTCTATTCTATTCTATTCTATTCTATTCTATTCTATTCTATTCTATTCTATTCTATTCTATTCTGTTCTGTTCTGTTCTGTTCTGTTCTGTTCTGTTCTGTTCTGTTCTATTCTATTCTATTCTATTCTATTCTAATTCCAATTCCAATTCCAATTCCAATTCCAATTCCAATTCCAATTCCAATTCCAATTTCAATTCCAATTCCATTCCATTGTTTCAAAGATGCTTTTTCAAAAGGCATCTGGACTTTGTTTTGACAGGAGGAAAAACACAGCCCAGTTGCCTTTTGAAGAAGCATCTTTGGGACAACCATGACCTGGATGACTGAGAATCTCCATAGACATTCCACTCCACTTCATTCCATTCCATTCTTTTATTTGCAACTTTTTAATAGCAACAATCACGGGGAAAGAATTATAGAAGATATATGAGCATCCTTGAGTGCTCCAAAGCACCTTTTTGTCTTTGAATCCAAAGTTCTGCAATGTTCTAACATATAACTCACAGCACTTATGGAAAGTTTTTTGGGTGCTGTTGGTAAGATAAATTGGACATTTCAATTACAGCAGATGTTATTTGGCTAATACTGATGTACATCTGTTTTTTTTTTTAATGTATGAGGATCCTATTCTTTGTCCAAAAGAAGATGCTAAACTCTTTGCTTTACACTCTTTCTTTTAAAACAAGGACATTAATTCCTTTTTTCAAGAATACTAAAAGTGCCAAATTTACACTTGTTCATTTGCCACAAACCCTGGAGTAATGTTATGGTTGTCTTCTTTTGTTTATGATGATGATGATAGCTTAGAAAAAAAAAATAAGTTTGCACATCCATGGGAATAATCATTTTTTGTTTTTAAAATATGTTCTTTTTCCTTCATGTAGATTTTTTTTGCAGATTATTTCTGCTGAACATGACATAACTTAGAATAATGTTTTAATCCCTTTGATATCAGTGGGGAAGATTTAGACAGGTGCTTGATTTTTATAATTTTTTTTTTTAATCCATGGGAGAAGCACTAGACGGTCAAAACTCATTTCATGATAAAATAACATTTAATGTTTCGTGCACATGCATTCAAGTGCAACCTTAAAGGTATATTCTTTAGGTTGGCCATCAATTTTGATGATAATGATTTAACCATTTTTTCCCTTCCCCTTTTCTCCCATGCCACATTTTGCCATTCTGGTGTGGGCCCATTTCAGATGTTTCAGAGAGAAAGTGACACCTCAGATATCAGAAAAAAAGGGTAGGAGACATTGATATTGAAAAAGGCTTCACCTTCTTCACTTACAAAAGCCTCTGCTAGATCAAACAGCCCCCCCCTTCTGAAAGAGAGAAAACCATTTGATGATATTTACATCATGCCAAAATTATTATTAATGAATAACATAGCAGATGAAGGTTATGTATATCTATGTGTATACATGATCTAGTGAGGCATTTTCATGGAATTCCTGACTCAGACAAGATAATGTTATGGAGGAGAAGAGGAATAAGCTATCCAGGGAAGCAAAGTGCCTACTTGTTATCTTTCCATTCTCCTTTCCACCACATGCATCCTCTAGTTTATTTAGTTTAATCTTAATACTCCTACATCTCATAAGAAATCAACTGAGTTTGGAATAAAAAGTATACCTAAATTCTGAATGATTTGTTATACATTAGCCATGAAAAATCTGATACAGGAGAGTGGAATGACTAAGACTTCTAATTCTTGGCAGTGATTCTCAACCTCAGCAGTTTTAAGATGGGTGGGCTGCGAATCCCAGAATTCTCCAGCCAGTTGCTGAGGTTGAGAAGTGCTGCTGTTGGTTAAGGAGGAAAAAAATAGGTTGGAGAGAGAGAGAAAGTCTTTAGTGAAAATGGCCGAGGGTTTTTAGTTGCTCTTCAAAAATGCCGCTGAGGAAGACTTGGAATCCATACAACCTCAAGCCATTTGCAGAGGTGCAATTTTTGCCTTCATCATTTGGTTAAAATGATATATTGCATAAATTTGAGGAGGGTGTTCTTCATTAGAGGTGTTACGTGATAGACCTGACAGATGCAATTTTGTCAGTTTTATGGAATGTACTGCAAAGATGATCTACAATACGATGGCATACTATGAGTAGTAGATAGAACTTATGGATCTAATTATCCTGTTTTCAGGCATGTGGTTATTTTGTGTTGAGAATCTTATTTAGAAATGACATTGGGGTAAATCCGAATTAGTAATGCTTGCAGACTATCCATGAAACAAATGGGATTCATAAGTAATAACTAATTTACTCTTTATTGATTTCAATGGAGTTCCTCTACATATGGTTCTGTTCTAAGCTGAAGAAGATTGGATCCTACCTTTTATCCCAGATGGAAGAAAATAAAACATTGAGAAATTCTCTTATAAGGCCAGACACGATCCTTTATGAACCAAGATTTTAATTTAGTAAATTTCTACAGGATTCTTAAATGATTGATAATCTTATGATACATCAAGTTAGGCTTTGTTATGCAGCAACTGTTTAGTAATCAACGTTTATACTGCAAGCATCTGAGCTGCAATATCCTGGTATATCAAACAAGCATAAACATATCCTAGTATTGTTGTTGAAAATATGATGTATTTGAGAGGTGATGCGTGCATGTGCTATTTGCTGCAGATTCATTTTCAAATAGTGCTGACAAAATTAGAAAATCCTTGTAACTCCGATACCTCTGATGTACAAAGAATAACAAAATATGCCCCCAAACGTAGTGAATTTAAAGGATAATTTGCAATCCCTAGTGAATAACTTAAGAACTTGGTTCAGTGTGGGGTCACTGCAAAACACAGACTGTAAAAGAAATACATCTGAAGGAAGTTAAAAGAGATTTTATGCTGGAATAGTGGACATAGTTGCCTGAGAAACAGAAACCTTGTATGTTTTCACAAGGAAATGAGTCATTTGTTTCTGTTGGCCAAAACTTTGTTTTCTTTTCATTTCATATTTGAGCTGCTTCATATATTTTGAAAAAGACACAGCTTTCCAGTCTTTTGACAAAGATAACTTGTTTAATTAAATGCTCAGCAGAAGGTTTGCATAGTAATAACAACAAGCCAAATAAAAGTTAGAGTAAAGAAAACACTTCTGTGTCTCAGTCCAAGAAATGAAGCTGTTTGACTCATCAGTAACTAATTAATATTTAGTTTAATCTCTACTATTTTTAATGATGGGACACAATTCAGCTAGAGTTAAATGTAATCAAGTGACATTATTTCTAGTGAGAAGGTTAACATATCTGGGCTGCAAAAATTAAGATAACCGCTAGATGATAGGAAGGAGATGCAGAAAGCTTTTGATGCTTTGCTCCCATCTACTGGTTGTCTGGAGTTTTGTAGCTTAGCTATGATCGCTTTATGAAATGGTGAACTTAGCTCCTCCATTAAAATAAATAGCACCTAAAAGGTTTTTATTTCAAAATGTATTTCTGGTTTATGTGTTCCTGAAATTAAACTCTGAAGGCAATTAGTGCTCAACTGTTATATGTCCATAACATCCACATTTCAGAAGGATTCAGGTCCTGGATTTGGGGCTTTGGTAATATTTTATGTTATAATCAGAATTAAGAATTCATATCTACATATTTATATGAACTTTCTGTTTTCACACAAATTGAAGTTCTAGGAGATCTGGAATATTTGTATGCATATGGCTGCATTTGTTCTTCAAAATATATGCCTGTTTTCACATAAAACCATTTACCTAAATATGAATATTAAAGTAAAATGCAGCCAAATATGTATTATGTTAGGACAAACCTGCTTACAATATATGTGCTGGGAAATGAACAGAAAAGGGTTTCCAAGTTTTCATGATATTTTTCAGCCATATCTGCAGACTTACTTAACATGAAATGGAACACAATTTGAAGTCAATGAAACAAAAGTGAACTAAATAGAAATGCCTTGCCCATTTGTTTGTGATCCAGATAAATTTGGGTTGGATAGAGGATAAACCAGGTGAGTTCTATTTTTCTGATCAGAGAATCCTTGCTTGCTTGGGAACAAGGAAAAAGGACTCCAGTTTGGCTTTTTCAACAATATGATATAACCTCTTGGTGAGTTCTACTCAGCCACATAAAGCCAGGAGTAAACAGGGCTGCTTGTCCCAACAGGCTGCTTAATCATAGGAAGCTCAGAATATGCAACCTCAGCGTGATGTGCCAAGACAGCCATTGAAACTCTGCCTGTAGCATATTTCTTTGAGGGGATGATCTATCAAGCGAGAGACATTTCCTACAAAGCTCTCTCTTCAGCTTATGGCCCAGGCCATCTAAAACCAGACTTTCCCCCTTCTCCCTAGTTCCTTCTGAGCTGCTCATTATGGAACCAGGGAAAAAGCTTTCTTTCAAACAAAGCAGGAACAGGATGAATCTTGATCGTGAGGCATTGTTGACAAGGCAAGACACCTGAAGTTCCCCTGGGGCTCAAAAGGTTGTGAAATTTTGCTCAGAGACTTATGGATGAGAGCGATTACTGAGGAGGAATCCCATGAGGTTGTTCAGGCTGCTGGAACTGCAAGCAGGCATTTAATATTGTGCAGGCATATATTGTTCAAGTATTGTATGGCTTCATGAAAGTATGTACAGGCTAATCACATGCATGTACACTTTCTCCTCATTTTCAGTGTTGTGGGAGACAGAATCAATTGTCAAACTTTTAACATCAAGGGCGGTTCCAACTACTATATCTCTCGATTGATTGGATTGATGAAATGCCATGAAGTTGGGGTTGATTGTTAGCAGCCACATGGAAAGATTCTCTGCAAAATGCCTCAACTTTGGGCATTCATTGCTGTCATAATCAAATCAGACCACTATACTGTTGGTAGTCCTCTCTCTCTCTCTCTCTCTCTCTCTCTCTCTCTCTCTCTCTCTCTCGTTTTCTTTTACTTTTTAAGCATTAGGGACTTCTCAACAGATCTGACTCTCTGAATGATGTGTGAGAAATATAATAGATCTGGCACTTCTGCATATAAATCCCCCTATATGAGAATCCTACTCAGCTGAAGTTAAAATTCAGCCAACTTTTCAATTAGAACCAGTAGCTGGGTTGACACGCCTTTTAATTCCTTCCTACAACATACCCAAGGTATGTAGCTGCATAAATCACAAATTTATATTATAAAATGTAAAAATTAGTCTATATACAACAGGGGTGTCAAACTGCCAGCCCGCGGGCCAGATGTGTCATGCCGAAACTGCGCCCACCTCATTGCCAGCAATGGAAAAAAAGTCACGATACATCACAACACGTCACGTGACATTGCGAGTTTGATACCCCTGATATACAAGCATCCTGACATTAAATATTTTGAAGAGGCAGAGGTATTATACTGATGCTAAGTGCCATTATGTTCCTAATGTTCCTGTTTGCCTGGAATTCAAATATATTCTAGCTTAAAATATGCCCTAATTTATTACCTTGTTACTGTTCAGTAAGCTCTTTAATTCAGAAGGAACTGATCAAGAATGAGGGTAAATTCCATTTCATGCACTTTATTTTTCATTTTAATGTTTCAAAGGCTGCTAATATGAATCTGCTGTTATTGATTGTTGTAATATAACAACAAAGGCCTAACATGGGGGCTGGTATCTGGTGGAGGGAGGAAAACCAAAACGAAACAAAATCAACTAACATAACATTAGTTTGCATGCAATTGCAGCAAATATCAGGCTTAGCACCTTCCCACTGTTCTATTACCTGCAGGCCTTTAGAAAAGCAATTAAGAGCTGGCTTTTCCTCTGGGCCTTTGGGTCAGGATGAGCAGAGTTCCCACCTGGAAGAGTTATACTGCAGTATATTTTAGTTCTGACCACCATTTTATTGTCATTTGGTTCTTCTGGTATGTGTTGTTTTCTTTTGTGGGTATGCCATTCAGAGTCATGTGACCTGAACTGGGAAGCCACATAGATGGGTTCAACAAACAATTCTCTTTTTGGTCTGGAAGATAGCAAGTTAACCTGCTTGGTTTATCTCTTTCTCAGGGCCTTTCTGATTTAAATACCCTGCCTCAAATTCGGTTCTATGTCTTGAGAACTGCAGCCACTGACCTCCAAATGAAATGCTGCTGCTTTGCAATGCTCTGAGAGCAGTTCCGATAGTACAGCACACCTCCTAACACAGGGTTGTGTACATCCCACTAACTAACTAGTACAGGGAGGTGGCATTGTGGGGCTGCAGGATTGCCATTGTGGCGTGAACCTGTCACATACTAGAAGAGGGGCCAGAGGGAGTGTCCGGGTGGAGCCTAAGCTGGCAAATCCAGCCTTCTCTTTCTGCCATCCTTCTCTGCCCCCACCCCCGCCCCCGTGTTTATATATTCCACTAAGCCATGCTGTGTTTTGCTTTATACACTGCAGTGGCTTAGTGACGGGGGAATCAAGTGGATGGCAACGAATATGCAAACAAAACGACCGCTTTGAAAGGGACGCTGCTTTGATTGCACAGTCATTGTCACTCTCTGGACTTTTGGCACACACCCCTCCCCAGGGACACACTGTTTAGTGAAGAGTAGGGACTCTTTTCCTCTCTCTCTTTCTGCCCTGGCAGGAAAAGTATCTTTCTTGCCCGATGTTTAAACTGAGCACATGCCCAGGGCATTTTGTAATTAGGGGTGACAGGGAGATACTTGCCCAATGGAGAAGGGTAGACTGAACCCAGGACTTCCCCCTCCCTGGATACGTCCCTGGTCATCCTTGTGGCAGTCTGGAATGTTAAGAGTCAGGCTCTAGTCAAGAGACCCACAAAAGACCCACTAAATCAGGGCTAAGGAACTATTGTCCCTTTATGATTTGTGGACTTCAACTCCCAGAATTCCTGAGCCAGCATGGAATTCTGGGAGTTAAAGTCCACAGGTCATAAAGGGGCCATAGTTCCCTACCCCTGCACTAAATGAACCTGCCATAAAGCTGTAGCTATGTCTACTGTCTCTGGCTCAGCAATAGCAGATTCAATATCTCTATACTCTCCTGCCAAAGTACACTGCCTCAAAAGCAAGGTAAAGACATGGGCTAATAGAGGCATAGAAACCAAACAAACAAATAGGCTTCTTAGGACACAGAAGGGCGGTAGTATTACAATGGGTGTGGTATTTTCACTAAGGAAGGGTGACTCTCATCTATCACCAGAAGAAAGATTAACCAGAAAAAAAATATATCTTCTAATCCACCTCTATTATCATATTCTCAGGAAATCTAAAATAACCCTCCCATTTCAAAGGTTAATTTTCTGGAGGGAAATCCTTCGTTTCTCTTTTTGATAAATGCATATATACATGTAGTCCTCAACTTACAACAGTTCCCTTAGTGACCATTTGAAGTTACAACGGCACTGAAAAAGGTGACTTATGGCCATTTTTCACATTTCTGGCAAGCAAAGTCAATGGGGAAACCAGATTCACTTAACAACCTGTTACTCATTAAACAACTGCAGTGATTCACTTAACAAATGTGGCAAGAAAAGTTGTAAAATGGGGCAAAACTCACTTAACAAATATCTCACTTAGCATCAAGTGGTTGTAGGTTGAGGACTACCTGTAGTAAGAGGGATATTCTAGGGGTTATAGCAACCTAATGTTGACCCTGGAAATCAACCGGATTACTTTCTGAACTTAAAACTCCATCTGAAGCCATTTGTTCCTGTAACCAAGATGGGAGTTATTCTGTTGAGCTTGCTGAGTTGCACAACACAGGTAGTCCTTGGTTTATGACTGATCGCTTGGCGACTGTTCAGAGTTACAATGGGCCTACCTCAGGGGTCGTTTATGACCTGGATCTGCAGTTCCAACACTCTGGGCTTTTCCATAGTCATGTTGGGCGCTCAGCAGGATAGTCATGTTTACAGCCATTTGCATCATCCCGTGGTCATGTGACCACATTTCATGATGGTTTTGCCCAAAACCAGCACTTACTTCCTGTTTTCTGTGCCCATAGAGGACCGTGGAGTCTGCTTAACAACTGTAGTGGCTGCTTTACAACCGCAGCTTTTGCTTAATGACCACCACAAAAAAGTTAATAAAAATCAGGTTTGGTCATGTGACTGACCTGTTTTACGACCGTCACAACTTACAACCATATCGGGCAAGTTCCATTACCATTGTACGTTGAAGACTACCGGCCATCTGTGTGACTGAGAATCAGTCAATGCCTGGGTAGGGGGCCAATAATTGCACTTCCAGCTTCTGCATTTGCTCTGCCTGCAGGGTTGATGTTCAATGCAATTATCATGGGTGGAAAAATTTAGACTGTGTGAAATTAAAAATGTTCTCCTGTCTGTTAAGGTCATAATATAGTGACAGACCCCAGAAACTAGAAGATCCAGACTTCACTCATCATAACTCTGTTAAACATAGGAAACCTAGTCTATAAGCAGATTGAGGTGGCAAAGCGAAAATATTGCTGTTTAAATGTTTAAAGGTGTATTTACCCATGTAGTATGGCTGTAGTATTATTATAGTATTATTATATTATCCTTCTTATTATCTTTTTACTCCCTCCTTTTATTGATATTATTATTATCATCATCATTATTCTGTTGTTTTGTATGTACACTGAGAGTTTCTGCAACAGAGACAAATTCCTTGTGTGTCTAATCACACTTGGCCAAATAAAATAGTCAATTCAATTCAGTTCAGTTCAATGTCTTCTGCACTGAAGACATTTTAGATCCTACTTTTCAGATCATCTGAGCATTTCCATTTTAGCTAATGGCTTTTAGCTTTCAGTACCATCCATTCTTCCTTCTCACACAATAGCATATCTGACTGATAGCTTTAAGAATGCTCCTTGGGAAAGAAGAGAAATAAAAAAAATCGAATTAACAAAAAATTCAGGTTCTATTTAGTGAAATTTCTCTAGGGCTTTCAGAAATCCAAAATTATTTGTTCCTCGTATGCAGCCAAACCTTTTTATTATTATTATTATTTGATTGTCAGTGTTCCAGAGGATACATTTATACAAAGGATCGTATCATAAAAAATGCATGCAACTCATTTCAGGCTATGATAGCAGTTCTGCTCCAGAAATATGAATCTTCACAAGAAGACCGAAGGTCAAAGAGGAGAAAAATACATTTAAAACAGGGGATGTTTTTTGTTTATTTCATAAAATCGTATGTGCAAACGAACAGAAAACTCTTGTTTAGAAATATCCAGTTCATACACCAGCACATTCTGTGACCAACCAACCAAATGGTATTTTGCCATTTGCCATTCTACCTCTTTCTATTATTCTCTGTCAGATAAGAGAATCGCAGCTGTGTGTTGTATGTATAGATTGTGTCACACACCAATTGTATCATATATCATTTTGGAGCTACGTTATTTCTGGAAGAACCTTGCTACTTTTGAATGGTTGCAAAAAAACTACACAAGGTTAGATCTGAATAGCATGCAGCTATCAGGAGATCCTAGGCAATAAGTTAGGGTGGGAAACTGAAAGAAACCTCACAGACCATGGGAGTGAGACACTCAGTTCTGTACTGTTGCCAAAACAACTAGTTGAGCTCGATTTGAACCACACTCTACTTTTGCAGAAGACTTGCAAGAGATATTATAGATTTTTTAAAAGGCAGGCAATTTCTTAGACTAAAAAAAGGTCTCCAGCAGCATCTTCTTCAAGAGTCCCTGGGGGGACACCACAGTTGTAATAACAGAATAACAAAGTTGGAAGGGACTTTGGAGGTCTTCCCCTGTTCAAGCAAGAGACCCTATACCATTCCAGACAAGTGGCTGTCCAGTCTCTTCTTAAAAGCCTCTAGAGATGGAGCACCCACAACTTCTGAAGGCAAGCCATTCCACTGGCTAATTGTTCTCACTGTTAGGAAATTTCTCCTTAGTACTAGGTTGCTTCTCTCATTGATTAGTTTCTATCCATTATTTCTTGTCTTGCTTTCTGATGCTTTGGAAAATAGGCTGACCCCCTCTTCTTTGTGGCAGCTATGGAAAACTGCTATCATGTTATCCCTAGTCCTTCTTTCTTCTTGTGCACCATAAATTGTCATTTCCCCTGTAAGACCTATAGTGCTAATGCAGCTCTCTTCACATCTTCTCCCTTCTCAAATCTATGGCTTCCAGTTTATTGTTTTCTCAGGTTGACTGTGGGAAAAGCAAGGAAGAGGAAAAGTAATTTCCACTTTTGGTTCATTTGTGAAATGATGATGGGTTCAGAGGGAATAATAATCAAATGGGCAGAAGTAGGCCCCCTATGAGACACATTCCTTGAGTGGTGGAGAATCATGAAAGGGTTAGCAATGGAACCCTGCTGTTTCATGTCATTATAATAAAATATGTTCTTTTATTTGTCTTAAGTAATAACAAAAATAAGCTGTTTGTGAGCAAATCTGGCTGCTTCGAGGATGTTTCCCTTAGGCTGAAGGAACTGTTGCTTCAGCTATAATTTGATCTTAAATAAATAACTCAATTTGGTTTGCATCACATTCCAAATATGGATAGCATAATGGATGCAGAGCTGGTTGACAGGACCCTGATCTCTGTTTGTCCAGTTATACTGGATGTTTTCAATTTCTGCTACCTGAGGACATTGTAGAAGGATGAGATTGCTGAAGTCATATACATCAAAAGCTTCAGACTATCTATGAGAATCTCACAAATTCAGTGGATCCTAAACACATTACAATTGTTAATTTGTAAGATACTTGTTACCTGTCTCTCATGTAGCTTGCATCTGCATAACTGCCCTGCCTTTCTCTCCCACCCACCCCCTTTAATCCCAATATAAATTTAAAACCTACGTCAATCAAGTCATTCTATGCATCTGATGAAGTGAACTCCTGAAAGGTCATACCTTTTAATAAATATGTTAGTCTGAAAAGGTATTGCCAGATTTTTTCCAGATTTGCTGCCTAAGGATCAGATAGAATTCGTAGAGGCCAAACCTGTGGTAACTTTGTTTGGATCCTGTCTCCTCTGACTTCTAAAACACTCAAAGACTATTGGGGCAGTGTACAGATAGTCCTCAACTTATAACCACAGCTGAGCCCAAAATTTCCATTGCTAAACAAGATAGTTGTTAAGTGAGTTTTGCCTCATTTCATGACCTTTCTTGCCACAGTTATTAAGTGAATCACTGTAGTTGTTAATTTAGTAACATGGATGTTAGGTGAATCTGGCTGCCATATTGACTTGCCTGTCAGAAGGTTGCAAAAGATGGTCACATGACCTCGTAAACACTGTACAAGCCACTTGCCAAGCACCCAAATTTTAATCACATGACCATGAGGATACTGCAACGGTCATAAGTGTGAACAACGGTTATAAGGCACTTTTTTCAACCCCTTTGTATTTTTCAAACTGTCACTAAATGAATGGTTGTAAGTCAAGGATTACCTGTATACTATAGGTGAATGAAAAATAACTTGGTATCTGGGAATGATTCCCTCATTTCATATTTAACTCGTTTTTCGCATCTGCCTTTACACAAAGGGAAAAAGCAGACCAACCTATCAAAAATAGTGCCATAAAAAACAGAATAGAAACACAAGTTAAGATAGGCAAGAAAATGGTAAGTGAGCACCTGTCCAGCCTAGACGAGTTCAAATCACCAGGACCAGATGGATTACATCCCAAGGTTCTCAAGGAACTGGCAGATGTGATCTCAGAACCACTGAACTATATTTTTCAAAGATCCTGGAGCACTGGGGAACTACCAGAGAACTGGAAAAGAGCTGATGTAGTTCCCAACTTCAAAAAAGGGGAAAACATGGATCCAGGAAATTACAGACCTATCAGCCTGACCTCAATACCTGGGAAGTTTCTGGAAAAGATAATCAAACAATGAATCAGCAAACACCTAGAGGCAAACCAAGTCATTACTAAAAGCCAACACGGGTTTGTCAAAAACAGATCATGTCAGACAAACCTTATTGCATTCTTTGACCAAGTGACAAAATTAGTGGACCAGAGGAATGCTGTGGATATAATTTACTTGGACTTCAGTAAAGCATTTGACAAAATAGATCACAACCTACTACTTGATAAGATAGAAAAATGCGGGTTAGACAGCATCACCACCAGATGGATCCGTAGCTGGCTGACCGGCCGTACTCAGCGTGTGGTCCTCAATGGAACCACATCTACATGGAGGGAAGTGTGTAGTGGGGTGCCCCAGGGCTCTGTTCTGGGCCCAGTGCTCTTCAACATCTTCATCAATGATTTGGACGAGGGGATAGATGGTGAACTCATCAGATTTGCAGATGACACCAAGCTGGCAGGAATAGCCAACACTTCAGAAGACAGGCTTAGGATACAGGAGGATCTGGACAGACTTGAACACTGGGCGCTATCTAACAAAATGAAATTCAATGGTGAAAAAAGCAAGGTTCTACATTTAGGCAAGAAAAACCAAATGTATAGGTATAGTATAGGGGGTACCTTGCTCAATAGTAGTGACTGTGAGAGGGATCTCGGAGTCCTAGTGGACAATCATTTAAATATGAGCCAGCAGTGTGCTGCAGCTGCTGCCAAAAAAGCCAACACAGTGCTAGGCTGCATTAACAGAGGGATAGAATCAAGATCACGTGAAGTATTAATACCACTCTACAATGCCTTGGTAAGGCCACACTTGGAATACTGCATCCAGTTTGGTACCACGATGTAAAAAAGATGTTGAGACTCTAGAAAGAGTACAGAGAAGAGCAACAAAGATGATTAGGGGACTGGAGGTTAAAACATATAAGGAACGGTTGCTGGAATTGGGTATGTCTAGTTTAATGAAGAGAAGGACGAGGGGGGACATGATAGCAGTGTTCCAATATCTCAGGGGCTGCCACAGAGAAGAGGGATTCAAGCTATTTTCCAAAGCGCCTGAAGGCAGGACAAGAAAAACGGATGGAAACTAATCAAGGAGAGAAGCAACCTAGAACTAAGGAGAAACTTCCTGACAGTTAGAACAATTAACCAATGGAACAACCTGCCTCCAGAAGCGGTGAATGCTCCAACACTGGAAGTTTTTAAGAAGAAACTGGACAGCCATTTGTCCGAAATGTTATAGGGTTACCTGCCTGAGCAGCTTGATGATCCAAGGTCCCTTCCAACTTTCCATTATTATTATTATTATTTCTAAACATAGTAATGAAGCTATGGGGTCCTTAGTGCTCTCTGATTTTGGTTGTCTTCTTGCCGACATTTCATTACCAAACTAGGTAACATCATCAGTCCTAGTGAGTACTGAAATCATGAAAAATACAATATGTTCCTGGACTGCACTGCTTTGGATAATTTCTGAGTCATCTTCAATATTCATTTCCTATAGAAGATGTTGGTATCTTGGTTCCAGGTGTTTCTTGATGCCCTGGATTTTTAGATAAATTATCAATTTGACTTCAGGATTGGATGTAGGATAGAAACTGCTTTGGTGAATGATTTACACCAAGAGCCAGGTATCCCCATTGGCTCTTCTGGATATCTTAATGGCTTTTGATAATGTCAAACATGGAATCCTTTAGATTTGCCTGTATAGAATAAGAGTTGTGCACAGGACATTCCACATTAGAGAAACATCCATATATTTCAGCTTGCCTAGAATATCAGAGCCAAGTTAGAGTCATTTTTCAGGTAAAAAGGTAAAAAATATCACCTTATAATAGCTTCCCAAAATACTGTATAGTTGAATTATTGGATTTTTTCCCAGATTGTTAGTGGTTTTAAATTCTCAAAAGAAAAACTTTTTCTTCTGCCTCCACAGCAGAATGGATGTAAGTTGTGGGACTCAGCTTTAAGCATGTAGATATTTTAAAAATACTGTTTTATTGAAATTTGCTTTTATTTGAATTTAAACATTTATTTTTAAATCTGAATTTATAATTAGTGTCATACTTCGCTGAAAGACAAGGCATAAATTGAATTACTCTTCATGTATTGCAGCTAACAGTTGTCTAGCAATCTTGTTCTTTCTTTGTGCAACTTTGTTGACAAACTTCTAGCATGAAATGTATTCATTTACTGTGGCTTTTTGTAAATCTGGAAATGACATTCATTTGATTGACTGCATTAATTTATTCACATGATCAGGCAGGAGATTGCTTTCCAGAATATAAAATTATGAATCTTTACTTTGTTCTGTTCTGGGAATAATAATAATAATAGCACCACTAAGATTGGGCTGGAAAAGAACATTGAACTAGAAAATAGGGTTGGAACAAAATTCATTAAAAATAAGAAATTGATTAAAGATGAGCTGTTTCAAGTGGGCACATTTGGAATGTTTATAAATCACTTTTTTCATGAACCAAAATCATTAAATAAAAAATGATTCTCACCCTATTCTCTAGATCCCAAGATGCTTCTTAACCACTTTCCCCAGTCTCTTTTTGGGACGGATGGGCCTATTTCCAAAGAAAGTAGTTGTCTATAACCATTAATAATTTCTATTTTCTCAATATGCATATGGGAGCAATTTGGCCTCCAGGTCATTCTTGGGAATAAGGAAGAAACAGCAGAAAGCTGTCACTTTGCTTTGTAACTGGTCAGCTTCCCAATTCAAAATGAAATGATTTTAGACAATTCTTAAAATGCAAGTGGGCAGAAGATCTGGTAAGTGCTATGGGATGTTTCTGCAGTGATCCTGCTGGGAACACATACAAAGAAAATATGCATAGGGTAAGTTACTCACTAGTTGAGAAGATATTTTCTGATCTCATTATTGTGAAAAATATATCACCATTATATCACCATGACCATAGCCAGGATTGAAAGAAAGGCTAGCATTTTAGCATGCCGAAAAAATATTGCTAAATACATCAGCTTACATGTTCAAAGAAGAGAACTTTGATGGACAGAGCCAAACTTAAATTTTCTGCTTTTCTTTCTTATTGAGGATCAATAAAACTATAAAATGCTTATCTAGAGATACGTTGTATAGAAGGGAAGATGACTAATTTTGGGACTAACTTGCTTAAATCAAGACACTGAAAATTAATTATTGAGCAAGCAAGCATCAAGCAAAGTCTACAGGCTTCTTTCCTTGTCACTTGGCTTGAAATGCAATACTTCAATATAACAAACTGTTTCAGTTGGCACAATCTTGTTTGAGTTTTTATGACAACTTACTAGGTGTCTGTGTCTTTAAGTCCAGGCACTTTGCTGCACTTTGAATATTTGAAACTTCAGTAGTTCAGTACTATTTATTCAGCATGGTTTATGGTAAGAAATAAGAATCACACTACATTTCCCATCCTTGAAGCTCAAAAAAAAAGTGATTTGATAGATTTAGGACTTTAAAAGCAAGAACCAGCTTCCCCTCTAATAATATCCAAGTACTCTCCCTGTATATTCCCTTGAGGATACCATGTAAACGTCTCTCCCCGCTATCTGTTATAAAACCACCTTGTCATATATACCTGTCAAAAGAGTTTGCAGAATGATGTGCTGTTTTGTCTAACAGGTTTACCTTGTTGTAACTAGAGAAAAAGTAGGACAATGACAAATCTAAGTCACCCTAGTTTGCTTTGGGGGTTACAAAAACAAATATTGGGATTAAAATTTCCAGAATTCTCTGCCACCATGACCTTGGGAGAGAAGCAACTAAGTAGACTAACTGGAGGTCAAGTAAGTTACACACAGCTTTTTATATTGAGATCTAGTGTCTCCAAATAAATCTGCTCAAGAACATAATAGGGATTTAGAGAACATTTCAGACAGGAAATTTGGGATATCTTATAACATCTTCTAAAAAGGGGGAACGATGGCTCACCGGTTAAAGACGCTGAGCTTGTGAGCTGGAGAGCTGATAGCCCAGATTCAAGACCCAAGTGCCGCACAACGGGGTGAGCTCCTGTTACTTGCCCCTGCTCCTGCCCACCTAGCAGTTCAAAAGCATGCAAATGTGAGTAGGTAAATAAGTACCACTTCGGTGGAGAGGTAACAGTATTCCATGCATGTTGATGTATAGTCATGTTGACCACACATGACCACAGAAAATGTCTTCAGACGATGATGGCTTGCTCATCTAAGAAACAGAGATGAGCACCACCCCCTAGAGTCAGACACAACTGGACAGGGGAAACTCTTATAAAACCTTTATAACCTTTATAAAATCTGAAGCATGAAACTGCCAATCGATCCTCAAGTTTTAACCTAAGTATGTCTTTGCAGTGATCAGTGCCTGTTCACTTGCAGCATTTTCTATCTCGCCTCTACCCCAGCCCCCCACCCTGCATATTTCTTGTCTTGTCTGTCAGCCTTCCAGCCTTTAGACCTGATTAGATGTCCCAGTAGCTACAGAGAGTTTCTTTAGCACAGCTCCCTGTCATATGACAAGAAAGCTATTCCCCTGTTCCTTAGAACAGGCAGTATTTGTGTTTCTGGGTTCTTACAATGTATTTCTTTCTATAGCAGATATCTCAAGAGGAGTTAATAATAATGCAATTCAATCCAAAATGAATGTAGTAGTAGATAAACTATGCACATATTGGAAAATAAACAGTGATGTGCTAGGAGAGTGGGAGCAGGGAAAGTATCTGAAACATCTGACTTTTTCTCTTTAAACTTAAGCCAACACATTTCCTTTTCCTAGTGCAAAGCATAAGTGCTTTCGAGACAGATTGCCTCCAAAAAAGGAACAGTTTACAGTTTTATTAACAGTTTAAGCAAATGTACATTTGTACTGAGGTTTATAATTCACTTTAAAAGAAATCTCTGGTTTCTATATTTGTGACAAAGTTGGATGTTCTGTTTTCCAATCCAGGTGAACCACTTTATAAAATATTAGTTCTTCCATTAAATTAGTTTCTGGACCACTCTGTGCACAAGCATTCTTGAGAATAGGAATTTGATGTGAGTAAAGCAGGTTTAGTAACTATAATACAGACATATTTACATGAACTATATTATATGGATAGTACCTAGCTATCTTTGAAGAATCGGAATGTGATGAATATTGATGCTTTTGAACTTTGGTATTGGAGATGACTCCTGAGAATGCCATTTAGAGCCCAAAACACAAACAAATGGATCATTGAACAAATCATCCCAGAGTTCTCGCTTGAGGCACAAATGACCATGCTCAGATTATCTGACTCTGTCTGGACCCATAATGTGAAGACTTAGCTCACTGGAGAAGGCTCTAATACTGGGAAAGGTGGAAGGAAAAAGAAGGTATGGATGTCCATACCAACCAATACCAAGGTAGATGGACTTTGTTATAGGGGGATGGGTGCACTCTTAGAGGACCTGAAGGACCACATTAGAGACAGATCTGTATGAAAAAAAATTATCTATGTGGTTGTATTGACAATTGCTTGTTAGCACATAATCAGTCACCTCTCTATGTCCTTCTAGAAGGCACATCCAAGAACGTGTGAATGAAGACAGAAGAAAATGACCTAAGAGCAGGCAGAGTGATAGAAAATGAGGGGACACAGATTATATCTTCTCTATCACTATCTTTCTCTCCTCTTGTGGCTCAGTCAGTCATGAGGCATTGAAGAGTCAATGTCAATTAGACAGATGCAAGTTACATGTGAAGACATATGTATGGTTATCTGTGTATGTTTACAAGTTTCATATTATAAATACCTTATCTGCATAACCAACTTATTTTCACCTCCCATCCTCCCAACTTTCTCCTCCCACAATTTAAATCCTACAACTGTTTAGCCACTCTCTACATCTGATGAACTCAGCTGCAACTCACAAAAGATTATGCCTTTTAATAAGGCTGATGATGATGATTTTGCATTAGTGAGATATTCACCTTACTAGCAGCAGCATGTAGGTATTGCCACTTACTTTTTCTTTAAATTGCAGAATGATCCCACTGCTTTGAATTTCCAAAATAAAGTTCAGAAATTGAAGACAGAAATTAGCACTGGAACATCTAGGGACAGTCTGTCACCAGCAACATCTGTAGATGAAGCCCATAGACTCACCAGACCTCTTTCAAAATAAAAAATAAACTGATTAAAATGACTTAATATTCATGAGATAGCCTTCTTATAAGATCACAGATATTTTCATAAGACACTGGATAGATGGGAAATTGCATTATGATACTTACTGACCCTCTAATTTAGAACCTGCAGTCAATATTTATGTCACTATTAACAGAATTGGTTTTCCTGTTTCTACCGAGCATTCAAGACCCTGGATTGCTCTATCCATTTCTGTTCTGACCAGTGATAGGCAACCTTGGCTCTTTTATGACTCGTGGATTTCAATTCCCAGAATTCCTGAGCCAGCATGGCTGGCTCAGGAATTCTGGGAGTTGAAGTCCACGAGTCATAAAAGAGCCAAGGTTGCCTACCCCTGGTTTTGACAATAGCAATAGAAATTTGCATTTGCAAAAGCTTCTTTTTATTGTATTGTTAAAAAAAGATACTAATCATCAAAGGAGGTGACGCAGCTATAGAAGAGATTACAAGGGTCAAAGACAGACAGTTGCTGTGACCTAACTATGCTACTATTTGGGAGTTCCTTAGTCAGGGAAATTCTTTGAGCAAAATATCCATGCCATCTTAAGAAGAGCCCTGGAGCACGGTAGGAGAAGCAAAAATGGCGTTATCTGATGACTAGGTTCTCTAGTCTAGAGCCCTTTTCTAGCCAGATATTAAGAAAATCGGGAGAAGAAAGAGGGAAAAAAGCTACAGTACTGAAGCTGACATCCCACTGTTGCATTTTGTTTAAAGAGAGAATACAGCAAGACTTGGACAGAGATAACTAAATGAATTTGCTTGCTGGATGTAGAACAGATTAGGGTTGCCTGGAACATCTACTGAGTCAAAACCAGTGAAGATTTCCCCTTGTAATTTTCAGAAGGTAGCAGCTTGTCAGTCCCATCTCTCACACTGTTGGAAACCCACAGCAATCCCTAATGGAGCATAGAACAGAAGTTTAAAGAAAGGTGTTAGTCTAGACAAACTGGAAATTAATTGAAGATGACAAGCTAAGGAAAGAGTCAAGAGAAGTCAAATTGGATAGAATTATCTAGTAAGTGAAGGGCATGTGGAACCCCCATCTGCCCCAAATTGTCCCACGCTCCCAAGCTTTCCTCTCTGAAAATCTTGTTCTTTATAATCCATGGGCTGTAGGTTGCCCAAATATTTCATTTTTTGGGGGGTGGGAAGTCTGCTCCTCTAATGAGTCGCAGGCACCACAAACTTTTGCATTCCCTAAAGCACATTATTGCTTGTAAGATGTGTGGTGGAGCAGTTGGCACTCCATAAATTATAAAGTGATAATTATATTCGTGCCCTTGAAACAAGAAGAAAATCCTCTGTTAACAGCAGATTTCTTCCCAAAAGTGGTAATGAGATGTGTTACACCTCTTGAGGAGAAACCTGCAAGATTGGCGCTCTGCTTCTGGCATGCAGATCTATTTTCAGCTGCAATCCCCATTGTCGGAGTGACAGCGACCATTTTGCTAACCCAACAAATGAGGGCTTATTATGCATGAAAGGAAGCTGTTGGGGAGAGGAGCAGAGTCCAGTTCAGCTCTAATGCTTGGGTGAAAAGAAGGAGATGGAAAAGAAACATTTGTCCACAAAGGTTGTTCATTGCTGAATGTTTTGGAAAGCAAATTCTGTTTAGAATCGAAAAACAAGCACACAAACAAATTAGTTAAGCAATAGAATCCTGCAGTTTTGCTATTAACATTTTCTCTTTATCTTCCTTCAATTCGATTTTTGTAAATCCTTGCAAATGGCCTTCTCAGGGTGTTGGTGATGGTAAAGATTATCTAGCAAGCTTTATGAGTTAGTGAAATAATGAAACCCCTCTGAAGAATATTTTCCATAGAGTCCTGTTCTATATAGTTAATTATATAACCATTTTTATGACTTATAAGCTATTCATTTAGTGACCATTTGAATTTACAATGGCACTGAAAAAGTGACCATTTTTCACACTTGCAACCATTGCAGCATCCTCAGTCATGTGATCAAAATTCAGATGTTTGGCAACTGACTCATATTTATGATGGTTGCAATGTCCCAGGGTCAGGTGATCCCCTTTTGCGACCTTCTGACAAGCAAAGTCAATGGGGAAGCCAGATTTACTTACCAACTAACTTAACAACTGCTGTGATTCACTTAACAACTGTGGCAAGAAAGGTCATAAAATAGGGCAATACTCATGTAGCAACTGTCTCGCTTAGCAGCAGAAATTTTGGGCTTAATTGTGGTCGTAAGTCGAGGGCTTCCTGTAATAGATTTACTTAGTAGCTATGGTCCCCTGCAATGCTGTGATAAGAATTGAAGTGACTTTGAGAAAGCCCTGGGATATTCCAATGCGGGAGATTTCCCAAGAGGGGCAACCAGTATTGATGGATGCTGTGTACTGGGTTGACCACCAAACTACAGGATAGCTGCAACTGCTTTACAAATGTTTCTTGAAAGTAAACAGCATTGTGACAGCAAGTCTAGGTAAGTAAGCGTATTCTCGGTGACTTAGAATGTTTTCTCATTCTAATGAACTCTTTGAAATGACTATTTTCATCCCGTAGGATTTATTGGTTGATTGCTTGTTCACGAGGGGGTAATGTGAGCAGAAACACAATAACTAATGCAGCTTCTTTCTTTGCTGTCAATCTACCTTCTTGGTAAAGAAAGACAATAATCAAGGAATATGATATGGGCGTAGCTATATTCTATGCACATTGTCACCCAGCAGGAAGTCCACAAGATTTATGATCAATAAAAATACCTTTGCTTTAAAAGCATCCTGACAGTGATCCTCCCCGTCTTCTTAAATTGTGCTGCTCTTCCTGGTTGCAAGGAGGTCACGCGCCACCATTGCTAGGGGTGGAGGTTGGGATTGTCATCCTCTCTACTTTGGGGAGAAAAATCTCATCACAAAATTTAATCTTTTTTACTTCCTAGGCAAACCTAAAAATACCATGGAAGTTAGGAGTTAGTCCAGGTAGTCCTCGACTTACTGGAGCACTAAAAAAAATGATTTATGACCATTTGTCTCACTTTTCAACCATTATAGCATTTTGATGGTCATGTAATCAAATTCAGACACTTGGCAACTGACTCATGTTTATGACAGTTGCAGTGTCCCGGGGTCATGTGAGCTACCTTTTGTGAACTTCTGACAAGCAAAATCAATGGGGAGGCCAGATTCACTTAACAATCATGTTACTAATTTAACAACTGAAGCGGTTCACTTGACAACCATGGCAAGAAAGGTCATAAAATAGGGCAAAACTCATTTAGCAAATGCCTTGCTTAGCAACGGAAATTTTGGGCTCAGTTGTGGTGGTAAGTTGAGGGCTACCTGTACAGTTAGTCAAGAGAGGATTGGTGAGAATAAAAACCAATCAATGGCAGCCTTCCAGCAGCATGCAGTGGATACTGGCTAGTATTCCAGATTCCATCTAGCAGTAAATAGTGATTGTCAGTTTATCAAGTCCAATTCACGAAAACCATTCTATTGGTCAGTGGTTACCACTATGGACAGTGAGAATCAGTTCTATCCAAGTATAATTATGGATTCAGCTTTCTTTAATGCAAACCCTTTGATGTTCCAACTACCTACAATTTTGGGTGAGGAATTCTTCCATTTTCTGGCTTTGCACAGAATATTGTTCCATAAAGTAATGTTGAAAGAAAAATCTTCATCAGGGTCCAGTCCAAACCGGGAATAAACAAAATGGAGACAGCTTTAGAAAGAAGAGCAGAACCACAAAACATGTGGCTCTTGAGCAGCTGACCACATGTTGCTGGGAGAGGTGGGTTTTTATACCTTGTTGGGCTGTTGTGTTTGGAGTTGTTCCTGTGGCATGAAGTTTGACCTGAGGTTCGGTGTGCCCTTTTAGTATTCTGATGGTGGTGGGTTAATCCTATTATGTCCTAAAGGTCATGTCCTGCTTCCCTGTGGCTGTGGCTGATGGCTATGTCCTGTGTTGGATTTTTTAGCTGAGGGGTTGTTGGTTCTAGGGATCTTTGTCTTTCTAATCCCGTCAGCTCTAAGCTTCCTGGCTCCGGTCTTTCTGAAAGGATTATCAAATCTGCATTTCTACAGACCTGGTTTCTGCTTGGGGCAGAGAGACTTGGGGAGGGGGGGGGTTCTGCCTTTTCAGATCTTCTTCATTATTCCTTTGGGGAAATATAATATTCTGCCTTTTTAATATTCCCCAAAATATTTCTTTCTCTGGGGGGGGGGTGCTGTCTTCCTACAGTAACTAAGCAGGCCACTTCTACACGGGTTAACCCCTTTCTCAGCAAACATTTCTTATTTGCTTAGCAGCCCAAAAGTAATTGTCATGAGTCCTTCATTTCCTCTTCAGTTTTTATTTTGCAGGCTTTATTTGTGAGTATGTTTATTTATTTAGTAAATTTATATGGTCGTCCATTTCCCCATAAAGTGACTCTTGGCAGCACCCAACCGTTAAAATAAAGCAAAAAATGCATTAACACAATGATTAAAAACAGTCATCACAGATAATTCTCAGCTTACGACCACATTCTGCGTGGAATTAATAAAGGGGCATAGAATTGCATAGCTCAGATGCAAGGCCCAGATGCCTCAAATCCCTTTGGAGTGGAACTTTCTCCAAAGTAAACATATATGAGAATTGCTGTAGCAAAGGCTATCCTGGATCTAATGTTCTGTGAAGTGGACTCCCCTTGACAGACGGGCATAGGATTTGCTCTGTTGTATCATAGAAAAGAATTATGCATTTTAAAAAAAACCAAAAAAACCCCAGCAATATAATGATAATTTAAATTCCTAAAATGTACATTTAAAAATAAGGGGGGGGGGAAGATGCTGTGTTTATGTGTCAGAGTAGAATTTCACTCAGGGCTCTGGTGGATGACCCACCATCTGCCATTCCCTTAGTGGTGATTTGGTCCAACTTCAGTGTCATCCGGGGAATTGTGAGGGCCAATGTTAGAGTGGAAGTTTTCTTTACATCCCAATTACTCCACTGTTATGCAAGGCATCTGTACTAGACTGTAAAACAGCCTTCTGGATGCCCAAGTCATCCCTGCAGATAATCTGCCTACCATAGTATATGATTTGGAATTAAGAGTTTCCTCCAGCTGATCTTGAAAAAAAACTGAGCAGAATCAGTTTTTGGTTAGTAATTAGATAGAAGACCATTGGAAATTCCAGCCCTGTAGGCTAGACAGAAAACTGAGGCGAACATCTCTGAAGGTAATCGTGGCAAATGATGTCCATGTTGTTACAAAGAAAATTATATTATTATGTCCAAGTAGTTACCAGGTGTCAAGCTTGACTTGAAGGAGGTTTACCATTTCTATCATATGGCCCGAGAAAATAAATCCTTCCAGCGATTCAACACACTTCCTATTTGCTGTTCTATTGCACAGCTGTTTACTATGTAATGGTTGCATTTTCATATTATTCTCAGTGAGTCAGCTAAAGAAAGAATAATAAAGAGACTCTGCATGTTGCATTTTTGTAATATGATTTTAAAAAAGAACACTTTAAAGTGCAATTAGTTTCTTCCCTGTATTCTTCACTGACTCTCTGGCACTCTGCATGCTTTGAATCTGTAGTATGCAAACACTTGTAGAATACATTCAGGAATACATATTTTTATTTAATATGGGTTTTATGAAAGATGAAAAGGGAAACAATTAAACGGATCATTTCAGCATTCTCTCTCGACTCATACAGATACCCACACCCACACCCATTCTAGCCACAGTAAATCAGTTTTAGTTTCTTGGGGGGGGGGAATAAAATAAAGCAATGTAAAAGCAGAGTAACTGCAGGAAGAGAGAGTATAATGTTCAAGCTACCTTACATATGATGTCTTCATGTGCTCAGGGCTTCTCACATATAAGTATCTTATTAAAAATCCTAACACATCTAAAAGGTGCCAGGTATTTAAGCTGGAGAAAAGTTTGATCTGGAAAGTCTCTCTGCTCTGTTTCCTAATAAATGTTCTATTTTACCCGCAGAGCAAATTACACTTTAGTGAATATTTGTGAGCATGGAACTTCACTTCTGTACTAGGAGAACATTTTTATTTGATTCTGTCATAAGTGAGGCAGTTGCTACCTGCCTTCTTGATGACTTGGCTTTTCTCTTTTTTTTTTTCCAGCTCTACTTGAGGAAAGATAGAAAAAAACCTGTTGCTGGTATAAAAACAACCATAACCATGGCAAGAATAGGTCAACTGATGTCTCAAATCTGCCCAAAATACTGATCATCTTCATTTGCCTAATTGTTTAATTGGATCACAGAACTACAAAGCCAAGTTAACTGGCCAGGCCTATTAATACCTGGAAGCGTTCATTTTAACCAGATTCAGTCAACTAATTTCTCCCATGCTATGCAAATCACTGGCTGAAGGTTATTTATTTATTTAATAATCAAATCTGTGTGGCTGTCCATCTCACAGAAAATGACTGTGGATGGCTACAGCAGTCCAATAAAACACTAAAATAAATAAAACAATTGTTAAACCATTACATATTGATTATGAATTGTGCGTTGGGGGTTCTTTCTGCAACTAGTCATTTAAGCATGCCTTCCTTGCACCTCCTAATATGAAATTTCAGTTCCCATAATCTTCCACATGATGAGAGGTAAGCCGCAAGGCGTTATAGGAATAAAGAAGTCCATAATTATGAGAATTAACAAGTTGTGGAGAACATATTGGATAAGATTTAATTAAAATAATCATTGTACCAGATTCAAAAGGATCAGTGGTTAATTTAAACCAGGAAAAGATTTCTTGCTTAATTTAGTCTCTCTTAATTGTAAATTAGAAGACCCTAATGTTGGGAAAGATTGAAGGGAAAAGGAGAAGGGGACGGCAGGGAATGAATAGTGTCATTGATGCAGTGGACATGAGTTTGGGCAAACTCTGGGAGACAATGGAGGACAGGGTGGCCTGGTGTGCTAGGGTCCATGGGGTGGCGACGGAATAACAAATTGTAAAGTATTATTTAGTACAAGACTGGATGATGATGATGATGATGATGATGATGACGATGATGATGATGACGATACAATTGGAAGGGACCTTGGAGGTCTTCTAGTCCAACCCCCTGCTCAGGCAGGAAACCTGATACCATTTCAGACAAATGGTCATCCAGTCTCTTCTTAAATACTTCCAGTGTTGGAGCATTCACCGCTTCTGGAGGCAGGTTGTTCCACTGGTTATTGTTCTAACCAGTGCTTTTTTTGTAAAACAAAAAGGTGCCGGAACTCACACACGTCATACAACCCGCCTTGCCTACCCTACAAGGTTCCATCCAAAAAAGGTGCCGGAACTCCGTTCTGAGCGTTCTATGAGAAAAAAAGCCCTGGTTCTAACTGTCAGGAAATTTCTCCTTAGTTCTAGGTTGCTTCTCTCCTTGATTAGTTTCCATCCATTGCTTCTTGTCCTGGCTTCAGGTGCTTTGGAGATTAGCTTGACTCCCTCTTCTTTGTGGCAGCCCCTGAGATATTGGAACACTGCTATCATGTCCCCCCTCGTCCTTCTCTTCATTAAACTAGACATACTCAATTCCAGCAACCGTTCCTTATATGTTTTAGCCTCCAGTCCTCTGATCATCTTTGTTGCTCTTCTCTGTACAACATAAGATGCTGCTGAAATTTGACAATTAAGCCATCAAATAATGATGGTTAACATGCCTTTCTTTTGATTTTCTTTAGGAATCTTAAGTATTCAATGGAGTTTTTAAACATTTAAGTGTCTAAAATATGAAAAAAAACACAAAAGGCAGATTTCATCACATTACTACCTTCAAGCTTTTTGTGGCTCCTGGCTGCCAATGCAATTAGCTTACTGCAGCCGAAAGCAAAAAATAAAAAATAAAAAATTACCAGCTGATTTTTGTATTACTTTCTCACTAGACAAATATACAGAAAAGATTTTGTGTTTGATGAAAACTTACTCTTTTTCGTTTGAAAACAAATGACATCACTTCAGGTCCTTTTACCTTCTGGGAAATATATTTTTGCAAAAGACAAGATAAGGTTGCTGCCCTGGTTTTGCTATATAATACAGTACTTGGCACGAAGAAGATCCCTATTTAGTTCTGGGCATCTTTTACTAAGTGGGTGGGGGAACCCTGAGTGAAAACCAAGAGAGCCCATGCCAGGAGTCTGATTCAGCTTAAAGCAATTGCCAGCCAACACTGACTCAGTGTAAAGCAGCTTTCTTTGTCCTGGTTGACTTTGCATGCTGTCCAGCCTAGGATTTGTCTCTGACATTTTCAGTTTCACAGATCAGGTGACATCATGAGTCATGTCTGCCTTAAAAAAAAAAAAACCTGGTTGACTGAAAAAAATAATAAAAACAACCACCACCCCCAGCCTGGCATCCACAAAAACGTCCTGCAGAATAGCTGTCTTAGCTGCCCTCTGAAAGATTCTCAGGAAGAACTATTCCATAGGACTGGAGCATATCTGGAGGAATATCATACTATGCAGCATATTATATAGGCCAGTGACGGCGAACCTTTTAGAGACTGAGTGCCCAAACTGCAACCCAAAACCCACTTATGCATCGTCGAGTGCCGGGTGGGTGTGGCCCATTGGGTGGGCGTGGCTGTGGCAGACTGGGTGGGGCTAAAAAGTTCAATCAATCAATTCCAACTTTGCAAGATCTTTTTTTTCCCGCGAGAAGTTGAAATTGACTGATTGAACCTTTTTTTTTTTTTTGCACATGGCAGCGGAGGCCTAAAGCGAAAAGGTTTTATAAAATTCAGCTGAAGGCCTAGGACTGGGGCGACAGCGCGCGTGCCCACAGAGAGGGCTCTGAGTGCCGCCTCTGGCACCCGTGCCATAGGTTCGCCACCACTGATATAGGCTGACCCCATCAACAAAAATATCTGTGGAATGTATTTTGATATAATCTTCCAAGCGTGTAAAGCAGGAGTCTCCAATACTGACATCTTTAAGACCTGTGGACTTCAACTCCCAGAATTCCCCAGCCAGCATGGCTGACTGGGGAATTCTGAGAGTTGAAGTCTACAAATCTTAAAGTTGCCATGGTTGCTAGAGCTTCAACTGCATTGCTGACATTGCTACTGCTAGCATTATCCCCCTAAAAATAATTATTGCTATTCTCCTGTACATCATTATGATCATCAACACCATCATTCTATGCCAGGGGTGTCAAACTCGTATCGTGACTTTTTTTCCATTGCCAGCAACGGGGTGGGCATGGTTTCAGCAGGACACATCCGGCCTACGGGCCGGCAGTTTGACACCCCTGTTCTATGTCATGTCATCCCATCTTCCTTCTGAAAACTCAGATGGGTCTTCTGTAATGTTGGCACTTCAGCGAAACCCTATGAGAAAATGGAGGGATATTATGGACTGAGTGTTAAGGCTACTGCTGATCAGCTCTTAATGCTCACGACCTATCTTAGAGCACATTAAAGTTTTACAGGTTACCATCAGCAACTCTCAGAAGTCTCCCCAACTTTATTTAGACTCCTCATGAGATTTACCTAGGGTCATGGAAATGAGTTGTCTTCATCCTCACAAGCCACATATTACTTGGAATAGGTTAACATCACCTTTGATTCACTAGCATGTTAAGACTCATAGCTTGCAGGGCATAAATTCCACACTATTCGCAATCTTTCATGAAGAGACCATCCTAGTTTGCCAGTCAGATATGCAGACTATGCTAAAGCACTTGTAAAGAAGGACGGTCAGATCTTGTCCTGCAACATGTGCCCAGAACAACATTATGACTGTAATGAATCTAATTTCTGGAGGTTAGATTCTTGAAAATACCATTATCCAATGTCAAATTCAGTGTGCTACTTGAAAGGATTTACCTATAAGAACTGGCAATAGAAAGCTATCTGAGGAATCAACTCACTCCAATGGGACTGGCCTGCCCCACCCGGGCCATGTCAGCCAAGGAATTCCAGCTGGTAGGGTCCAGGAGAAAAGCCTTCCGTGCTATGGCTCCTGCCCTTCGGAACATCTCGTCTCCTGGGGTGAGATCCGTTCCTCCCCTCCAGATCTTCCACAAGGGCCTGAAGACCTGGCTCTGTCAGCTGGCTTGGGGCCCCAACAGAGAAATATCACACTGGAGGTGGTTGATGGACCGATAGAAGAACCTACCATCTCCCACGCATCCTGCTCTATCCCTCCCCATGTTTTAATTACAATTTAATTATAATTTGTATTTTTATTGCTATTAGAAAGATTTGTTTTTCATGGTTTCATGGTTTTGAATGTTGCAAGCAGTCCAGAGTCACCTTGTGGCAAGATGGGCAGCAAACAAATTTTAATAATAATAATAATAATAATAATAATAATAATAATAATAATAATAATAATAATAATAATAATAATAATAATAATAATAATAATAATAATAATAATAATAATAATAATAATAATAATAATAATAATAATAATAATAATAATAATAAATAGAAAGCCCCTGTTCCTCCCTTGCCAGTTCTCCTATATATTTTTTTCTTTAAAAGGGTGACTCCCCATATGAAGCCCATGATTATAGACTCCCAAACTATGTAAGCATTAGGAATCACTGCCCCTTCACTTTGTTTTCAGCCTCTCTTGGCATCCATTTTCATCAAGTTTGATCTTGGAAGACTTGGGAGGACTGACTCTTTGATCTTATCTAAGTTAGAGTGGTTTTTTTTTTTTTTTTTTAAGAATCAAAAGAGATCCAGCTAAGGTAGAATCCATTCTATTCTGGGATTTCCTTTATTCATCAGAAATATACATCAATCTTTCTGGGCTATATCAATCTTTACCATAATTTTATTCCTAACTTTCTTACATTACAGATACTCCTCGACTTACGACCACAATTAAGCCCCAAATTTTTGTTGCATGAGACATTTGTTAAGTGAATTTTGCTTCATTTTATGACCTTTCCTGCCAAAGTTGTTAAGTGAATCACTGCCGTTGTTAAATTAGTGACATGCTTGTTAAGTGAATCTGGTTTCCCCATTGACTTTGCTTGTCAAAAGGTTGCAGAAGAGGATCACATGATCCCAGGACATTGCAACCATCATAAATGTGAGTCCGTTGCCAAGCGTCTGAATATTTATCACATGACCATAAGGATGCTGTAACAGACATAAGTGTGAAAAACAGTCATAAATCACTCTTTTCAGTGCCATTATAACTTTGAACGGTCACAGAATGAACTGTTGTAAGTTGAGGACTACCTGTAATCACACCATTAACTCATTTTACTCAGAAAGGGGAGAGGTCACCATTAAGTTTATTCTGGCACCCAATAAGATTTTTTTTTTTTTAGTTCAAATGAGCAGTCACTTTTCAATCCAATCTCTCTCATCCAGATTCTACTTATCCATCTGTTGTACAGGATGAGACTTTGATTTTACCTGTATTTTGCAAGTAGATTGTTCCAGCTGAAAACAACTACAGTTTAAAAACAAAGGTCTTTGGGTAAAATATCTTACTGAGGTCTGAACCGATTAGAAGAATTTGGAATTCTTCAAGATTTCTGACGAGCTCACCCAGTCAGGTAGGCACAACATTTTCTCTTCTTTTAATTTTTGCATTTTTTAATATTTTTAATTCAACAGGCAAGCAGGCTGATATTTTATTATCTAATCCAAAATATTTGGATTAGATAATAGTGTGTAGTGGGGTGCCCCAGGGCTCTGTTCTGGGCCCAGTGCTCTTTAACATCTTCATCAACGATTTGGACGAGGGGATAGATGGGGAAATCATCAAATTTGCAGATGACACCAAGCTGGCAGGAATAGCCAACACTCCAGAAGACAGGCTTAAGATACAGGAGGATCTGGACAGACTTGAACACTGGGCACTATCTAACAAAATGAAATTCAGTTGGTGAAAAAAGCAAGGTTCTACATTTAGGCAAGAAAAACCAAATGTACAGGTATAGTATAGGGGGTACCTTGCTCAATAGTAGTAACTGTGAGAGGGACCTCGGAGTCCTAGTGGACAATCACTTAAATATGAGCCAGCAGTGTGCTGCAGCTGCCAAA
Organism: Azemiops feae; assembly: GCA_023970755.1. Taxonomy (NCBI): domain Eukaryota; kingdom Metazoa; phylum Chordata; class Lepidosauria; order Squamata; family Viperidae; genus Azemiops; species Azemiops feae. Next base: position 989,129 of record JALGBA010000001.1, read on the forward strand.
AAGGCCAACACAGTGCTAGGCTGCATTAACAGAGGGATAGAATCAAGATCACGTGAAGTATTAATACCACTTTACAATGCCTTGGTAAGGCCACACTTGGAATACTGCATCCAGTTTTGGTCACCACGATGTAAAAAGACGTTGAGACTCTAGAAAGAGTACAGAGAAAGCAACAAAGATGATTAGGGGGACTGGAGGCTAAAGCATATAAGGAACGGTTGCTGGAATTGGGTATGTCTAGTTTAATGAAGAGAGGACGAGGGGGGACATGATAGCAGTGTTCCAATATCTCAGGGGCTGCCACAAAGAAGAGGGATCAAGCTATCTCCAAGGTGCCTGAAAGCAGGACAAGAAGCAATGGATGAAAAATCAAGGAGAGAAGCAACCTGAACTAGGAGAAACTTTCTGACAGTTAGAACAATTAACCAGTGGAACAACCTGCCTCCAGAAGTGGTGAATGCTCCAACACTGGAAGTTTTTAAGAAGAGACTGGACAGCCATTTGTCTGAAATGGTATAGGGTTTCCTGCCTGAGCAGGGGGTTGGACTAGATGACCTCCAAGGTCCTTTCCAACTTTATTATTATTATTATTATTTCTTACCCAACCATTTTCTTCCACTCTCCTTGTCCTGAACGACTTTGATCTTTCCTCCCTCCAACATCTGGCCCACCTTGTGTGACTTTTGGAGTAAGAAGAGAGATTGCTTATCTAACTTGGCTAAATCCATATACTGCAGTAGCAAAATTCATACATGCAAACATACACAGATGATCTTTTCCCCCCTCTTACATATACCATAATGACTGGTTATGATAATGATGTTATCCATTCAATCATGTCTGACTCTTGACAATTCTATGGGTCTCTCCACATCTTCTGATCTTGCACAATTTTTTTGAAGTTGTTCTATGCTCTGGCTGGTGTCAGCTTTGATGGTGTCCAACCACTGTGTTCGCTGATAGCTTGGTTTCCTTTTACCCCTAACTCTTCCAAACATAATTGCTTTCTCCAGTGAATTCCCCTGCATGGCATGGCCAAAATAAGTGAGATGCAGTTTCTTAGTTTTGCTTTCCAGTGACATGCCTGGTCTTATGCACTCCAATACTTGCTTGTTAGTCACCTATGCTGTCAAAGGAATACGCAGGAGCCTTGTCCAGTACCAATGACTCGTTATATGTTTCTCTTTCCTTGAATGAAGGATTGTAGTTCTACCATAATAGTTAGAAGATAGGTTCTTTTTTCCTTTTGGAGCATTCATCCTTTGGAGGTATATTCACCTCTTCCTGGTTTGTATATTTGGTGGCCTTATGTTAGAGAAGATGTCAAGTCATATGTTTCTTTTTGCCATGCTTGTCTCCATGTCAAATCTCTAACCCAGTGTTTCTTAATCTTGGCAACTTTACATGTGTGGACTTTATCTCTCAAAATTCCCTAGCCAATGGGAGTTGAAGTCCACACATTTTAAAGTTGCCAAGATTGAAAAACACTGCTCTAACCTATGAACAGTTTGGATTGTTGCATTCTCTTCCTTTCCCTAGTGGTTTGGATAGAGTATATTTGGACTTTATAACTGACCACATCACTTGCCAAGGCCTCGGGTACCATTCTTGTAGTAATTGATCGGTTCTTTAAGAAGCCTACTTCATTCTCTCTCATGGCATGCTCTCCAGTCCTGAAATAGCTCTCCTGCTGATTCAACAAATTTTCTGCAGTAATTGCCCGATCATCTCATTTCTGATAAAGTCTCACAATTCATGGCATGTTTTTTGAAAACTCTGTTTGAACTACCTATCCGTACATTACTAGAACTCTAGTTGTCATGGCCTTTAAGTGAGTGAAATGATGCATCATAGGGCAACAGTTTTTGTACCAAGGTACCTCAAATGGATTAACTTACAACATGCATCCAAAATCTGAGATTCATGACTCCTGTGGGATTGAAATTTAGCAAATTTTATGAGATATTTTATGACATAAACATTGTCATAAAGCAGTTTATGACATAATACAAAATGTCATAAAACATGCCCTATGTTGATGTTTGACTGGGCTGTACATTTCAACATGGGCTAAACAGTTTATGGGGTAATACAAAATGTCATAAAACATTTCATGTGCTGATATTTAACTGTTGTGCCTGGGCTGTTTTCTAGGCAGATACATTTCTGAATGTATCCCAATTTTTCCAGTGAGGGCAATACATTAGAAGCTCTTTCACTGTTGAAGGCACTGAGAAATCTGGTAAGGAAATATCTCTGAAAAAGTGACCCAGCAGGAGATGACTTATCTAGTTGGATATAAAATTCCATCTATTTCTGTCCATTGCTCTCAGTGAGAAGACAAAATCCATCTAAGAGCAAGAGTGCTATTTACCAGCAAGATAATTGGTGTGACCTTTTACCTATGATGGCATTCACTTATATCAATTCAGTTATTTCCTCCATCAAGATGTTGCCTACTAGTACCAACTTCCAATTTGTTCCCAACTCCCTACTGTTTTAGAGACCTCCTACTTTCTCCAGGAATTTCAAGCTGCGTAGTAAGAGTTCAAGGATCAATTGGATTATTTCAAGGTCTTCTCTAAATGATCATTGGTCATTGGTCATTGCCAGGAACGCCCCACTCTCAATTGTTGTTGAGGACCACATCTAGTTTTCTACCACCTTTCTCCACATAACTATATAAGAAGCTAGATGTCGGGTTTATTGGATTATTCCTTGTAGTTACATGGATCAGTCCTATGATGTTTTGTCTATACTTTCTATAGACACTAATTATACATCTGGTTTCCATCATTCCCCCCAAGTCCTGAAACTCCTCTCTTACCCCCTATGAATCTTCTCTCACCTCAACTCCCTCCTTGGTGGTGGAAGAAAGAATTTGAAAGGGAACATATTTTGGATTTTCAGCACAGGACAAGTACACACTCCACACATCCTTAACGCTGCAATACCCTCACAGGCCTAAGTCTCCCGATTACAATACAATCAAGTTTCAGCACCTATTACCAATCCTGATCCTGTGGGATAGAGGGAATTTTTTGGAGGGCGAGAGAGACATGTATATAATTAATGATAGAGAAATAAGGACTGCCTGTCAAAGAAGTAAAAGAAATGGTAATACCCCTCTGCAGTCTGGTGCCAGGAAGAAACAAGAGTGGAAAAGCGGGAAAGGGGCATGTTTTAGTGGTTCCAGCCAAACAATAAATGAAAGTCCTCCCTGACTCCTACTTAGGCAGGATGGGGGAAAGGTAGAGGGGAGTAAAGAAGAGGAGTGGATTATTTTAGCAGCTTCAGCAGCTTCCTTGATCAGCTGAGGAAGAACTGGAAAGGGGAAAAGGGTCATCACAATACTCTTTAGCTTGTCACACCTAGAATGGGGGAGGGGGAGAAGCTCCTGGCACTTCTCAACTCAGAGGGGGAAAGGAAGGAGAAAAGAGAGAGGGGGGTGATGTTAGGAATGAATGACATGCAGCAGGAACATCAGGATCCACTTACTGCATGCCAGAAAAATGCTGTAGAAATCATAGTAAAACCAGAGTAGACTAAAATATGAAATCAGAAGGGAAGGGAAGGGAAGGGAAGGGAAGGAAAGAAGGAAAGAAGGAAAGGAAAGGAAAGGAAAGGAAAGGAAAGGAAAGGAAAGGAAAGAAAAGAAAGGAAAGGAAAGGAAAGGAAAGGAAAGGAAAGGAAAGCAGATCATGCATAGACAGGAGCAGAAAGACAGAAAAAATGCTAAAAAATGTTTGACTTATTGTTGGATATATCAAGAGCAGAAAAAAGAAAGGCTAACTGAATACAAAAAGCTAAGCAGAAAAGATGTGATAGTTAAATATTTAAATTCTTAATCTAAAAGTTTAATGATTAACTATTATATTTTTATATGAGTCTGTCACTTCTACTTCATTTTCTAAAAAAAATTAAAAACATTTCCATTTTCCCAGGTCTTTAACTTATTATCTCCTCTTCCATTCCTTTTCCTATTTATCCTTCTTTTCTTGCCCTTCTGTTTCCCTTTAGATTTTAAACCCTGTAAGCAGAATTTTGTCATAATTAAACTGAGCATATAATTTCACTGCCGTGACTTATGCTATTATTAAATAAGACCTGGGTCTAATTTAGAGTTTTTCCGAATTGAGTCTTTAACCAATTATCAGGCCTGTCGAATATCTGAAAAGTCTTTTCGAAAAATGAAAGTGGTAGGAAAACAAGCGGATTCATTTTTATTTGATTGTCTACAATAACTTTTGGCTTCAAAATGTCAAAATGGGTTTTTCTCTTGGAATTTACATTCAAATTCTCATTTTTGTCACATTTTTAATTGTTTTGTTTATACAAAGCATTGTAGTAACATTATAAGAACCGTGGTTAGAATGCAGTACTGCAGTACTGCAGTACTGCAGGCAAACTCTGCCCACAGCCAGGAGTTCAATCCTGACCAGCTCAAGGTTGACTCAGCCTTCCATCCTTCTGAGGTGGGTAAAATGAGGACCCAGATTGTTGGGGGGCAATATGCAGATAATGCTTCTACATTGTAAACTGCCCAGAGAATGCTCTAAAGCGCTATGGAGCAGTATATAAGTGTGATTGCTATTGCTTTAGTGTACAGTAGTCTTGACCTGTTGTAAAGTTTTGATGTGATGTGATTTGTGGTTTCTGAACCTCAAATCACATCACATCAAATTAGATTCTTATTCTATAAGAGGGTAGTATCCGTCTGAAATTTCCAGTGGCCGCATCAAATAAAAAAATAATTATGGAGTGCACTCATAGGAGAAAGGTAGGGTGAAAATAAAAGGATGCACAGTCTTGTGTGAATGGAAATCTTTTTCAGGAACAATGGATGCGGTTTAGGAACTATGGCACTATTACAATAGATGCACTATTCTTTTAAAGTTTGTCACCATTTCTTTGCATTTTTTTTAATAGCCTGAGTTCATAACGATTATTTTATGCACGTGAAGTGTTTTAACGTGCTTGATTGAAGCCTAAGGTTTTAAAAATAATTAAATTTCTTAAACAGATTGCAGACAAATTCAAACAACTGAAATGGAAGATTAAATTGTTATTTAAAAGGATACATTTTATGAACAAATTGTTGATAAAAGGATACATTAACACACCATATAACATATGCTAGATATAATAAACAACAAAATATACAGTAAAACAAGAGCAGAGAGAGAGAGTAAAAAAAAATAGTGAAAATGTTAAAATATCACAGTGGGATTAGCAAGTGATTCAAAGGTCTGGGAGAAATAAAAGCTCTGAAAATGCAATAATGACTACGCAAGGGGTACCTATACTCTTGACCAAGTTGCAATGGCATTCCTAAATCAGGAGCTACCACTGAAAAAGCCTGTCCTGGTTTTTCTTTTTAAATCATATCCCTATTTAAATTGCCTTTTAAAAAGACAAGAAAACCTGTATTTGCCCCCACTGTCCCATCAACATATTTTTTTTGGCAGAAAGCAGTCACAGTTCCCCTGATTAGCGTAAGTCATAAAATCAGAGTGTATATTAGAGAAGGCTTCAACTTTACCTTGCCCCATTTAAGAAGAATATCAGCTAGCTTCTCTGCTAGAGCGATGTGGTTCTGAAACCTCAGTTGCAGCATCATAATGCTATCTTTCTAGATAGTCAGCAAAAATACCACTGATTCATTAGAGTAAATATGTGCAAAGGAGCTTAAAAATATATTCAGCAAGGAAGCTATGGATGCATATTCATTATTTGATGATAACTTTACCAATCTCCCAGAACACCTCAGATCAGAAGGAAAAGACTTGGGGCAAGGGCCACCACACGTGAAAATGCAGATTTAAATTTAAATGAAAATAAATAAATGCAGATCCTTTCTCTCACAGCCATTACAACATAAAGAAGAGCTTTCCTTATTCACACATGCTAATTTATAAGGAGTGTTTTACCAGCTATGAAAAGATGGAAACATTTTCCTTTAATTTGAGCTGAAGAAGAAGCTACTAGTTTCCATTTTTATACTTTATTCCACTCTTGACTGCTGGGAATCCTTTTCCCAGATCATTCTTTGTTAGACCAATTTAGGGGTGATCTGTTTGTTCCCTAATAATATTATCTAATTTAGAAATAAGGTCTCCGGTTGCATCAATATCAATGTTTCAAAATTTGTCAGGGATCTATTTGCTTGATCTTTATTTCTGAATTTTTTTAAAAAAGATCCAAACCAAAGGTTGGCAACCTTCTTCTGCAGAGGAGCCAAAGGCCAAACCACTACCATCATCTCTGGATGATTTTGCTGCTCTGCCCATGCTGAGGTAGGTGGTGACTCAGCAGAAAGGCTGCCCAAGTAGGTGGCAATTGCTCTCTCCCTCTCTTGAATGACCTGGATAAATATACTTGTTTTGGGGACCACAGGCTGGATGAGTGACAGGTCACATCCGATCATTAGGCCATAAATTGCCAACCCTTGATCTAAACTGAAAAAGATGTGGCCAAGTATATTTTAGAGGAGTTAGTTCATCAGTTATCATCTCCAGATGGATACATTTGCCAGAATAATAGAAGTACTTCAGTTGGTATGATTGCTTATTAATCCCAGCATAGAAAGTAAAGGAACAGGTATAGGGAAATTAGGATGATTAAAAAAGAAAAAAGAAAGGGGCACAAAGACAAGCAAATGCTTTAGGCATTTTGCCCAAATTTGAAAATTAGCATTCCATAAAAGGCTGTGATCAGCTTAAAACCTTTAACAGGGTCTAGTAAAAAGGGGGAGCTATTAATATGCCAGAAGTAGTTTGGGTGGGATAAGATGTTGCTTACCACCTTATCAGTTTTACTTGGTTTTTAAAAGTGCCTCTTTCTAATTGCAATAGAAAATCAGTTGGGTCAATATCGTTGATGGACCTGTTCTGGAAAGACGCCCAAGAAACTGTTGCGTTGATAAGTTGGAAATGGAAAGTCAATCTGTGAAAAAAAAAAGAACGAAAAAGGGGAGAAAAAGATCTATACACTAACCCACCCAATACAGAATTAAAACACTACGGTAGGAGCCAGAACATTTCACTGGTCGCTTAGCTTTTGTACATGAAATGTCATAGTTTTATCTGATACAGGAATGAGAAGCACTTTAAAAAAAAGAAAGAAAAAATGAAAATAAAGCTGCTTTATGTGTTAGCGCATCTGACTGTGCCAAAATCAGGAAGTGCTAAAAATATTTTTTGTCAGATTTGCTATGTTCCCAGCCTCAAAGCCAGTGAACGGAACACTTGAACTGGTGTTTCCGTAATTCTCTTGTTTTTTTCTTGTCCATCATCAGCCTTGTCAACCACAAACACATGGATCCATGAAGGTGTCATTACTGAAATGTTCTTGACAATGTGGAAGCTCTGATTATTATTATTTTTTAGAATTAAATAGAACATTGGATTTATAATGCTATAAATATTAATTTATAATGATGAGGCAATTAACTCTCCAAATAAATGCCAAAGGACACAGTGATGATGTATTAGGGGAAATACTTGTTGTAGCATGAAAATGCCAGAAACTTAAACATACCAAAAGACATAACTGTGAAAATACCAGTCTGCTTGCCTAGGGGAACTTAACATGATTTTTTTGACCAAGGCATCTTTCCCATTAGGAACAGGGTGGATAAATTCCCACCACTTCCTGTAAGTCAGAAGATTTTCTGCTGTCCAGGAAAGTCCAATGTGAACAATCTTTTGCTGAAAAAGTACAAAGGGCTTTTGTGAAAAGAGCTGTTTCTTACATTCTTTAAAACTGGGTTGGGCAGCAACGTGACCTGGGGCACCCCAGCCTCTTTGCAATCCATGTTGCTCTCCCTAAATTGCCATAAACTGCCACAATTAGGCAACAAATATGAACATTCAGGGATCAGATCTTTCCTTGTTTTGTGTGAAAACATCAAGCAAAATAAACATATTAAAAACACAATAAATAGATGCCTCATACCTACAGTATAAAAATACTATACATATGAGGCACTTATTTCACTTAAAACCCCAACAACTATATTCCTCCAAAATTGCCCCAAATCCAATCTAAACGGTTTGGTCCCATTCTCTTTGGAAATGCCAGATCACATCCTACCCTCTAAAGATTGAACTTTCCAATGTGGGCAGAGTATCAAAAAGATGCCCAGCCAATACCTTGGCAAGGTTAAAACAAGAGGATGATGGTTTTAGCAACATAATAAAAGCCCTGATGCTTTTCACTTGTGGACAATATTAAGATACATATAGAAGGGACAGGGCTTTGATCATGCTGCCACAATGGCCATCTCAATCTTTTTGATCCCTCTACGACATAAACCACTTCTAGGGACTATACAGCAGATGAAGCAAAGAGGAGAATGTCCACTTATAACTTCAGGCACCCTTCAAGTTCACCGTCAAATTATTGCAATAAAATTTCCTTCTAGCACTTCCCACTTGCTATCAAGCGTTTCAGAAAAATCAAGGAGGCGGTACAGATAATCCAAATATTGATGCAATTTGCTTTAAAGAGTTACAAATTATATAGTCCTATACAGTGCTTTTTTTGTAAAAAAAAAAAAAAAAAGGTGCCGTAACACACATCTCATACAACCCACTTTGCCTACCCTACAAGGTTCCATCCAAAAAAGGTGCCGGAACTCCGTTCTGAGCGCTCTATGAGAAAAAAAGCCCTGGTCCTATATGTGTAAGTACAGCCTTGGGATTTAAAACCTGAGTCTGTTTCTCCTGTTCTTTCATAATGAGCTCTAGTAACCTGTTTCTCACTCTTGGCTGTTGATGGCACCTGCATGTTTACACAATGACTGGGTCTGTCCCTGAGTTGTGTTTCCCATCTTGACAGCTTCTGGACACACATAGAATGCACATTCCATGAGGGAGAAATGTAAAGGGAGACACCACTTCCCCAGCCTTTCCATCTACTGGAGAACAAAAGGTGAGTCCTTTTAAAAACGAATAACAGAAGTCTGGAAGGTTCCAAGGCCAAGAGAGAATAAGGTTTATTCCATCTCCCCCACAGCCTCAGTTTAAAGCTTGGATTCTCAGACAAAAAGGAAATCCAGCAAGGTTGAAGCAAAGGAACAGACACTTCAGAAGCAGCTGTCTAAAGAAAAAGGTAACCAAAAAAAAAAAAAAAAAGGAAAATGGTTAAATATATGTTTAATTAGGATTATCTTCTGACATACAAAATCCTGCATAGGTCTCTTGACATTTTTGCTTATTGTCTGCCCTTGAGATGAATGTGTTCAGGGGGGAGGCAGCAAAGAGGCAAGCATTACAATAAGGCTTTAATATCTGGCATTGAACATTCATTTGACACCTTCACATTTGAGAGCAGAAGAGTAGCAACATATGTAATGCTCACTTAAGGCTCCTTCCACACATGGAAGCCAGCATGAGTGCCTTTATTGAAGACTGAGTGTGAGAAGATGGTTTTGATGTGCAGACCTTTCTGCCTGGGGGGAATCTGAAATTGATTGATTGATTAACCCTGGCTTCATTATTTTTACAAATAATTCAAGCCAGCAAACAAAACGGGTATTTCATATTTGGATGGGGCTGGCTTTATAGAGGGTACACATTTGATAAGAATTTTCAGTACTCCTTGTCCTGTTTGGGGCTAAAAATCTCTTATTCCTTTATCAATCATTTTGCTTCTATTCTACTCATTTAGTATTTAAGAACTGTACTATTTTTATTCTTTATTCTCTTTACAAGGATTCGGGAAACAGGGCAAACTTATTTCTCATTTATATACATTGCCTTTGCTGCATCCCTTAATGATTTATAATTTATTTATTAATAACTAAAATATATAATTATTTTTTGTACACACTAGAAGATGTCGAGACAAAAAAGCCTCAGACAATTTGAATCATATAACATGTTCTTAATAATAATTATATTTCTAATTTTCACCATGAAATTCAATCTCATTATTAACAAGTGGCTCTTAAAATTTAGGCATTGATTTTCTTTATGAAGAGCTTTAGCCAAATTAGATCCAGAGTTTGCAAAGAGAAATATTTTATGAAAAGAGGAAAAATATATTTTCCTGATGTTAAGGAATAATTGCATGATATATGTTTGTTATCAGATGTCTTTAGATTCTAGATATGAGAAGATGGAGCAGTATGTTTCTATATAATCTAAATTTAATTGTAAGTTTAAAAATTGAATTAATAAAATTCATGTACAATTGAAACCATAGACTTTTAAAAAATGTTTCTTTTCTTTTGGGATTGAGGGATAAGCAGCTGGGGAAAAAATTATGGGACTTTGTTTTATATATGACGCAGTCATACATAAGCGAGGCTATTATATTAAAAAAGATTCCACTTTGCCCACCATGAAGAAAGGAGTAGTGAAGACGATGGAACTTGCTGAGATGGCCAAATTGACTGCTTTAATTAGAGATAGGACAATTGTCTAAATTTAACGATGATTGAAACCCCTTATTGACCTTTGTGGGAAACAGAAAAAAAAGTTATGGTACATGGTTTTGAGGATTAGAATAAAAATAATAGATTATAGGGAAAATATAAAGAATGCTGTAACCATAGAGCAAGAGGCTATTTTATATTGATGCCTATAACTGCTGTAAAAGAAAATGGGAAATCATTTCTTTATACTGTAATTCTTTTTTTTCTTTGATTTATGTATCTTTGCTCTTTTCTTCTTTTTTTCTTCTCTTTTTTCCCCACTCCAAATATTATTATTTTTATGCTGTACTAACAAAAGGGTATTTAAACAAAGATTGAATTAGTCTCATAGAGATATTTCATAGATTTTATCCTCTCCTTCTCCTTTCTCCATTTCTATTCTTCCCTCGATTTATGTTCAATTTATATTATGTTCAATTTAATATTTAATCTTTTTTACAGTATAATTACTGATGCATCATTTTTAATATACTTTTCCAATAAAAATATTTTTAAAAATAAAATAAAATCTTGTCAACAGATTTCAAGATAGTTCTGTCTTTCCACATTACTGAGCAGCAGAAACTATGTCCTGTTTTTAGTAGGATTAAGATGTCATCCAATGCGCCAATATTGCTGTCTTTGGCTTCTTTTCAAATGATTAGTTAAATTGAAATCTACATTATTGTATGGTGTCTGTCTCATTGTTTCATGCTAACAAAGACTGATGAAAAAATAAAAAAAAATATTCTTAATGAGGTGGAATTTTGTAATTAGCGCTACTCCTTCCCCTAAAAAGTAGGCAATGAAAATTTATCATAAAGGCGATGCTAGGAACATTCATCACATTTATATGGCTGTTTACTACAGTGACTCATAGTTACCATTTTTTCTGACAGAGTAGTAGAAAAAGAAAGAACATAGACAAGCCTTTGACACATTTAATTAACACATGAATATTAGTGTGACTATACTCTAATTTCTTTTTAATTAGTAAAATTATGCTGCATGGATGGACTATAATATATGGAATGTGTCTACAGAATAACGTTGAATTCTAAGTTCTATTAGGAAGACATCAAAGACTAGAGAAATAATAAGTATCCTTCCTCCAGTAACTATATTCCACATTTTTACCTCATGCAATTAAAATAATCCCCTTGGTATGCAGCTCACCATTAGGAGATTTCCTTACCTGGTGTTCTTCAAACATATTGGGGCTGCGTATCCCATGGGTCTTTTCCTGCATAGCTGAAATAACTTTCCATTTTGTAATATTGTAGGGTTAATAAAGGGCTAGAATGACCCACTGTATCTACCCACGGTGTGCTACATAAGCAAAGTATTAGGCTCCCAGCTAACCCAAATGAAGGAAGTGATAGGAGTGATTAAGTTGTAACTGCAGCAAGTGCTTAATTTTTATTGATTTTTTTATTTGAAGGAATCGGATGATTCTGAAAATGGATCAATCATCAAATGCCATTTTGGTGACAGTACAAACAGCCACGAGATCAGCAGCCCTCAATTGATCAGGCCAGTGATGTAGTGCTAGAGCGTCTGACATAAAAGGGAAAGAGCAAAATTCAAATCCCTTGACATTATATATCAAGTTACCCCTCTCTCTCATTGGCTGTGGGGAGACCACAGGGAAGAGAACCACAGATCCTGCTTTGATGAGCTTGGGTGGGGGGGAATCCAGATATAAAAGTAATAAATAAAAATAAATATTAGCAACAGTTGGGTGAAAATATGATCACATTTAAGAACATAGCTGAACGATTTCCACCCAACTTAGACGGAGACAAACAGACCATGTCCAACTTGTTCACTGATAGAAATGAACCAGAATTTGTCTGTACTTCTAGGAAGATCAAGTACTGTCACTTTGCCCATCCTCTCAATTATCTCCTAACATGTCTCAGCTGTTAAACATGCTTCAGAGCACTTGTATGACACTGACAACTAACTAGTATTAATATGCTACAAAATATCCAATTCTCCACTTCCTTCCTTTTTTAAAAATAAAAAATCAGTTGCTATTTCTTCATGCTTTTTCAGAGATGAAATCCTGCCTTTGTTATTGAATGGACTGTTTGCTTGACCTCTTCCTATAAATGCAGCCCTGTGTGGGGAGGAGGGAGGGAGGGGGGAGGGGGGGGAAACAAGAGGTTTGCCAATGTGCTAGTTTGCAGGATGTTCTGTTGGGTTCTGGCTTGTATCCTTCACGAAACTTGAACTTTCTTTTCCGCTTTAGCAGTTTTCTCAGTGGACACAGGCACTGTTTGGTGAATCACAGAAGACAGGATGTTCTGAAGGGGATTGGACTCAATGGCTGGCAGAGCTGATTGGTTGGCTGTTTCAGTGCTACCATTGGAGAACTTGGACCAAGGAAAGATGGTTTGGATTCTGCAAGCTCACAGCCAGGATAAATGCATTTGGCATCCTGAAATGGGGAGGACCATTTGGGCTCAATGCACATTTGGCTTAAGAAGCTGTGTCAACAGAATAGATACGAGTATGGCAAAGTGGGCTGTCTCATTGGAACACAACTGCAACAATCATCCTTTAAAAAAAAAAAACAGGTATTTTTTTATTATAAGAAAAATTTGCATAAGCTTAAAAACCTACTGAAATCTAAATGTAAAGTAGGGGGGAAAAAGAAAGTATAAAGAAAAGTATCTAAAGAAGCAACTTCTGATCTTCTTTGCAGCAATTACAAATACAGTAATTACCATTTCCACCTTCCTAAGTTACATATCATGACTTCCATCTGTCCATAAATCTTTTTAATCAATAAATCCCAAAATCACCAGTTCATTTCTATCCATTTTCAGCAAAAAGCCATAAAAGGTTTTCAGTTTTTTATAAAAGTAATTGTAGTTTCCTTCTTAATCACATCACAGTCCTCTTTTGCATATCTTTAGAAGGCCATGTAAATAAATGCTTATTTGT